>WHNR01000059.1:60000-395425 GCA_009859135.1 Formica selysi | reverse complement strand
TTCTTCATTGTAAATCTTAAAAATTTTTTATTAATAATGTACATATTCCACATTGTGTCTCATAAATAAAGTATGTGTTATATATAATAGATACAATACTCACACGCGCCAATTACAAATAATTGAGTATTTAATGAGATCTTTTTCAATTTTAAAGAAAATCATTAAACGTTACCAATTATTAAAAAAATATTTATAAAGATAAATATAAATAATATAAATATAAATATTTTATTGGTAGACAAATTTCCTTAAAAAAAATTATTTCTTTTTATATTTTAAATCTTAATAATTTCGCAAAGTTTATAATGATATATATAAATTAACAAACAAAAACAATATAAATTATTTATCCATATTTTTAAGACTTTTTTATATAACCTAGTAAGACTGACAACTGTGACTACAGCGATCTTGCACTAATCAAATACGAGCATATATAATTAACTATCATTAGCAATAATGTCAAAAAGAAAAAGAGTAGAAGATGTGAGAGAATGTGTGAGAGAACATCTCAAAAAGAATAGTAAGTTTTGATAAATTTAATTAAAGTGATTATCGATATTTATTCTAATGTAACTGTAGTGTAACATTGCAATCTAACTAAAAAATCTATTATTAGAAGTTAATATTTAACATTTATACTTGCAGAACTTGGTAATAGTGGAAAAGTAGGATCTGCAGAAACAGGTCTTCATTTACCTCAGGCTCAATTAAAAGTTGGTGCATCAAAAATTCTACCTGCTGACAAAAGCAAAGTGTTATCAAATTATGTGGTTCAAAACTATTCCTCGAGAAGTACTTTTAACAATGGGAGAGGATTGTTGAGTGACAAAACAAAATACTCCAGATCTACATACGAATCAACAAATTCTACGAACAGGTATGTAAAATAAATGTTTCTAAAAGTTATTGTTGTCAGACGACGCATACAATTTTCAATAATAAGGGTTTATTATATACACCTTAAAATTAAAAAAAAATTAATTTTGTTTCATCTTTGATTTCTACTTAAAATAATCTGTTGATATGTCATATATATTGATATGAATGTTTTTATATAAGATAACAGGCGCAGTGGTTGGACACATACGAATGACTGGATAGTAATTCAATGTTTTTTTAAATCTGATATGTGAAATGTGTACAATTACAACCTGGACCCGTTATCTTACTATCCACAAATTTGTAGAATGTTATTTATTTGTATATTTTCTATTGTATTAAAAGATCTGTGTCAAAATTATATTAGATAATAATCGAGTATTGAATTAATAAGTTATGACTTACATTTATTTCATTTTAAAGTAATATTTAGATAACAATCAACTAAATAGATAACAATCTATTTCTAACTCTCTAGTATTGCAATCTAACTTTCTAGTACTGCAAAAGGATTTTGATAAATGTTAAATATCTATGAAACTCGAAAATTTTAGGGCGTACGTCAAATTAAAGGTGTATAGTGTACATCTAATGTAAGGTCTATCGCTAGGTATATGTCTATGTGTATGTCCCATCTAATTGTATTTTTAAAAATAGCTTTCAGTGTACAAGAATTACCATCCGGCTTTTTGATTAAAAATTCCCAAAAAGAAAACTATTCCACTTTAGCTCTTGGTGGTCAACGATTGAATTTACAACAATTTCCGATTATTGATGATCAACAGCAAGTGCTGAATAATATAGTATCGATTAATGAAACAGGTAAAAGACACATCTCAATATCGTAACGATAGAATTTATTTTTAAGAAATTTATTCTCAAACATTTTTTCTATCGATGTCGATATTGTACTTCAAGAACAATAGAGGAACTCCCTACTGCTGAAATGTTTTCTCACAAAGCGATGACGAATACAGTACACAGGACATTGAAGAAGATGATAGATCTGGTGAACGTGAAGATGAAAACGTTGATGATGAAAATGAGCAGGGATGACAACAACAATAATGATCTGACACTTTTTGCAGATAATTGAGAATGAAGAGTTTCGTGCTCCTTATAATCCCCAAAATACAACTCAGACCTTGGTGAATGTCGAAGCAACTAACTCACGACATAAATAAATGTTGTCGTCAGTAAATTTTATTAACTCTATCAATGTTTTATTCTACATAAAGGACCCCGCACTAATTACATGAGAAATTGGCCATCGGTTAAATTGGCTGGAATTTTTTTATGTTATAGTTCTCATCATTCCGAACAAAAAACCTAATGATCAAAAAGTCCGTCTATGCATAGTTTTCGAGATATATTTTTTTTAAACATTAAAAAAACGATTATTTTGTATGTATGTCTCGATAAGCGTTGGGCTGTATTATCTTCACTCTGTATGCATGGATTGAATACATGTATGCTCGCATGTATGTTGGCATGAATTTGTATCACATGTATAAACATACTTGCATGAATATACAGGGTGTCCAAAAAAATGGGGAATACCCCTATCATACTTCAACGTTCGAAATGGGTGAAAAAATTCTTTCATCATTCAGAGAGATCAAGGAATGTATCGGATGTTTCGTTTCACGATGTTGGAGGGATGTACCCAATGTACAGAATAGATCGGGGAAGGTCGGAAAAGATTAACTTAGGTAGAGTCTGGCGATGGAAATCGGAAATAGCTTGAATCCTTCCAAACTAAGCTTCAGAAAGAATAGACAATAATCAAAAATCATCAGAGTTCTTCGAAAATAATCACTCAGTATGAGAACTGCTGGAAAAATTGATCGGGAATTATTAAAAATACTCGGAAATCATTTAAAACAGTCGAAGATGACCAAACATGATCCATCATCCTCGGAACATCCGAAAATAATCGAAAATTATCTGATATCATCGTCATTGCAGAGATCCCCGTGATTCGTCTCCAAAAACCATTGAAAATAATCAGCAATTATCGAAGTTCCGCGGAAGTAATCACCCAGAGTGTGTACCTCTGTTTATAATAATCGGAAATGACGTATGTTCATCATCCATCCACGCAAGTGGTGTCCTAAAGATCGGGAGCATTTCAAACGTTCCCAAGTTCATTGAGATTCTGTTGGGGTTGCCTGTGAGCAGCATCCAACACAGTATCCAACAGCGATGAGGACGGATATCTAATGTCCGGTTGATGACGCGCATATCCCAGATACCACAACACGCTGTCAATATGTGCACAAGTACCCAATGTTCTTGCACCTGACCTGCAAGTGCAATAATGACCCAAAATTACGTCCCTAGTATCCAACTCATCGTCATCTGTCACATCGTTATTGTATGCTATGAATATTTGATGCTTTGTTGCACGACGAAATCGTGAGAAAATCCGAACCCTTATCAATCCTGGTTCCCCGAGAAGGGAATCGAGTTGGAACTCCTCCTGTCCATCACGTTGCATCTTATCTTGTATGTACGATGGTGCCAGGTTGACCTGAAACGTTCCCACAGTCAAGTTCCGTAAACTTTCCAATGACAAACGTGGAAAATCATGTAACTGACCATTCTGAAGATGAATCCATTGTGCATTCCTGGTACACATTCTCTCAACTTCTACTCGTGCTTGAACAACGTTCACTTCCTTCGACCTATTCAGGAGCTCTTGTGCCAATTCCGCATTGGCTCCTTCCATTTGAATTAAGGGGTGATACGCATTAATTATCGCCCCCGCAATATTATAAAACTCACCAAGATGATGAAGATGTGGCACTATAATTGTATGGTCGAAGAACTTGAAAATTGTTTTGATATGCCATTTCTAGCTTCAATTACCATCTAGTTTTCGTTACCAATCGAGACTCATTACTTTCTTCAGTAGATAACTGTTTCTGATTTGGCATAAGAAAAGCTGGCATTCTATTATCAATCCCTAGCTCTTGCAGTAATGGCTGAACATCTCGATATCCACGATCCAATATCAAAATATCTCCATCGTGGAAACACTCTCTCATGGTGTCAGCATCACGTCGGAACTCGTTACTCAACATTTGAGCATCATTATTGTAATAATCAGAGAAATAAAGTCCCTGAATCGCCAATATGTACCCATCTGGAGTAACTATCAGAGCAGGTTTGATCAAATGTCGACCTTTGTGAATTGAATATGATTGACGTAGAATACGAAAATTACTACTTTTCTGAATGTACGAGTAAGTTCCGTCAATATAAGCAATAACTCTCGGGGAATCTGGTTTGGGATTATATAATTCATTAGCGAAAGAAGTTACATGATCCACTATATATTGTTCCCGAGTAATGGCTTGGAAACCGATATTGGCTGGGACAAATCTATAAAGAAGAGATTGGCGAACGTTTGCAATTGCCAAACCAACCGCTTTTCGAGATGAATATTGGAATAGAACTTTGAGAAATTCATCAGACAACCCTTGTCGTAGTTTACATAGAAACATCAAGAGATCTTTCTTACTGATATTTCTAACACCACGTGCTTGAGGAACGGGGTCGCAATATGTATACAGTTCTCGGAACTGCTCTTTTGTGATAGGAGCTATGGATACGAACTCTTCATCAGTGAAATCATTTTCATTTTCATAATTGCACTTGTTAAGTGCTACATCACGGAGGGATTGTAAGAAGATTTGCAACTCCTGACCTTTAATGACATATGACCTGTGAACAGAAGTCAAACCTGGTAACAATGCTTTGTGAATCAAACCATCCTCATCTAAATGTCGGTCACAACATCTTGTTGTTTCCGGGATGTAAATATTCTTCAGAATGAAAACGTTCACCCTAGCCGTGATAGGCAACCGCCGAACATTGTTCGTAGCTCTGCAAAACAAACAAGGATGGTTGGAAATGTCAGTAATGACGTTGAGTCTCAAGCAACTTGGATTCCGTTCTATTTCGTCAATATCGTTTCTTATATTGATATTGCAATTAAAACATATTTTAGATTCATCATCAATTTCGATGGGCTGCGAACCATGTTCTTCTCGTCTGAGGATAGCGGTTTGTCTGATCACTTGATCATCGTCAATTCGCACCATTTGTCGCGGATTGAATTGACGATTACAAACGTAACAACGTTTGCGGGACGTGAAAGGCATTGTAAGATTTTTGTGACAATGAGGGTGAAAAGAATATTAAATAAGACCGAGACGCAATGATAGAAACAACTAGATACGAAGAAAAAATGGTAGTATTGCGTGAAAAAAGAACAAATGACAACGCTCTCCGGGCGAACCACGTCCGTTCGAGAGAAAAAGAATATCTAATATTGACGACAAAAACAGGTGAATACGAATGAAAAATCCAAGTATTGAGTGAAAAAAGAACTAATGACAACGCTCTCCGGGCGAACCACGTCCGTTCGAGAGAAGAAGAATATCCAATGTTGACGACAAAAACAGGTGAATACGAATGAAAAATCCAAGTGCAATACCCTGGTGCAAAAAACATGGACACCCTGTATATTCATGCATGTATGTTTATACATGTGATACAGATTCATGCCAACATACATGCGAGCATACATGTATTCAATCCATGCATACAGAGTGAAGATAATACAGCCCAACGCTTATCGAGACATACATGCAAAATAATCGTTTTTTTAATGTTTAAAAAAATATATCTCGAAAACTATGCATAGACGGACTTTTTGACCATTAGGTTTTTTGTTCAGAATGATGAGAACTATAACATAAAAAAATTCCAGCCAATTTAACCGATGGCCAATTTCTCATGTAATTAGTGCGGGGTCCTTTTATTTTATATATTTATTAATAGAAATATCAATTTACAATTTTTTTATTATATATGAATCAAATCTATATAACATAAAATTTTTACAATACGTTTATAATATATATAAAATTAAATTTAAAAATTATTACCTATCTCTTAAATTATAATTATAATATTTATAAATAAGAACTATTATAATCTTTTCGAACAATCTACTTATTAACTTGCTATTGACAAATTAACAAACAGATTGTTTAAGAAGACTATAAAGTTGTTATTTATAATTTATCTCATTGAACATGAAAATCAATTAAACTAATATAACTAATTTATTATTTTATTACAGTTCCTTGTCGAAGAATACTCTTAATGCTACTTAAAAAAGTGGATAAACTGTTGTTGATAATGAAAAGTGGGCCACAACAAAATAATGAAAACAATAATCCACAAAATAATGAACAAATAGCAAGAAGAATATTTGATCAACTTCAAATGTTACCGATAAATGAAGTTGATCAATTGCTTTTATTCGATCAGAAGTTATTAAATCCTCTCCACCAAAAGATGAGATCACAATTTGTAATAAATTATTTATTTAAAATAATTAAACTATTTATATTATAATTTTATTTATAAATTTTAATAATGTGTTATGTTTTAGGAAGCAAAAATGAGTGCTGTTGGAGGAGATACTTTCGACAAAGCTACCAAAAGAATTTTGTCAGCAATCATGACTGATGAATTGGCAGGCAAATGTACTTGGATCATTCGAAAACCTGGCAAAATCAAGATTTCAAATTACAATTTTCCTAACATAATAAGTGGTGAGTTACGTTTTTTATTTTTAAAAAGTAATTTCTCAACTCTGTATACGTATAATATATTTATATAAATTTTATTTGTTTTTAGCTTACATCACCAAAAAATATGCTACTACTGATGTAGTAGTGAAAAAGCGGATACAACTCTGGCTGCAAAAATATGGTGACCGCATAAAGCTTAAACACGAACAAGCTCGACGGGATGAAGAACAGCGCCAAAGAGAGTATGAAGAAGAAGAACAATTATTAAATCACCAAGGATAATTAAGTTAACCAAAAAAAGGATAACCAAGTGACTAGTTTATTAACTTTATTAACTACAAAGTACAAAAATCTAGATCATTAAATAATACGTAATTTTAAGATATTTGCAATTTTGTATTTGTATCGATATATATATGTTAGTTCACTGTATTATTATTAAGTTGATTTCAAAGTATGATATAATGTTCTAATTAATAGTTAATCATATTTAATTTCATACTAAATATGATTGTATAATGTGATTTAGAATTACTTCATTTAAATTTTTTTATAACCTATATAAAATTAAGAAATACAAAGACATTCTATATAATTATAGTAAAAATAAAACATTTTATTTTAATATTTATAAAGTTTGAAATGCTAAAAATATTTTATAAATAAATTTTATAAGTTTCATTAAATATATAATTTATGATTCTATAAAATTAATGTATTATATTGTTTATTTACTAATAAAAGAGTTAAATATAAAACCGGAAGAGATGCAACAGAATTGGATTTACAAATTGTTTAAAACAGAATAAAACATAAAACATAAATACATTTTTTCTATTTTATACAATTTTTTCTAATTCTGTTTCATTTTTTCCGGTTTTATTCGATTTTTTCAAAAAATTTAAAAAAAACTTATCATAACCTATAAAGGACAACCTAGAGGTCTCTTTTTAGTTCTCTTAACGTCGACTTTCAGACAACTTCCGAAAGAGCTGATAAAAATCAAAAGTGCTCTTTAGGATTTCTGAAAGATTACTTTTTGGATGGACATTGGACATCTTTTAGACGCGCTAAAAGACCTCGTTTTGGATATCTTGAAAGACAGCTTTTATCTTTCAAAAGTTATCTTAAAGAGCGCTTTAAGAGAACTTTTTGTTTACTGGGCAGATGTTATGGGATGCGTGCGATATCGAGAAATCTCGAACGGGCAACGAACTCGCTGTCCCTTGTTCGCACGCGGAGTACGGATTGACCAACGGTGTTGAGAAAACTCAACGGGGTGGCGAACTCGAGAACTCTCGAGAGAAACGATCTCGGATTGCGAAGGATCGTAAAGCGGTTCGGAAGCCGAGAATCCTCGGCGGAGGCTGCGAACTCGTCAACCTCACGTTCCATCGTGTTTGCGATTTATTAGGATCGGATCAGGCAAGTCTCGAGCGTACAGCTCGAGCGGATTCGGTTTCTGGTATGATTCTGGTGCCGGGATCTAAAAAGGCTGCCGTTATATACCCGAGCGATTAACGGTACCCGCGTCGTTCGCCCCCGGGTGGGGATAATGACGTATTGTTTTTCGACTGGTAATTCGGTAATACGTCACCTCCCCTGGGCGAAACGGCGCGGCGTTTCGGCGGGTGTCGCTCGGGCGTTCACGGCAGCGCTCGGCGGTATTCGGCTTTCCGAATCTCGGCGGCCGTATAACGGCCGTACGGTTGTTTATCGCAACGGTGTATTTAATGTTTAAAAATGGGCGCTCGGCGCCTCTGCCCCTGCCCGGCCGATGTTCGTCGGGCGGCAGACTTCCGGTGGTCTACTGCCGGGTAACAATGCGTCACAATGGGAGGGTGCATTGTTACAAACTTTAGGAAATTTGATATCTAGGGAGGATAAAGGACTTCTCTCCTTTTTGGAATAAGGTTTTGCCGAAATACGTAATGAGGTTTTATAATTTTCCTCCTCGCAATCGACGGAGCTAGGATTTTCTGACAAGGTTTGGAAATTTCCCTCCGAAATCCTAGAATTATTCCCTTCTTGAGAGGATCGGTAATTTCTCTCTTCGAGGGTTTTTAAATTAATTAAATTTTTAGGAGAGAGTAGGTGAGATAGGCCGCTGCTAACCCACTTCACCCATGAGAGCGAGAGAGATGGATAGAGAGATAGAAAAGGATAGAGATATGGATTAGAACAGTTTGTAGACGACCGAGAGGGGAAGCGCGGTCAGGGGGGAAGAAGAGGGGGGGTACGTTGGGCGAGAGGGGAAGCGGGGCGAGGGGGGTCGGGGGAGCGCGTGACGTCACGGGAGGGAGCGGGTATGAATCGCTAAGATTGCCCGTGAGATGGCGCTCGGCTCGATCGGGGGTCGTTCTTACCGACTCGCCCTACGTACCCCCTCCTCTCCCCCTGTCCACGCGTCCCCCTCGGTCGTCTACAAACTGTTCTAATCCATATCTCCATCCTTTTCTATCTCTCTATCCATCTCTCTCACTCTCATGAAAGTGGGTTAGCACCGGCCTATCTAGACGCCCAACAAAATCAACGAGATCGCCCGGGAGATGACGCTCGACTCGATTGAGGTCGCGATTTCTCCCGGCGCGATTTGACCTTGGCACGACTCGACCTTGACGCGACTCGTTCCTTAAGGAGGTGACGGCGATCTCTCGCGCTGCTCTTAGCGCGTGATCCGTTATCGCGATTCTTAAGGGACGCGCGTCACTTCTAGCGCGCGATCCGCGAGCGGACGCTGATATATGGCGCCGAGGGAGATGGATGGAGGAAAGGTTAGCGACGATACGAGCGCGCTTATCGCTCGAGCGAGATAGCGAATCGTTGAAAGGTTGTGGAATAAAGAGAGATTGTGTTTTTGCGCGAGAGGAGGAGCGTTTTTATTGTTTTTCTTTTACAATATTTTTAATATATTAATAATGCGATAATACGAGTATGCGAATAAGCGTATCACGATTCTCCGAAGAGCAGAGCCTGCAGCTCGCAATCGACGATATCGTTGCGGTCGAAATTCTCGTTATCGCGTATCATCGTGGGAATAAGCGCTGAATCGTGAGCGCCTGCCGCGATATCGAGAAAACGAGTCAGCTTGTTATCCACATGCGCGGTTAAACTGCTTAAAGATGTAACGATGCGGTTAACACAAAGTTCTAAATTTAATATAGTTAGAACGGTGCTCTTCGATATGGCCAGACGAACTTTGGGTGTTTCGAGACGGAGTATTCGGAGATTGTTGAGTTTACCGAATCGCAGCGTTAACTGTTCGATATATATCGGTGCTGGAGGACGCGCCTCATCGCGCTCGTCGGAGCGAAAATATGATAGAAGCGTAGATCGTAGATCGAGCAATTCCTTCCACATATCTAGCGTTAGCGAGATCTCCTTGCCGTGGCAATCTCCAAGGATGATTTCCACAAAAGAGGGTCGACTAACATTAACGCTGATTTCGAGATGTTTGTACGCAGTTTTGGTCAATGGATAGCGTCTTCCTAAGATTCTGAGCGGCCGCACAATCGAAACATCCGCGTCACATCTAGGCGTTCGGTCGCGATCTCGTCTGAAAATGGATGCGGGTGATAAGAGAAACGACGCTAGCGGATTATTAATTCGAATAAACATTTAATAGTCTTACCCATTGTCCTGTTTAGCTCTTTTAGCGTATCCCGCGCTATCCTCGCGGTCTCGCTCGGTTAGCCTCGATCGATTGTCAAATGAGTGCTGCTGTTGCGGTGGCCCACCCATTGTCGCGTACATTATCGCTCGTTTTTTTCGTTCGTAGGCTTCGGCGTTCTCCGTCGACAATGAAGCGCTTAACCGATGGATGGTCTTTATATACTCGCGTAGAGATATCTTCTTCCTCTTTCGCGCGCGTCCTCTCTTATATTCTATTTTTTAAAAATGACGGCAGAGTCGCTCTAGTCGTCCTCCTCGTCGATTCTCTCTCTCTCGGTCGCGTCGCTAAGACGATAAACGCGACTTAGGAGATCGCGCAATTGCCTTAGCAACCCATCCGTAGGACACTCGATACCGAGCGCGTGTAGATCGAAAGGACCCGCCGAAGTTACGATATTCGTAAATTCGTTAAAGGCGTAAAATTGACGTTTGGCGAAAAAATATAGATTGCCATCGATATATCGAAAGGCTGACGTTATCGCGGGCGGTATTCCGGGAAATATATCTTTTAATGGAGCGTGTCTAATAACTATCATGCGGCACTCGTCAATCTCCGCTACCTTGTCGTCGTCGTAGATCGCGTAGGTTCGTCCCGTGTGCGTGTTTATCGCAGCGTTAATCTTAACATTTCGAGGAAGTCCGATATCGTGGAGATATCTTGGCCAACCCGATTTTAGCTTAAGGCTAGGATATTCCGCGAGGTAGATCGAATCGTCCGCGAATAGCGCGAGATCGCCCGAGGGTCTTCGATACGCGGCGGATAGGCGCGTGAAATTCGCTGGGAGAAACGCCGCGTAATCCGTGAGCGTCATGGGCCTACCGTAGCGTTTCTCGATTATATCGATTGACCACACATTACGGCGATTAGCTATATATAATCGGTGATTCATTATCAGCGCGGCGTCCACGCGCCGTAAAGCGCAGAGATCCGCGCGCGCGGGGTCAATTGGTGAGACACTAGTCGTAGCGGGCGCCGCGGTAGTCGCGGGAGTCGCCGTTGGATAGTTTCCGTCGTCCTGAGACCCGTACATATTCTGTATAGCCAGAATATCCTCTATGCTCAGCTTAACCGGAAATTGATTCTCGATATCGGGTATATATGGAAACATTATCGAGTCGTTGCGCATGCTGTGTTGTAGACCCAAAGCGTGGCCAATCTCATGCGTCAGTGTTTGCAACAAATGATGCGTGTTGGGAGGATTTTTATTTAGATACACGTGCCACGGTTCTGAATCGTCAACGTGTACCTCTGACGCAAAATCGGTCATTCCAGAGGGAAAGAACGCGTGAGCTAGGGCTCCCCCGGGACCGTCGAAGGTCGCCGGACAAATGCCTATATTCCTGCGATTCGCGTAAGTGTGCGCGCCCGTTCGATACGATATCAATATATCGGGTCGCAGCGGGTCGCGCGCGAAGGTTAGCGACGAATTCACCGCCCATAACGCGAACGCCGCTTCGGCCGTTCGCGAGAGTTCCTCGCTAGCTACCTGAAAATTCCACGTGAGGCGCGTTTTCGGCCATTTTCGCGCGATCGGGCTATACGCGCGATCGGGAATATCCGCGAGACCGCATCGCGATTTGCGCATAAGGCTAAGCGTAACTGCGTCTAACTCGCCGTTTCCTGATAATTGATAATATTCTTGAAATAGCGACAAAGCGCGACGCAGAGATGTCGCGTTATCGGATGATAACGATTCTCCGTTGTCCTTTAGAAAACCGTACGCGCGCAGGAAGCGAAGCGCCTCGGCCTTTTCCGAATTAACGGGCGCGGCGGCCGTCGCGGCGACGAGCGTCGTCGCTAAGACGAGAAGAACCGTCCTCGCGTTAGTCATCGCGCGGAGCGGGGAAAGACGCGGGAAACTATCGAGAGACGCCGGGCGCGATTGATTCGCGCGTTCGGCGAGATGCCTATTTTTATCGTTGACGAATTCGGCGCGGGTGGGGGAAGAGGAAATGCGATTCGTTCGAAAAGAGTCGCAGTTCGCCCCGATTAGAGGGACGCGACCTTTCGACGGTGAGCGAACTGGGATGCGCGTTATCTAGCGGACGCTCGAGTTCCTCTCGCGGTTTTACTTTTTTATTATTTCTATTTTTATCATTTCTATTTTTATTATTCGTTTATCTTCTAAGAAGAACACTTGACGAGTGATTAGAGAAACGTACTCTTTGCGGCGACGATAAACATTCATCGCGTATCCGGGATGCGTGTTATTTAGCGGGCGCTCGAGTCCCTTTTATCACATTATTTTTGTTATATATTTTTCTCTATAATCTATTTTTATTACTTGTTTATCTCCGCTCGCACCGCGGCATCCGCGCGTCGATCTTTATAAACGCGAGATCGTTTCGAGAAGCGTCAAAGTATTCTCGCTCGCGAAATAGTAAAGTGACTAGTCGACGAACCGCGAAACGGTATAAGAGCAAAGTGGCGAGGTGTGAAATAACGAGAATTAAAATCAGTCGCGAACTACTCGATATGGAACGAATCGGGCAGATAATTAACGCGGCCGATTATATTAATGTGAACGGCGATTTAATTGCAATAAAGGCTTACGTTTTGGGAGATCTCGCCTCGGATTTGCGCGAGGAGGCGCGAGGCATTATCGAAAACAGTCCGGATTTGCTCAGACTAAACTTTCAGCTGGATGGAGACATCGATATCGCGCGTTCAATGTAAGTATTCGATTAAAATTTTTATAATACTTTTTATAATAAATTATAATTTGTAATAATCCTTCTACTTTTTTACTTTAGACAACAGATAGAAGATTGTATAAGAACGGCGCGAGAATCGCTCTATGATTTATTTACGAAGACGAGGACTATGCTCGCGCAGGCGCAAAATGTTCACAGCGCGTTGCGCGACGCTCGCCGACGCGACGTCGCGCTAGCCCCTGAGCAATTTGAGTTTCGCGATCGCGACTTCGCCATCCCTGAATTAATCGACAGGCTTCACGAACACGAGAATAGGCGAGTTATCGCGTCACCGATCGACGAAGAGCCCGAATCGCGGCCAATCAGCGAGGAGCCCGGATCACAGCCAATCAGCGAGGAGCCCGAATCGCGGCCAATCGACGAAGAGTCTGAATCGCGACCGATCGACGAGAATCCTGAATCGCAATTAATCGATGAGGAGCCCGAATCGCAGCCGATGGAGGACGAGGCCGAACCGTCGACGGACGACGAGAATGAATCGCCAGCGAATGTATAATTAGAGGGTTACGAGCCTGAATCACAACCGTTCTTCGAGCTGTAACTTCACGCGTTAATAAAATTTGATTTTTTTATACTTATATATTTCGTGTATTACGCATTTGTAAAATGTGATTCTTTATGAATAAATGTGATTCTTTATGAATAAATACTATATATTAAACGAAGCGTTGATTCTTTTCGCTTCTCTTTCCTTCTTCGATATCCTCTCGCTCTCGCGCTATCTTTCTTTCTTTCGTAGTAAGCGTTGGCGCTCTCTTATCGTGGAAGGGTACGCGCTCGCGATAAAAATAGTATTCGTTATATATAAATATAAATTTATTTTATAATATAAATCTATTTTATTTTAATTTTATTATAATAACACTAATCGGATAATCGAACACTTTTCTGACGGACATCTGTATAAAATAGGAGATGCGCGAGCTATTATCGTGGGAAAGGATACGCGACCGCGATAAAAGAAAAACGCGGTTCGTTAGTATAGCGTGTATTTTGCGACAGTATGACGAATACATTAATTAAAGCTTAAAATAAATGATTAAATTTATAGATTATATAATTCACTCGGTACATTATATATAATTAAATTTGTAGGTTATATAATTGATAATAGATTCGATACATTATATAAAGCTTAAAATATAATTAAATTTATAGATTAAATAAATGACTCGATATGTTATATAATATATGATGATGCATAATATACAATAATTCGATATAATTTATAATACAAACGAGTAGATATAAAATATTATAATATAGAATCAATCGCACATATTACGCAAATGATCGCGTCGTTCGAACCACCAATCGTGCAATTTACAAGCGTTCTCTAACGCGCAATTCTTCGCGTGATATCCACAGCGAAAGGCTCGCGAAGCGTTTAGAGTTTCCAAACGATTGATATCCTTGTAATCAGCGTCGATAGTCTCGACGGAGACGGCAACGTCGCGATCGTCGGCAACGTTTCCTAAGATCTCGATTAGC
Organism: Formica selysi; assembly: GCA_009859135.1. NCBI lineage: Eukaryota > Metazoa > Arthropoda > Insecta > Hymenoptera > Formicidae > Formica > Formica selysi. The sequence continues at coordinate 381,050 of WHNR01000059.1, read as the reverse complement.
CATTTTTTCTTCTCGTGACCTTTAACGTAGATTCTTATCGCTGAATCGGGGCTAGATTCTCGACATACGGCGTCCCGAATGAGTCTTTTCATCAACCCGTAATTCACGTGTCCATCATTCCACTTTAATTGATGATGATTAGATGTCAACCAACACGCTCGAGATTTTTCCGCTCTCGTTAGCAAATCCCAAGACATCGGTGGGCGAAAGATGTGATGCGTCAATTCCGCGCCATTTCTTAACACGGCTACTTCTTTCGCGACGAATTTCTCATTAACTACGAAACCTTGAAGATCGACGAAGATCGGCGCGTCCATCGCCGTTATTAGCGGTACTCGAAGTGTGCGCCTCTATTATTCTCTCTTCATATTTGAATATCATCGCGCTTATACGATTCTGCGCACAACGTTGGTGAGCGGATTGTACTCCACCACTCGATCGTGAATGATAAGACAGTAAGCTGTGGTATTAGAGGGAATATTCTCCTTGCAATCGAACTCTATGCGTACGTCCACGGTGGCGCTTTTAATCGATTCGTTTTGTCGTGAACAATCGATGACTACGAGCGGGCCATAGACTAAAAATTTATTCAGATTTAAGAGCGCTTCGTCATTGTCGCATCCGTAATACGTTCTTCGAAATTTTGAGTACATATCGTATAGCACTGCGACTTTGCGCTTATCGAAATCTAAATTCATATCGTCGTAAGGATAGAAATCGGAATTAAGATACAATTTGACATTAGTTAGTTTGCAATCGTCGAATAGGGAAGGTTCCTCGGATAGAACGTTCTTCTTTCCAGACTGTAGCGCGAAGATAACGTATCGCGGTTTTTCTAGTTGCGTCGCCGCTTTGACAGCCCACGAATGTTTAGTCGTGCTCTGTAGAAGCGGAAACTCGTAGAGATCCCACGAGCGAAAAGCGACGCTCAGATATCGTCCGCTATCCAATGTGCGCAATAACCTTAATTTATTAATATCGTTTAACACTATATGTGGCATTCGCCACTGTATCTTTAATAAAACGATTTTAGGCTCTTGCGTTTCGCGCGATATGATACAATTGTTATCATTACGCGCTCGTATTAGAATAAGTTCGTGTCGCGCGTTGATCACGACACGCTTGTAATCTTCACAAAAACCTAATAACACGCTGAGAGGTACGCAAAAGTTGAAATCGTTGATCGACGAATGAGTTGCCGCTGATAAATCCCATCCGGCGTTCTTTAATATCTTGCTTTTTTCGACTGATAGCGACGCGTAATTCTTAATCGTGCTAGTTATCCCAACATTTCTGCTTCGATCGATTTCCACACCGTCGAGTTCGTAGCGAATCTCCTCGAACATAAACGCCGCGCAATTGTTCACTAGCCTCGTCACCGACGCAGTTCCCTCTTGCGCACTCGGCGACTCTTTAGACTCGAGTCTACCTTCTATGTAGAGAAAACTATCAGATGGTAATGTGTACAGATCTTGCTGTTGTATAGGAATTCGTATCTCGTCGCTATTCCCAAACGTAGTATTAGCGTAAGGATTGTATGTGTGAGTTTCAATCTTGACGATACGATCGTCGAGGATCGGCTCCCCGCCGATGCTTAGAATGTCGCACATTTCACTTTTACGGAGAAACGGTTCTTGGTACGACGAAACCCAAAGAGCGCAGGAAAGCCGCGTTAGCGGTGGTTAACCTTCCTCCCTTTTTCTTTTTCTTTTTCGCGTCTAGGGGCGACGCGATAGCGACGATGGGCGCGTTTCTCGCATTCGATCCGTTCACTACGAGCATCGCGCACCTCTCTATCGTCTTCGCCGCACGTGCAGACGAACTGTGATCTCTTCGCCGCGAAAATCGATTAATCTTCCGTTCTGATCCACGACACGCACATTTATATCAGTAATGGTCCGCGCGATGATCGGGAGGTAAATGATCTGCGCTGGGATCTCCGACACTTTATATCCGGATGGAACATTAGGCGCGAACTCGTGTATAGTATGCGCGGATTTGTCATTGTGATACGCTCCTGTCGTGACATTACACTCTACTCTAATGAGATTAATAGCCATAATATTTATCGGCTTATCAGACGCATACCATTTATTCGATTGTAACACGCGAGACGAGAAACCCAGTAGCGAACCGATGTTATCAGGTTTTGTGAAATTTACTCGATACGCGCACTTAATCTCGCTTCTCATAGTGTTATCATTACCGCGAAGCGTTATAGAATTTTCACTCTTATCACCGTTGTCATCGTCTTCGAAATAGTCGTCGTCGACACTGTATATATAATCGTCATCGCTCGTTTCCAATTCCTCGTTTTCGCGCTCTCGTCTCTCCTCTCTCACTCGTCGTTTGCGATGAATCGCGGCTCTTAGATACGCGCTGATAGCGCTTAACTCGTAAGATCCCACTGGAATCGCGATAACCTCGTCGTTGTCGTCGAAGTAAAATTTATTATTCGTGGAATTTACATTCGGTATCGTGTTATAAGTCTCGAAATTTGTTAAACCTAACTCGTAATCATCGTCGTTTAAATCTAGAGGCGGAAAGTAACTCGCAGCGAGAATGCTGCTTCGTCCGGAAAGAGTAAGAGTTAGCGACATGATTGACGAGAGTAATCGAACTGCGTTCCATCAACGAGCGACGGTCGATATTATAGCGCGCGATTCCTCCAATCGACCCCCCGGAGAAATCGAAGACTCAATTGTCCACAGATATTCTGATCGCGCGTTTGCTCGGAGCGACGATTGTATCGAATATTAGCATCGCGCCCGAGATAACGCGCGAGTTCGCGCGGAGGACGAAGATTGCCGAAACCGTCGTAATCGTCGTAGATCGCGTCGCCCCCTTTTTTCGCATATGCCACCCAATGAGTACGGGCCGGATGCGTCGTCTAAATTCACGATGCCGCTCTCATCGCGGCGCGCCCGCGATGGAAGCGCGTCGCGCATAAACACGCCTCTAAAGTGAGGCACGCGCGAGAGTATCGCCGCGCGATTTAACTGTTCGTTCGTCGTTGCTCCGACGGATGGGAGAATTCCTAGCGTCTGTTTACGCGAAGTTTTTTTTTAGCTCTTCCTCTTCTTCTCGTCGTGGACGCGCCACTTCCGCGCTTGTACGGTGCGAGGTATAAACCACGGCCCTCCATTGCGCGATCGTGACGCTGCAATTCCTCCAACTGTCGTCGCGCCGCTTTGCGATCGTGCACCGCTTTCGCGATTCCCGCCGCTCCTCCAGCCAAAGAACCGAGAGCTCCCAATAACGGCAGCAGGGGCAAGAAGCCGCCGCGTTTCGCTATCGGAAGCGTTCTTTTCCTCGTAGCGGTCGTTCTCCTTTTGCTCTTCTTTCTCTTGATTCTCGTCGCGCCCATTCCAAGTTTTGTTTTCGATTTCATAGCTATCCATACAGCCGTCGCGGCGGCTCTCTCGCCGAGAGTCGAGTCTTTAGCCGCGACGCGCTCGCGCGCTCTCTCAGCGAGCGCGCGGTCAGCGGTGTGTCGATCGGCGAGCTCGCCGCTCCGCGAGTACGCTATATCGTGCTCGCGGCAGGCCGCGTCCAGAGGATTGATGCCTTGATCGCCTCGCGCTAATCGTTTCGCGAGACGAGTACCTGGCCCACAAAATTGATATCCGGGTATATGTAATTCGAAGGGGAGCGCGTTTATCGCTCTATTCAATAAGCCTGCGCCACTGATATCACCGATTACACCGTACCGCTGCTTCGCGAATTGCATTCGCAGCAATCTTTAACGAGCGGCGCCGGGCCGTCGATATGCGTTCGTTGCCAGGGACGATTGTAATGCTCCAGGCATCGACGGTAGCGCCGCACCTCCGGATCCAATCTTATATGTTCGGGCAGTTTCTTCCACAATCGTTCCACATAGCGGCCGAAATGTTTTAGTAAAATTACTTTCGGGATAAACCGCAATTGATCGGTGGTGAAATCGAGAATATCGTCACCGTCTATTAATAAAATAAACATCTCGATTCACCGCGCGCGATTCGCTACTGCGCGATCGACGGCGATCTATTCGTATATAAATAGAGAGATCTCGCCCTGCCTCGCGCGAGTGTACCGCGCACGCGCGCGGCGAGAGGAATGCGCTTCGTGCAGCAGTCGATCGCGATAAGGGTGACGAATCTCGATAGTAGGGCGCGACCGTCCGAGGAAGCGCGCAGACACGGTCGTCTATTGCCGAGCGCTATTCGCTGCCTCATTTGCGGGCCCTCTAATTGTGGTAAAACGAACGCGCTGATAAGTTTGTTGGAGAGCCCGCACGGTGTACGCTTCGAGGACGTTTACGTTTACTCGAAGTCATTGCAGCAGCCTAAATATCAGTATTTAGAGAATTTATTGGCACCGATGGAAGATATAGGTTATTTCACATTTTCTGATAACTCTGACGTTATTTCGCCTAGCGAAGCGCTCCCGAATTCTATATTCGTATTCGACGACGTAGCGTGCGACAAACAGAATACTATTAGAGAGTACTTCGCTATGGGTCGACACTCGAATATCAATTGCTTCTATCTGTGCCAAACGTACGCTAAAATACCAAAGCATTTGATTCGAGATAACGCGAATCTGTTGATTCTTTTTAAGCAAGATGGCACTAATTTGCGTCACGCATACAATGATCACGTGAACACGGATATATCGTATGAGAATTTTCACGCGCTATGCCGCGCGTGTTGGCGATATAGATATGGTTTCCTAGTGATTGATAAAGATAGCGCGCTTAGCGCCGGCAGATATAGGCGAGGGTTTAACGATTTCGCCGTACCATAGAGCGATCAGTCGTCGCGAATACGTCGAACGCATCGATCGCTCTGCCTCCCGCGAGCGAGAAGGACCGATTTATTAATCACGATGGTTGCGATGGATATCGGTGAACGAGAGAAGACGGTGAAAGAGCTCGCTAAGACGCGCGCATCGATTCGTAAAAAACACAGAGCGTTAAAGACCGGCAAAATGGAGAACGAAATCGCGATGGAGAGCCGTTTTAAGCCAATCGTCGACCTGCTGCGGCGCATCGCCGAGCGCGCCGAGCGAGACGAGATCGAGCGAGACGAGATTAAACGCGAAATGATAAAGCGAGACGCGATCGACGCTTCGCCCGTAACGACGAGCGTCGAGGAAAAATGGAATGAGGAAAAATGGAAGGAGGAAGAGTTGACCCCCGCTTGGAAAAAACCTAAAGTGAAACAAATACGAGCGCGACGACGATTAGATGTCGTTTCTACTCCGTCAAACGTGTATCCTATCAAGAGAGATCCATTCGCGCGGGACGAAACTGAAGAGGAAACGTTCGAACCTGAGAATCTTGAGTCATCCTCAGCGTTTAAAACACCTGTTAAGCGAACCTCGCGAATTTCTCAAGATTACGAAATGCCGCACGGCCGGCTAGGACCGTTGGGACGAAAATACTTGGGGACTCTTCTCGGCGGAGAAGCGCCAAATGAGATCGATCACGTTTACGGAGTGTACATGAGCGCGAAAGGCGCGATGCTTGGCAATAGGCGATTCAATATAGACGCGGATGACTCCATACTTATAGATGAAATTAAATACATCGGTACCCCTGGTTTATACGAATTAATCTTCATGAAAAATCCTGATAGTCTCACATATACTGAAAAGGATAAATTAACATACAAGAGTATATTGTTGACAACGAACGCTCATAAACGCGACCATGACCCTAAAAAATCTGTTTTAGGAAATAAAGGATACAAATACAAGTTCGTTATCGCTCCGCTTATTCACGGCAGCAGCGCAAAAAAGATGGGCGCGGGTCGCGTACCGTCAACCATGCGAGTCACGAATGATAGAATCGATTACATTCATTGGGACGATCCAAACGAATTAGTGGATCGTCTGCGATTGCTGGACGCTTCGCGTCGAGCTGGCAACAACGCTCACGAAAACGAGATTCTATCGATAATCGAGGAGCTTCGCGAAACGGGAGCGATAGTATAAATCGAACCGTCGCATCGACGGTCGCCGCAGTCGTGCGTGGAATTCGCGATGTCCGTGAGCAAATTCGGCACGCCTTTAAAAAACCGTGGCTATGACGCGAGAACCGGAAGACTACGTCCGGCTATCGAATCTCTGCGAAATTACGTGCGCGATAACGCGCTGTGTCTAAGCTCTTCCGTCGAATACGACGCGAGAGAGCGCAAGATAAAGCGTCTGGCTAAGCCGGAGGAGGACGCCGACGCGACGAGCAAAAGCTACGTTGAAGGAATTACGTCGCAATTGAGAAAAGACGCGGACGAAGCAGGGAAAGGCGTCATTCTACTATTCACGAGACTCACCCAGCTCGATAACGCTCTGGGTAAACGAATAGACGCCGCGGAGAATTTTGTTTCCAAGATCGAAGCGCGCGACGACATTTTGAGTAAACGGATAGACGCTGTGGAAAATTCCGTTTCGAGAACAGAATCTAACGCTAATGCTCTAGGTAAACGAATCGATGCCTTAGATAAACGAATTAATGGTTTAAGCGATCAAATCGATGTCGCAAAAAAAACAATATCGCTCAACGCTGCGGAATCTTCGACGAAAAGCGCGAGCGATCGTAAAATACTGTTCAATCAGGGGAAAATAATACAGGAACTAACCCAAAAATCACGCGTCGCCGCTAATTCTGCGGCTGATTCTGCGGTGAAAATACGAGAATTAGAAAATTCAACATCGCGATTGAAGAGAGACGCGGACGAGCTATCGGGGAGAGTGACGAAACTAGCGAAGATTCGCGAGACCAGCGGCGACACTCGGAGCGGCGAGCCGCTCGAGAGAGAGATCCCACCCAACGTTATCTTTGAGAGAAAGAGAAAAGAATTATGAGCGCCGAAAAACGAAAACTAGTCGAGGAATTGCACGCGCCCGCGAGAAGAAACTTTCCGCGTCGTCGCGTCGCGATACGCGGGTACGACGACCTATGGCAGGCGGATGTGGTTGAGATGCGTCCTTACGCGAGACTTAACAAAGGCCACAACTACATACTCACCGTTATCGACGCATTAAGCAAATACGCTTGGGCTATACCGCTTAAAAGCAAGAGCGCGAACGAGGTTACACGAGCGTTATCTAAGATAGTGCGAGACTCTAAGCGGTGCCCGAAAAATCTGCAGACCGACAAAGGAAAAGAATTCTATAACGCTGAAGTGAGAAAATTCGTGGAAACGCGCGAAGTGAATCATTACTCGACGTACTCGGTGATGAAAGCGTCGATCGTCGAACGATTTAATCGCACACTCAAAAATTCTATGTGGAAATATTTCACGCTAAGCGGAACGTATAAATGGATAGACGAATTACCTCGACTCGTCGAGGAATATAACGCGCGAAAACATCGCACTATAGGTATGAGACCCGTCGACGTGACTCCAGCGATCGCCGATAAACTTTTAAATACAGTATACAGCAATATAAAAATCGCGACTCCGGCTAAATTCAAAGTAGCTGATCCAGTACGCGTCAGCAAGTTTAAGACGATCTTCGAGAAAGGCTTCACACCTAACTGGACCACCGAAATTTTTCGAATAGCCAAGATACAACGAACTAATCCCGTAACATATCTGCTGAAGGATTCGCGCGGCGAACCGATCGCCGGAGGATTTTACGAGCACGAGTTGCTGCGCGTCAACGATCCCAATGTGTATCTCGTGGAAAAGGTGCTGCGCCGAAGAGGCAACGAAGTTTACGTGAAATGGCTGGGAATGGACGAGTCGCACAATTCTTGGATAAATAAAACGGCTGTATTATGATAAAAATGTATTTTTATTAAATAAAACTATATATATTAAATACAATTACATATATTAAACACAACTATATATATTAAATAAAATTATTCGTTAGAAAAATAAAAATTATAATATCACGAAATTATCGCGTTCCATACGGGTTCTCTCTCGCGCTCCATACGGGTTCTCTCTCGCGCTCCATACGGATTCTCTCTCCCGCCGCTACGCGGCCGCCGCGTCCTGCGTTTTCTCTTTCGCGCTTTATACGGACTCTTTCTCCCGCTCTATATGTATTCTTCATCGCGTCGTTAAGCGAACGTCGTATCTCGCGGTTACCTTTTTTTCGCGTTGCACGATATATAACGCTTCCGAGAACGTAATAAAGAAATCACGGAAATTATCGCTCTATCTAACTTGTGGAAAATCCTGACTTAGATTAGGATTCACCACGAATTGGACAGAGCGGCAATTTCCATGATTTTTTATTTTGTGGAAATACTAGTCTCGATAAGGCGCTCGGTGCGCGCTTCATCACGCCGCGAATATTCTCGAACGTACTAATATCTCGAGATCGTCGCGCCATCCTTTTATAACGAAAAAAATGGTGATAACGCGCTCCGATTAACTAAGCTGGATATTCGCTCTCGGACGCGTCTCGTCACCGGAAGCGCGTCATCGCCAAGAAACGAAAAACAACTCACCCCGAAACGCGATAAGCGCGCTCGTATCGCCGAAAAACGAGGAAAAACTCGCTCCGATACGCGATAAGCGCGCTCGTATCACCGCTAACTGTTCCTCTCTCCTTTCGACTGCCCCCCGATAATCCTCCGTCTCCCTCGGCGCCGGATACCCGGCATCCGCTCGCGGATCGCGCGCTGGAAGCAACGCGCTACCCTTAAGAATCGCGATAACGGATCACGCGCTAAAAGCAGCGCGAGATATCGTCGTCGCCCCCTCTTAGGAACGAGTCGCGTCAAGGTCGAATCGCGGCGGGAGAAACGCTTCGCGCGGGAAAATATTGGAGAGGGTTTAATAACTTAGCCGCGCCGTAAAACGGTCAGTCATCGTGGATACGCCGAGCGCGTCAGTCGCTCTTCCTCGCGAGTGATAGTGATTGTGTAGGCTGTATCTAACTCACGGCCCCTTGAGTGCGAGAGAGAGGTACCCATGGAGAACGAGGGACAGCTGTAGTTTGTTAGCAATCGCGGGGGGAGTTTGGGCAGGGAGGAGCCGGAGGGGAGGATCAGGGGGGTACGTTGGGTGAGGAGGAAGCGTAGCCTCGATCGAGCAGAGCGCCATCTCTTGAGCACTCTAGGCGACACGCTTCCCCCCCTCCCTACGTACCCCCCGTCCTCCCCCCCGGATCCCCCCCGCCGCGCTCCCCCCCGCAGATGCCTACAAACTGCAGCTATCTCTTTTTCTCCTTTGGGTACCTCTCTCTCGCACTCAAGGGGCCGTGGGTTAGATACGGCCTAGATTACCTACTGGAGAGGTTTGGTAATTTCCCCCTCCAGGAATGGTTGGATTTATTAGATTTTCAGGAGAGGTTTGGTAATTTCCCTCTCCAAAGATTTTTGAATCATTCAATACTTTATTTTTCCTCTCAGTTTTATTTTTGATCTTGTCTTTATTTTTAATTTTATTTTTATTTTTATTTCCTTCTTCATTTAAGGTTTTTTCTTCGTCTTCATAATTAATTTCTTCGATAATAATATTTTCTTCATCCACATTTTTACCTTCATTTTCAATATTCATATTATTTTCATAATCGTCGAATTCGTAAGTAGTTTCTTCTTCCTTATTTCTTGGTTCTTCTGGACTGTTTAGAGCTTCAATTTTTGAATCATGGTCGTCTAATAATTCGCTCAATGATTTTAGGCGCAAAGTCGGAACATGTACTTCCGCCTCTTCATCTAAAGTACTTATAACGTTTAAATATGCCTTTCCGGCAACGTTCTCCACGATGGTGTCTCCCAAATAAATTCCATGTGCCACTTTTAGTCTTGGTATATATCCTACTTTTAGTTCTGGATTTTCTATTCTTACATAAAATAATGATTCGGATCGCGGAGCTACTATAATGGCTTCAGGTGATAAGAGAGGTATGTTGATTCCGGAGACATCCAAGTGCCCTTGTGCGTAATCTATTTTCGATGAAGTTTGTTTAAAGAAATCGTTTTCTAATATGCCGTATTGTGAAATTGGAAAATCGTTAGATACAATATGAAATATAACCGGTATTTCAAAAAGAGTTAATGTAATTTCACCTAAGGTGTACACAGGATAATTATTTATACCGTTCAACTTGAGGATATTAGTGTAATTAATATTTATTTCTTCGGGAACGAGATTTTCTTTAATTATATTAGGTCCAGATCCCGTGTCTAGCATAAAAGTTATACTAGTAGTTAAATTATCGATGTTGATTTGAACGGTAGGCACGCGACTATGTTTGTCGAGGTTTACAGTCACGGGCCTTATGGTAGTTCTGTCCTTGTCTACTTGGCTACCTGAGTTTTGGACGGGTACAGCTCTCGTTCGGACCCCTGCTGTGCACCCGACGTCGAGGCAGGGATGCCAGGTTTGAGACTCTGCCCGTTGCCGTAGCGTGGGAGGGGATAACGCACACAAAGAAAAAGCCGTGTACGTGTGCTAATCGGCGCTCGACTAGCTTCGGGCAGTAGACGAGCGCAGACATACAATCTGCTATCTCTTTCTTTCTTTCAGTCGTTCAGTCAGCTATAGCTGACGCTTTCTCGAGATTCTCGAGAATCATATGTTAGCGCGGCTTGGCTCGTCTATTAGATCTCGCGTAAACACATAAAAATTACTAATAAAATAAATCTTTTAATTACATTATAATTTATTCTATATATATAAAAGATGTAAATTAATTAAAGAAATAAAGAATAGAAAGAATATAAATGATAAAAATCCACTCTTGGCCAACGTGTACGCCTTTTTCCCCAAAAATCATATTAGTAATATTGAAAAAGATCTGTTGTTGATTAAAAAGATAACTTATTGTTAGCACGAAAAACATAAAATATAAAATTAAATTATATATTGCTTTGGATAAATTATTCTAATAGTATAGTTTTTACTTTGTTAATAATAATAAATATATATATGTAGTAAAGTAAAAGAAGAAAAGCATTATTTTTTCAATAATATAAAGTATTCTACCGTATTAATCAATCAAATATTAATATAAGCCAATTTTATAAATGAACAACGTACATGTTGTTGCTCAACGGAAACCGCGAGAAGGTGGTGGTTTCTTCCGTCAAGAGGAAATGTAAGAAAATGTTTTCTTTAATATTACATTAGATATAAAAATATTATATATAATAATTTTAATATAATATTAAAGAAAACAATTTTTTATATTTCCAAAGAATGTCGATAGAACAGAAGATAGATAGAAAGGATAGATATAAAATATAGAAGAATATAAAGGACAGAACATAGATAAAGAAAAGTTATATATTGAGAATGTTAGTTTCAAGGTAACTTTATACGATTTACAATTCACGACAGAATTTTGGACAAAATTATATATAAAAAGTATATATTAAAGAACATCCGAAAAACCCTTGTACCGCCTTGTATATACCGCGACCTGTTTATATCGTAATACCGCACTGTATATACCGCGCATTATAATTGTAGAGCCATATTACGATTTCCGTCAGTGTCGCGCCGATTCCACCTGTACACACGGCCTTCAGACTACACAAGCGCGCTAGCCCTTCTAAGGGTAGGCCGCAGGAAGTGCCGACGCCCCGTCCTTCTAAGGATAAGGTAGTCAGGCCGTTGGAATTACGAACGAAGGCCACGCGACACCCGTAGTATTTAAAATCCGTTCTGTTCAGCTTAGAATAACCATAGTTGTTTGCATGCGAACCCCGCGATTGCAGAACACGTCCGCATGAGCCACGCTCGCTTCCCGAGCTCCACGTGCACCAGCCACGCCCGAAACTCGGTACGCGAACTTCTGTACGCACCACTCTTGCATGTCGCATTGTGAATGACAACCGCTCACGCGAAACTCTGTACGCACCGCTCCCGCATGTTGCATTGTACATATAATATAGCTCAGTGTTAGATGTTGATAATCGCTTAAATAAACATAATTGTTTAAACCGCTTATACCGAGGTAAAGTAAGTTGGAGTTTCCCCCTTCTCCCGAATCCTGGCACCGGCGAGCCTTGATCCGCGGCGTACGAGAAAGGTGAACCGTCACAGTTGTTAAAATACGTCAATATTAAAATTATCGTATTTATATAAGGAGAATAATAAATATTTTATGATACTTATAAAGTTTATATGACTTTCTGTTCAAAACCCTTAAAAATACGGTATTATTATATTACAAAACTATAAAATATTGTTTAATATTAATAATTGAATTTGATGTGCATGTTTATCTATATCAAAAATTATTATTTATTTAATATTTCATGAAAAATGTTACTGCGCGCAACATTTCAAAACTTTACAAAAAGTTCATACTTCAGCCGCTAGTTCGTTTATTTACCGCTATGCGCATTATCTCGCATTTGAGTTTCAGTCATGAAAATTATATAAAGCTTCGAGCAACTGGCAGGAGATTAAAAATGTATTTATTTCTATCAGTTTAATTTCTGATGCAATCCCAATATAGAGAATTCAGAATCAGATATTAAACTGATAATTTTAAAAGTCGGTCAGATAAATGTCCGAAAAAGTTAAAATCATCCGTTTATATATATATAATCATATTTATTACATTTGTAATTCCATTAATATATTCTATAATAATTCTATGTTTATTGTTCTATTTGATAAAAAGTTAAAAATCCAATGGATTTGTACAATTGAAAGAACGGTAAATTTTGAGAAGTAGCCAAAGTTCACCAGTTTTATACGTCATCTTATATTAGAGAAATGTCGTCATTTTATCGTCATATATATGACGTCAACGGTCTGTGACTTAGGACCGTCATTCTAACGTCACTTTTACGTCGTTTCAAAAGTGAATTTGACGTAACCAGTGACTAAAAAATGACGTTATAATGACGACACCTTGCTACCTGGGTCTTTACGTCCTCTCACTGGGAAGTCCTTAACGACCCGTGGAGTAGCGACCACTTCGCCATAAGGATAGAGCTGATTGGCCACTCCGTTAACAGTTTACGCTTTCACGCATCAAATAGAATTCACAATAAAAAGACTGATTGGAAGGAAGTTAGACGTTGTCTTTCGTTGTGCGTTCAAAGTTGTGAGGAATTAATTATGGCTCCATCGACACTCAGTCCAAATATAGCACGTTTATGGCGATTACCGAAAATGCTATACGCTCCAACACTCCGTTTAGGTCATCCCAAGCATGCAATTCTACAAATCAATTTAAATATAAGTCCTCACCCTGGTGGAATTGTAAGTGTGAAAAATTAGCTAGACTGAGAAAAGCTGTTTTTTTCAAATTTAAACATCTCTCTTCTATGGAGAATTTTCGTTTGTATAAACAGGCGGACACTATAGCTAAATCTTTCTTCCAAAAAAGGAAGAAACAATATTTTCTGGAATTCTGTGGTTCTCTTAACAGATTCTCAAGCTTAAAATATGTGTGGCAAAAAATAAGAGCTATGTGTAACAAATTTCATAGAAGAGAAACAGCAAATGCTTATGACGAGTCTTCTTTTGGTATTATCTCCAGTCAGATAGATGTGTTATGTCCTCCGTGGTGCCCTCCCGAACCTTTGAGATTGGAAGATTTCTCATACAATTTTACATCCTTTCCATCTTTCTCGATTGAAAAACTCAACTAGATTATCGATGCGGCTAGACCTGACTCGTGCCCGGGCAATGACGAGGTGGACTATCGGACGTTGCAAGCCTTTCCTGCTGAATGAAGAAAGTGCCTACTGTTATTGTTAACAGAGATAATCGAATCGAGGAATGGAGGAAATTTTCGATTTTCTTTATCCCTAAGAAAGACTCTAATAAACACCGTCCTATTTCGCTGGCGCAATGTACGCTGAAAATTGCGGAAAGGCTGATTAATAATCGAGTTTGCTGGTGATTGGAAAAGAATCTTTTTCTTCCCAATAGTCAGGCTGGCTTCAGAAAAAATAGATCATGTCTGGACAATATTGCGATTTTACATTCGGAGATAATTAATGGCTGGTATAACAACAAGGACACGCTGGCACTTTTCTTGGATATCAAGGGGCGTATGATAATGTTCTACGGGATATCTTAGTGAGGAAACTAATCAATCTAGGATTACCACCACCTTTTATTAAATTTATTTTCAATCTTACGTCGTTCAGAGAAGTTCAGTTTAAGTACGGCGACATTGACTTAATCAGACATGTGTACAAAGGCTTGCCTGAGGGATGTGTTCTAAGCCCTATACTCTACTCCATTTATGTGGCGGATCTTGAGAACCAGATACGCGTTATTCCGAACATCAAAACCTTGCAATATGCGGACGATGTCTGCCTATATATTACCCATGGGAATCGAGCTTGTACTATTGCAAATATGGAGAAGGCTGGCAAGAATGTGGCGGACTGGTTAGATACTCTGGGCCTATCTCTGGCTCCGGATAAGACTCAGTTTTGCATCTTTAACAGAAGTACGAGCAAGCGTGATCAACTTAGATCAGTTCAAGTCAGTAACACAAGGATTCAAGCTGTACCCCATATACGGTTTTAGGTGTACTGTTCCAAAGTAACCTCAAATGGAACGCCCACGTGGATAAAGTAATGGTAAGCTGTGTCAAACTGCTTGCGATTGTACAATTTTTGAGGTCTACTTGGTGGGGTACTGACCCGTCCATGTTGCTTACTTTGTACAAGAGCCTCATTAGATCAAGGATGGAGTATGGAGCCTTCGTCTGGTTTAATGTTCCTCAATACCTCAAAGTAAAATTAGAAACTTTTCAAAACCAGGCGATTTGCACTGTTATGGATTACAGGAAATCTACCCCAGTTCCAATCTACGTCATGCTGGTCGAAGCTAGAGAGCCTAGGTTGGAAGACAGGTTTAAATTTTTTGGTTGTAATTTTTTGTCTAGAATGCTGACCCGTAATATAAATACGTTAACTCCGATCTTGGAGTGTATTCAAACATTTCTGGACTGCCTTACAAATATAGCTAAACCCCCGCCTCCCTTTTTATATAACTGTTTCCTAATTAGCTATCAGCAAGCTCATCTAACTTTTAAATCAGATATTCCGGTGGATTATTTCAGTGCTGGGATTTACTTGCACATTTCGGCCCGATTCCGTGGCTCACGCCTATTGCCCCCCACTCACCGCTCGTGCGTTAGCAACGAGTCGCCAGATACGCGTAACTAAGGAGCGCGACGCTTCGTCTCAGGAGCGTTATGTAAGAATGTCCAAATATAATAATAAGACAATACTTTTCTAAATGCACCGCGAAAATTCTCAAAATTAAAAGTTTTTCTTCAATATTTTATATTTCATTGATATAAAATATTGAAGAAAAACTTTTAATTATAGAAGAGTATTGTCTTATTATTATATTTGGACATTCTTATATACGGACGCTCCTGAGACAAAGCGTCGTGCTCCTTAGTTACGCGTATCTGGCGACTCGTTGCTAACGTACGAGCGGTAAGTGGGGGGCAATAGGCGTGAGCCACGGAATCGGGCCGAAATGTGCAAGTAAATCCCAGCACTGGATTATTTGTATTCTCTTGCACTGAAACAATTCATGCCGCGGATCTCTTTTCTGGAAGGCAAATTAATTCAGAATGATCCTCATCCCTCCATAGCTTTCTCTCGTTTTTTCCCCATATTAGATAATGAGACTTACTTTTTTACTGATGGCTCTAAAACTTCAAACCTTCCTTTTGCTGGCTTTGCGGTTATCGATGCATCTAATGATATTACTTATCGCTTTCGCACATCGTGCAAAGCTTCGATCTTTTCATGTGAAGCTATGGCAATCATAATGGCGCTTAGAATCGCGTTAAAGAGCCCTGTCAACAACAAAATTTCTATATTCTCTGACTCGAAAAGTGTGTTACAGGCAATACTTCCCAGCAAAAAGAATAAGAATACATCATATTTAATACTAACAATTCTTGAATTACTGGAAAACTTCTCAAATGCCGGTAGGTCAATTCTTATGTTCTGGATTCCTGCTCATTTAAATATCGACGGTAATGAGAGAGCGGATCGCGCGGCCAAAAAGGCCGTAGCAATTAAAAGGGACACTGATTTTCTAATCCCTTCGAGTGATCTATGCGCAATCAAGGAAAACCTTTTCTCAGACTTGTTTTCTTGGGCAGAGAATCGCGGTCAATCAACAGGATCATACTATTGTAATCATTTCTTTAAGAAGAATCGTAAACCTTGGTTTTATAAACTAGATCTTAAACGCAAAAGCATGGTGTCTATAAATAGACTAAGATCTGGTCATACATCCTTAGCGAGTAACTTGTTCAGATACCAAATCATCGATTCTCCGTCATGTGATTGTGGGGAATTTACCCAATCGCCTAATCATATTTTCTGGCAATGTTCATTACTTAACAGAGAGAGAGAGATGCCTTATACTTTCTAGACTTAAATGTTTACATCATTTTGGTCCATTTTGTATTGAGTAATTTCTACATGTAATGGATCCCAAGACAATTTATGCATTAGCAGAGTTTATTGATGCCGTTTCAATTAGAATATGATCGCTGCCAATTGGAAAGAGATTATCACTCTGCCTGTCTCCGTTGGAGTGTCGTCCTCATCTCTAGCAATGAACTCTTTTTTTATATATACATTAATGCCTTACTAGTTATTAAATAGTTTTCGTACCTGATTATACTGTATAATTCGTACGGGTAGTAATTTGTTAGTACTACTTACTTAGGTTAGTTGTTAATGTAACAATTACCATTTATAATAAATGAACGTATATAGTATGTAAGATTTTACTACTGTAATTCTTAATTCTTAATCTGAATTCTATCTCCTTTTTTAATTTCAGTTCCAAATCTAATCTGTTCTTTTTTTTTGTCTACTATAGTTTAGTTTAAATCTGTATTAATATTACTTCATCATCTTCTTCTATAATTTTATGTTAAACCGCTATTAGATATATGATCTAATTTATTAAGTCGATCTAATATGTCTATCTTAACTAACTGGCTAATTAATTGATTAATTAACTAATTAATTAATTAACTAATCAACTAATTATTTTGACTTAATTTAACTTAATTCGATTTAATTTGATTTAATTTAATTTAATTTAATTTAATTTAATTTAACTTGATTTAATTTAACTTGATTTGTTCTGTTTTATTTTATTTTATTTTATTTTATTTTATTTTATTTTATTTTATTTTATTTTATTTTATTTTATTTTAATTTAATTTGATTTAATTTGATTTAATCTAGTTTAATCTGGATATTAACTCAATATTATTTCAGTTATAAGTGAATTATTATCTGTGTAAATCTGTAACGCGGTCACCTCGCTCGACGCTCGGATCGGCTTGTCGGTGTCCGGGTTCGAGAGGAGGGGAGACTCAAGCTTGCGTGAACACAGGTTGTGCAGAAAAGATAGTTTATTTGGATAAAGATAATATATACAGAGTAGTGTGCAGGGTCAGGCGATGTCGGTCAGCGTGCTGTCGACGGCGAGCTGGTGTCAAGGCGCGGGGCGGCGTGCAGCGAGAAGCGCGAAGCGGTCGGCGCGAAGCGGCATGCAGCTAGAGGCGCAAAGCGGGCACGGCTTAATATCTACGAGAGTTTTATTTACACGCGGGCTTATTATTACGGCGCGGACTTATTACTAGCGGACTGGATATTACGGCGCGGTTATAACGAGCGGACTTATTACTAGCAGGCTTACCGGGCGGACTTATAGCTAACAGGCTTATTACTAGCAGACTTATGGCTACGGCGCGGTATTTGCATGCACTTAAGAGCTAATGTCAGGTTAGGCGGCTGGGTATTGCTGGCAGGCCCGAGTGTCACGTCGTGCGCTGTCTTGGCAACGGAGACCGGAGAAATCCGGCGGGGCTGAGAAAACCTCAGCCCGGGCTGGTGCTAGGAACCGGAGAAACTCGGTAGGACCAAGAGAAGCCTTGGCCCGTAAGGTAGCGAGAGCCAGAGAAACCCGGCAGAGCTAAGATAAGCCTTAGCCCCAAGAGGTAGCTGGTTAGGTCGGTGTCAGGAGTCGGATCGCAGGATAGGATCTGATCTCAATGTCTCGGCCGGCCGGGCTACCCGGCCGGCGTCCCCCACTGTGCACCGTCGGTCCGGCGGTGGGGGCCGGTATCGCGTGGGGGCACCGTGAGAGAGATAGCGCGTGCCGAGAGAGACAGCGTGTGCCGAGAGAGATAGCGCGTGCCGAGAGAGACAGCGCGTGCCGAGAGAGATAGCGCGTGTTGGGCATGCGATAGGGATAGGTGCAGCGGGGTAAAGCAATGGTCATGCGTGGTGGTAGCTACATATATATATTTACACTATGTACATAGGGTGTGCTTAGTGACGGCCCTGCCGTTACAAATCTTTATGTTGCGTTACCAACTTTATTACTTTTATATTCAATCTATGTTTCCATCCCTAATATTGTTATACGGGGTGTTCGGGAATGGACGGATCGCCTCTCGTGTGCATGTGGAGCGGGTTAGATCGGGTGGGACCTATATGAAGCTAGCCGGCAGAAATTACTAAATATGATTATTTTTTACTTTTCTGAGTATATTTCGCTTGTAAATCGTTTGTGATTGATTGTGAGTCTGTTTTTAACGTTTGTGATAAATTAGATTTTTGTAATTAACAATTTTAGCTTAGTCATGATGTCAGCCGACACTTTTTAATAATAAACAGATTTTGTGATAACTAATAACTATAATCGACAGGAAATCGTTTGTGATTTACAAATATACCAATGTTACGTTTGTGAATCGATAAATTTTTTATTTATATGCAAAATAACAGTTTATTTTATAATTGTAATGTGCATGCGCATACTCAGGGCTCCTGCCTGCAGAGAGTGCTGTTATGCCTCCGGAGAGGCACGGTAGTTAGAATCGTTTGCCGGAAGGAATTTTGGAATTCGTAACTCACTCGTAACTCATCAGGGAGAGTAACTCACTGATTTTATTATAAATAAAAATGACACCTTTGTATTCGGAATAAATATATATTGTATATAATTATTTTATTCGTAACTTGGCTTAATTACAAAGTTCTCGCACGTCACTCGCGTCGCGTATCGCGATATCGGATATCTTGGCGTGCGCGTGTCTGGAGTCGAGTTTCGGTCGCGAGACTCACTTCTCGATCTTATGTATTTCTTTCTGCCGACTGCGTGGCGTTAATTTAATAGTTTCCCGTAACAAGCGTTATTGACTGCCCGCGTAATGTTAATTAATGATAAAGACTGCCCGCCGCTCGTTAGCGATGGGTCTTTTTATTATCTCCCCTTGGTTTCCCAGGAGGGGATCGTTTAGTGACAAGACCATATGTCGTGTCGCTCGATTTTTGCGGCAAGATCCGGATGCAAGCTAAGGAGTTCTAAGTAGGACTTCTTTGCTTGCATTTTCGCAATTTCCTTTTCGCTTTTAGATAGGACCTCTACGATGCATTTTCGCAACGCCTTTATTCCGCTTGCCTTGATTTCCGCGTTTTCGCAATGAAGTGATTGCGCGGTCGCTCGGGCTTCGCGCGTGACTCGCGTTGTCAGCGCTTCGCTCGGTCAACGTTCGTAACGTGATCTGTATTCGCGTTACACGTTGAGCAATGTCTTATCGTATAAAATAATATCTCTAAAATACTATATATCTAGTAATTCGTGTATAGCCTTTTCGGGCTATAACAGTGCATCGACGCGTTTACGCGTGGCAGAAATCGTCCCGCGTCACAAAGCTGAGTATACTTTGCGCATGCGCACTACAATTATAAAATAAACTTATTTTGCACGTAATTAAAAAATTTATCAATTCACAAACATAATATTGGTATATTTGTAAATCACAAACGATTTCCTGTCAATTACAGTTACCAGTTATCACAAAATCTGTTTATTACTAAAAAGTATCGGCAGGAAATCAAGAAGCTTATGGCATTCCATAGCATCTCTCAGTCTGAAGCTATCACAATGCTCGAGAGCGCAGATCCTCGATCACAACCGGCGGGAGTGAATTGTTCTCTCTCGCATCCTCTCCCCACTCTTGGAAAATTTCTTTCTTATGCCCTTCCAAAGTCCTACGCGGAAGCGGTGTCCAGAAATAACCACTCTAGTCATTTTAATTTTTCTCCTCCCTCTTTTGATGTTAATAAGAAAATACTTTATATTAGTCTGATTATAATATTCGGCGCTAGAATTAAGTTCCAAAGATTCTTTAACCAAATTCGGCTTAGGCTTTTTAATTATGTATATTTAGTTGAAATTCAAATTATGTTTTCATAGTCTTTAAGATTTATTATATAATATTGTAAAATGGATCATTCGGGACGAATGACTAGGTCAGGTATGGCCGAAGCTGTAAGACGCTATAGGGCTTATAACCCATTCGGCATAACTTACTGCTGCCATCTTTATTGCGCGCGCAGCCGTTGTCTCGTTGCATGCCAACGCGACAACAGCGCCTTCAATTGTTAGTCACTTAGCAACCTATGTTTGTTAGTGTTGCGAGGCAACCATGGGTTGTTAAGGGTTCGAGGTACGGAAGAGCGAGTTGAGTCGCGATTCGTGTACCGGCTTTCATACAGTTAAGACCGTTTACTTATTTCTCCGTGCGCTCTTCCTCGCTATTCGCGTGAGCGCCCGTTAAGTATTTGATACGCGAGATCCAATCATTTGTGTTACAGTTGCGATAGATACAAATATCGTTTGTTAATAAACAACCAGTTCTAGCAAATCGTTTCACGCCTTTATTCCTGACACGTTAAAAATCTCATTAACCCCTCGGTACATCCTCACAGTGTCCAAATGCACTGTGTCCAATTGAGCCGTGTGCAAAGTTTCGTGTCCATTTGCAACGTGTCCATTTGCACCGTGTCAAATTGTACTGTGTCCAAGTGCACCGCTCCCTCGTCGTATGTGGTGACGTGAACGGGAAAAGTGCCCTATGGTGCCCAGGGCTGTTGGGTTCGGATGCGGAAGGACGCAAGCTTGAAAATGCTGTCTCATTACTCGACTTTTCATGTCTCAATGATGGAAGCTACACATGGGCCTCCGTGGATCTCTCATCCACCTCTGCTCTTGATATAACTTTGGCTTCTCCATCTATCGCCCCAAGATGCTCTTGGAATGTTCTCGAGAACAATTACAGCAACGACCACTTCCCCATCATAATTTCAATCATCAATAATCACACAAAGCCCTCGTATGGACGTCTTTCCTTCACCATCTCTAAAGTCGACTGGCCTATTTTTCAATTAGAATGCTCTAAATTCGCAAATCAAACACATAACTTTGGCAGCAACTTATGGCGAATTCGATTGATGTGCACTCGCTCCGTTTCAGTGGCTAGTAACTTTTTGTTACCAGACGCACATGTTTGGAGCGCATAGTTTAATACTGACCCGAGTGCGGTTATTTGCACTGACCTGGGAGCGATTACAGGCACTGATCCCAATATAGTGCATTTAGTAACTTTTTTAGTGGTGCCCACATGTGCAATATGCGACTTGTAATCAACAAGAGAGCAGAGAAAAATCTACGATAATCAAAGAGAGATACTTTAAATATGAAATAATATAGTAAATATTTAAACTATACATTGAAATTATGTGTGATAATACCTCTTTATCAGAATATTCATTTATAATATTTATCATATTCCGAACTTTCGGAATTTGTGTTTCATGTCGCATTAATACTGCCATCATTTCTTCATCGCTAGAACTGCTCGAACTATTTAACAGTTCATCTAATAATAATATTTTAGCTGCCATATTTTTTCATTGGAATACTCAAATTTGCACTGAACTGCACTGTCGAAAATCTTAGTGCAATTCAGTGCCTTCTGCACTAGTGCAATGTATTTCAACCGAACGTATAAATAACACTGCACTGGGATAATGCAGTTCAGTCGAACACGTTTTCACTAGCACATATTTTTAGTGCACTATCAACCGAATACACATAAAATTCTGAACCAGTACAGGGCAAGCCAACCGAATACTAAATACTGAAAGAGTGCGCAATCAGTGCGCACTAGTGCATCCAATCGAATTCGCCATTAGACAATGCCTATGATAACCTAATTAACGTTATTCACCAGGCACTTTTAATATCTGGTGCAAAAAAGATACCTTTCAATAACATTAGGAAAAAGCCTCCCACCACATGGTGAGACGATGAGTGCAAGGAAGTAATTTAAAGAAAAATCAAATCTTTAGAAGATTTAAACTATCACCTACATTAAATAACTTAACAGAACTTCTTGAATTTAGAAAATACTCATCAAGATTCTTCAATCAGAAAAAGAAACTCGCTTTTCGTGAGTTCTGTTCTTCTTTGAATATGAACACGCCAATTTCTACTGTATGGAAATATATCAGAGCCTTCTCGAATAGAAATACCAACAATTCTCCTCACTCTCACATCTCTGAGAGCGTTCTCCTTGACGCTTTTAATAAGTTGTCCTTTTCTGTTTTTAACCCCACTCCTAACATTCAGAGTTTCATACCTGATCTGCCTAGCTTTGATACCAATGGCAACAAAGAGTTCCTCCTCACCCCATTCTCGAAACAAGAATATTACGAAGCCATCTCCAAGCTGAAAACTAAAACCTCATCTGGCCCTGATCTTATATCTAATAAAATAATTTAAAAATTCCCAGATGCACTTCATCTTCTTATATTAAAAATTTTTAACTTAATTTTCAATAAAGGCGAGTACCCACATCAATGGACTGAGTACTTCATTGTCTTTAGACCTAAACCTGGCCGTAAGGACTCTCTAAGGCCTATATCACTGGCCAATAATTTGCTAAAAATATTCAAAAAGGTGATACATAAGAGAATCGAATGGTGGGCAGAGAAGGGCTCTCTCTTCTGCAAATCCCAGTTCGGCTTTAGGAGAGGACTATCCTGTACCGATAGTATCACCACATTGACTACGTGTGTCCATATGTCTAATAAAGCCCGTAAGTTTACTGGTGCTGCATTTCTCGATATTGAGGGAGCTTTTGACAGTATTCGTCCGGAGATTTTATTAATCCTGTAACGGGTGTACTTTTTATGAGCTCGCGGATTCGCTCGGTCGTGATCAGGGCTCGTAGAAAGTATTGAGACACACGATGTAATTAAAATATAAAGAAATGTTACTTTATTCGCCTCTATCGGCGCGGAATAATAATACAGAACTGCCCCGCGGAGCGGGTGCGCGGCGGATAGTAATGCGTTACTAACGGGGCGCGGCTGTTATCAATTATGCGAGTCTGACAATGAGATGCGGTGTAGTATACGCAACGCGGATATAAACACGCCAGGTAGGCGGCGCGGGACGCGTGGTCGGTTTGTTGTGACGGCGCGTGGTTCACAAAAACGTGTGAATCGGTTTAAATCGCCGAAACGATTTCTTATGCGTCTGCGGTACTATTTATATCGCGTATTCCCAGATGTTATGGGATGCGTGCGATATCGAGAAATCTCGAACGGGCAACGAACTCGCTGTCCCTTGTTCGCACGCGGAGTACGGATTGACCAACGGTGTTGAGAAAACTCAACGGAGTGGCGAACTCGCCAGCCCACGGTTCGTATGGTCGGATCGGTCGGAAGTTAGACCGTCTCTCAAGAACTCTCGAGAGAAACGATCTCGGATTGCGAAGGATCGTAAAGCGGTTCGGAAGCCGAGAATGCTCGGCGGAGGCTGCGAACTCGTCAACCTCGCGTTCCGTCGTGTTTGCGATTTATTAGGATCGGATCAGGCAAGTCTCGAGCGTACAGCTCGAGCGGATTCGGTTTCTGGTACGATTCTGGTGCCGGGATCTAAAAAGGCTGCCGTTATATACCCGAGCGATTAACGGTACCCGCGTCGTTCGCCCCCGGGTGGGGATAATGACGTATTGTTTTTCGGCAGGTAATTCGGTAATACGTCACCTCCCCTGGGCGAAACGGCGCGGCGTTTCGGCGGGTGTCGCTCGGGCGTTCACGGCAGCGCTCGGCGGTATTCGGCTTTCCGAATCTCGGCGGCCGTATAACGGCCGTACGGTTGTTTATCGCAACGGCGGTGTTTAATGTTTAAAAATGGGCGCTCGGCGCCTCTGCCCCTGCCCGGCCGATGTTCGCCGGGCGGCAGACTTCCGGCGGTCTACTGCCGGGTAACAATGAGTCACAATGGGGGGTGCATTGTTACATCACCCCCCGCCTACTGTGCCTGAATTTGAGGCACTCGCTCGCTCTTACTCGATTTTTCGGCGGTAGCGCAGCTTTCCGGCGCTATCAAATCGGAGCGTCCATCGTCCGCGTCATGTGCGGATCTTATACCGCCGGGATACGTGTACCGCGAAATGCGAGATCGGCGCTGTATATCCCGGCTCTAACTCCACCATGATCGGAGGTGGCGGCGCGGGCCCTATCGGGACCAGGATTTCGGGGCATGGGGGGGCGGGTGGTGTTTCCCCCGTTGTTCGTTCCTCCGGTGCTGGCTCCTGGCCCGATGGCGACCTTGGTCGCTTGGCTGGCGGCCTCATCGGTGCTGGCGTTGTTCGTCGACGGCGGCAGGCGGTTAGCGGCGGCGGCGGTGTGGCCAGCATGGCCAGCTTCCGCTGGTTCGTCCTGTCGGACCGCTGGATGGCGGTGCCGACTTTCGGTGGCCGTTTTGGCGGTCGGTAGATTGGCGGTGCTTCCAGCACCCCTGTGCCATACGGCGGTTCGGGCTCTCCCAAAATCTCGTTGATTGCTTCTAAGATGTCTTTCTCGATATTCATCTCGAAGGCTTCTGAGCTCGTGATCTTTTCTGGCTGTTCTCTTTTCCTCGGATTTCTGCTTTTTAATCCGTGGTGGGGTTGTTTTCTTCGACGTCTTTTTCGTCTTCCCCGTCATTGTTTTCGTCAATATTGTTGTTATTGTCTTCCGGATCCTCTGTTTCGTCGTTATTGTCGTTGGTGTTATTGTTTTTATTCTCGCCGGGAGCGGGTTTCAGGTCTTGAATGTATATATGGCGATACCATTTCCCGCGTTTGCTCCGGAGATCGACGATTACCGGCGAAATAAACCGACGTACTTCTAGTGGCCCGATGAACTTCGGCGCGAGTTTTGCATTAAATGCGTTTGCTCTGTTGGATAGCGGGTAGTTCCGCTTCCAAACATATTCGCCTATCTTTGGTCGCCATTCTCGCCGTCGTAGATCGTAATAACGTTGTTGTCTCTGGAACCATCTGGCCAGGTTGATGCGTACGACTTCCTCGGCGTCCTGTAGTCGTTGGCGGATGATGTCTGGTTCCGGGGTCTCCGTAGGTGTTGGGAGGGCGGGGGCGGGTGGTACTAATTCGCGACCGTGATTCAAATATGCTGGCGTGTATCCGGTGGCGTCGTGCGTGGCGGTGTTGTACGCAAATTGCAACGCAGGGAGATGTTCGTCCCATCCGCGGTGGTCGCGATCGACGTATTGCGCTATCATTGTTTTTATTGTTCGGTTCGTACGCTCCACCGGGTTACAATGAGGAGCGCGGACGGGTGCGGTGCGGTGTTCTACATTGAAAGCTTTAAGCCTTTCGGTTAGCGGTGCGGATTTGAATTGCGTCCCGTTGTCGGAGATAATAATATCGGGACGACCGTGTCGCAGGATTACGCGCTCCGTGATCTCGCGTGTTACGGCTGGTGCCGTGGCTTTCCTTAATGGCGAGAGTTCTTGAAAAACCCGTTTTGAAAAACGGTCTTGCATGACCAACAGCCACACGTGCCCGCGACGCGATCGTGGAAGCGGGCCCACAAGGTCGACTGTGACATGTACCCACGGTCGTGTGAGGTTGATCGCATGCATATTTCCGGCCGGTTTCTGTTGCAACGGTTTATGTGCCAGGCATTTCTGGCACTGTCGTACGTATCTGGTGATTTCGCGGAACATTCCGGGCCAGTAGAATTTTCCGGCGATGCGGGCGATAGTTTTCGCGACCCCCCCTCCCCCCCCCCCGTGTCCGGCTGTGGGAGCATCGTGGTACTGTCGGAGGATCTCTTTCCGTTGTTCGCGGGGCACGCACAGTTTCCACTGTTCGTCGGCGGATGTCTCTTTAAAATCTAGACTGTGGAGTAGATGTCGATAGAGCCCGTTGTTCGTGCTTCGGTAGTCTAGGTGCGCGGCAGGATCGCGCCGGATTTTGTTTATCAATCGATTGTACCAGCGGCACCGTATTGCTTGCATTGCGTTTACCTCCGGTTTTCTCGAGAGCGCGTCGGCTACGCGGTTTAGCGCCCCTCTTCGATACTTGATCTCGTAATCGAATTGCTGGAGCTCGAATAGCCAGCGGGCGAGTCGGCCAGTCGGAGTTTCTAGTTTTTGCAACCATCGTAAGGACTGATGGTCCGTGATGACGGTGAAGGCGTATCCTTCTAAATAATTTCGCATTTTCCGTATGCCCCAAACAACCGCGAGACACTCGAGCTCCGTGGCGCTATAATTCCTCTCGGCGCCGGATAGCGTGCGACTTGCGTAGGCGATGACGCGTTCACCGTTCTCGTGATATTGTGTGAGGACGGCTCCGAGACCGCTGGTACTCGCGTCTGTTTGCAAGAAAAACCGGCGGTTAAAATCCGGGCATGCAAGTACGGGTGCGGTGGTTAACGCGTGTTTTAACTGTCGGAACGCGGCGGCTTCCTCTTCCCCCCACGCCCAGCGGGCGTTTCTTTTTGTTAATTGCGTGAGTGGTGCGGCTAGCGTCGAGAAATTTTGTATGAATCGTCGATACCACGTTGCCATCCCGAGGAACTGTCGGATTTGTTTTACCGATCGGGGTTCGACCCAATTTTCGACCGCGCTGATCTTTTCGGGGTCCGTGTGTATTCCGGTACGGTCGACAACGTGCCCCAGGTATTTTAGGTTGTCGACGCAAAATCGACATTTGTCGGGGTTTAACCGTAGGCGGGCCTGACGTAGGCGACGGAATACTTCGGCGAGCAAGTCTAAAT
Source organism: Formica selysi (assembly GCA_009859135.1). NCBI lineage: Eukaryota > Metazoa > Arthropoda > Insecta > Hymenoptera > Formicidae > Formica > Formica selysi. Next base: position 354,196 of record WHNR01000059.1, on the reverse strand, counting down.
GTTCGTCGAACGTGCGGCTGTTGATAATGATATCGTCTATGTATACGAAGACGTTTGGTTCAAGCGCGGGACCGATGACGGTATCGAGCAGGCGCTGGAATGTCGCTGGGGCGGAGTGCAGTCCGAAGGGCATCACCCGGAATTGCATTAAGCCTTTTCCCGGTACTGTGAAGGCCGTTATTGGTCGGCTTTCTGGCGCAAGGGTTACTTGCCAGTACCCACTTTTTAAATCGAGCGTCGTGAGATAGCGAGCGCCGCGTAATTTGTCCAGTGTGGCGGTGACTTGCGGTAGCGGGTAAGCATCTTTCTCGGTAACTTCATTGACTTTCCGGAAGTCAATGCAGAACCGGTGCTTCCCGTCTTTCTTCTTGACGACCACGATCGGCGAGCTCCACGCGCTTCGAGATGGCTCGATTACTCCGGCTTTCTCAATCTCCTCAACTTCTGCGTCGATGATGGTTTGCATTGCCGGGTTGCGAGGTCGATATCGCTGTTTGATTGGTGTTGTTCGATTCAACCGTATGTGGTGCTCGACCATCGGGGTCGGCCCCGTGACCGTCTGAAATTTCTGGAGTTCGTGTTTTAGGAAGTCCTTCAGGCGTTCTTCTTCTTCCTGTGTGCTGGTGGTCAGGCCGCTGGTTTTCCCGCAGGTCGGCTGGCGGTGTCGGGCTCGTAGTTGTCGCGGCGGTGAGATCGTGAGCCCCAAGCGGCTCCACAAATCGATCCCAATGAGTGCGGCTTCTCGGAGAGTCGGCAGAATCCAGAAGTCGTGGACGTAGGTACGCCCTTGTATGTCCATCGCTAGTCTGGCTTTCCCGAGTGTCCGGGCGGCGGTGCCGTCGGCCATTTGTACCTGGCCGTTCTCCTTGTTAGGCTTGATGCCCAGCCTTTCCATTGTCTCGCTGGTTTCGGCATTAATGAATGAGATTTCTGATCCCGAATCGAGTAGGGGTTCCACGGAATGTCCGTGGATTGTAGCCGTAATATGTGGCCGAGGTGTATACTTCACGATCGTCTGGGCGCCCGGAGTTCGGCCGTGATACTCCCGGCGCGTCTGGCGTTTCCCGACGGCGGATGGCAGTTGCTGGTAAGGACTCCGTCCTTTCCGCACTGCGAGCAGAACCGTCGGGGTGCTTGCTTGCACTGAAACCGGGTGCCCTCGCTGTTTGCAGCGCCAACAGCACTCCTCCCGGTTATACGCGGTCGTTACGGTTGACGTCGCCGCGCTGTATGGTCTCCGGCTCGGTTATTCCTGCTCGATCCGCTCGAATTCTGCGGCGTCGTCGAACAATTCGTTCAAATCGTGCACGTCCCGGCGTTTGACGTATCTCTTGTACTCTGGCCGCATGTTCGCGTAAATTCGCGACAGTCGTTGCTCGCGCGAAAACCCCCCGGCTCGGCGTATGAGCGTCATCATTTCGTCTGCATATGGTGCGAATTTTTCCGCCTCCCGTTGTTTTCGCTCGGCTATTTGTTGTTGGAGATCTTCGATGTATCGTGGGGGCAGATACCGCCGGCGGATGGCGTTGCAAAAGTCCCCCCACGTGAGCCAGTCTTCGCGATTATTTCGCGCCCATGCGACGGCGTCGCCTCGTAGGAGCTCGGACAGCCCCTTTAGCAATTGCTCGCCGGAGTACCCGTAGTCCGCGCGGAGGTCGTCTATGCGTTCCAGGAACGCGATTGGGTCGCGACCGTCGAATGGACGTCCTCATTTCCGCAGCTGTTCTAACATCTGCGTGTTCGCGGGTTCGATTTCGCGCCTTTCGTCACGGTTTTCACTCGGTGGTGCGATCTCTATTCGCGGCGGCGTCCGCGTGTTCCGGGCGTCCGGGCCTTGTGCCCCGAATTCTTCCGGGTGCAAGTCGACGTATCGGCTTGTCCGGTGGCGGATTTCGTCGAGTGTACCGGTTGCGTCGATGCCATGCTGGGTGGCTACCGATATCAGGTGCTGTTTTGAGAGCGTGTACAGCCAGGTCTTCATAACGTTCGGTTATTCACCACGCCGTTAGAGAGTGTAAAAAAAATCGTGTGTCCCGGCCGGTCCTATCTGTTCGGGCGCCAATGTAACGGGTGTACTTATTATGAGCTCGCGGATTCGCTCGGTCGTGATCAGGGCTCGTAGAAAGTATTGAGACACACGATGTAATTAAAATATAAAGAAATGTTACTTTATTCGCCTCTATCGGCGCGGAATAATAATACAGAACTGCCCCGCGGAGCGGTTGCGCGGCGGATAGTAATGCGTTACTAACGGGGCGCGGCTGTTATCAATTACGCGAGTCTGACAATGAGATGCGGTGTAGTATACGCAACGATGATATAAACACGCCAGGTAGGCGGCGCGGGGCGCGTGGTCGGTTTGTTGTGACGGCGCGTGCATTTTTGTTGTACTTATAATGGTAGAGGGTTGAATATTGAAAGGAACTACCCGTAAAACCGCTTATGGGCACAAATGAAAAAATACGGGTCAAATATTTTTGGTAGTTCTACATTTGTGCCAAATTTTAAAAAAATCGGAGTGTAACACTTACTCAGTAAGCAAAATGCACGCAATATGCCAGCAGATTGGCAACAGATTTCCTCAGCTCTTGCTAGCAATTTGACATCTGTTATGTCCGCATTAGGCTAATGATCTGCCAGCAGAGCCTGCTCACAGAATCTGAGAGCAGATTGGCAGCAGAAACCGAGCAGGATCTGCTAACATGATTTGACGTCAGATTGATGGCAGAAACCGAGCAGGATCTGCGCGCGCGCAAACTGACGGCAGTTTGATAGCAGAAACCGAGCAGAATCTGCAACTTTTGGGCATTCATATAAAATGGTGCATTTAAATGAATTTAAAGGATCTCAAACCCAAGTGGCAAAATGACGGTGAATTTTAGTCACAAAATGATCAATTAGATGTCCTAAGCTAGGTCTCATAAAATCCGAAAATGGCGTCAATAGTTGATATCACATTCACAAGACGTCATTTTCTGACATTTGTATTAATAACATATAAATATATAATATTAATAACATATATTAATGTAAAATATATAGAAAAATTTAAATAATTTATAAAATTAAAGATTTATATATGGAATTTAATTTCTATTTTATACCTAAGTAGATAATAACGATTTTCATTTATTCGGACAATTTCTGTCCAAATAAGTGAAAATCGGACATTTACTTGTCCGATTTTCCAAAAATTAGTTTAATATCTGAATTCCCCTGTATGGGAATCGTATCAGAAATTAAACTGATAAAAATAATTAAAATGTCATTATTCGCATTTTGCAGGCTTTATATACGCTCATGACAAGAACTTGAATACGGGTATACAAAGTAAATAGTGCGCTGCATAGTGGTAAGCGAATAAACTATACTATTTCAATAAATTATATAAATGGCTAAAAGCTGCAAATTCTGCTCGGTTTCTGCTGCCAATTTGCCATCAGATTGCGCGCGCGCAGATCTTGCTTGGTTTCTGCCGACAATCTGAGGGTGCGAACCCATGCAGCGGAATAGCGTAACGCGCAACGAAAGCAGAACCAATCACGAACGTTCCGCAATTTCGTTCCGTTTTCAGTAGTTTCTAGCGGAATAGGTTTCGCAGATTGCGTAATGTACATACACATCTATACATATACACATGGTAGTAAAAGCTAACTTCAAAATTTTCCTTTATCTCTCAAAAATAAGAAATAACTTGTAATAATTAATAATTTATCTCTGTTTCTGTACTGACCACGTTGCTCTACGCTGCCAATTTAACAAAGTATATGTGTACATACATACAGTTCCGTCATTTTCGTTACGTGGATTTCAAGTCCCTATATCCCCATGGAGCGGAATGAGCGCAAGCAGAACGAGCAAAACGTCTCTAAAATGACTTTTAAATATTGTTTTTATCGGTCGTTCTTTATTATCGTGTACATAAGTATTGAAATGAATGCGTTCTTATTGGAAATATTGATTAAAAATGTTAAATAAGTTAAATAACTTTTAATGCGGTTTTAACTCTTTTGAAATAATGACTCGTGATTAGTGGCGCATTGATCCGCAGTGTGCTCATTACGCTCCATGGGGATGTAACGACTTGCAATCCACGTTGCAAAAATTGCGGAACGTTCGTGATTGGTTCCGCTCTCGTTCCGCGTTACGCTATTCCGCTACATGGGTTCGCACCCTGACGTCAAGTCAAGTTAGCAGATCCTGCTCGATTTCTGCTACCAATCTGCCGTCAAATTGCACACGCGCAGATCCTGCTCGGTTTTTGCTATGAATCTACCATCAGATTGCGCGCGCGCAGATCTTGCTCGGTTTTTGCAACCAATCTGACGTCAAGTCATGTTAGCAAATCTTGCTCGTTTTCTGCTATCAGATTCTGTGAGCATACTCTGCTTTGTTTTTGGCACCAATCTGTCGATTTAATCTGAAATGACAACTTCTGTACCAAATTTGTATTCCTTTTGCTAACAATAATTGATAGCAAGCACTTGGCATGATTTGCTTTCGACAGACTTGGCTAGAGATACTTCAACCGTGCGTGATACTTCAAACGTGCGTGACGTTCTCGCACCCCCGTGGTACTCTGATACTAATATTAAAGAGGATCTTCCGAGACCAATTATCACCTTTATCTCAAGACTGAGATCGCATCACAAAGGGCCATCTTTTTAGTAAGAACATTTCTGCCTCCTCGGAGTGCTCTTGTGGACATTCTTTCCAGGACATGAACCACGTCTTCTTTCATTGCCCAAACTCGCACGACGACTCGAGTCTGCTCATCACTCAATTGCATAATCACTCCTGACATAACATTGAACATACCAACACTGGCTTTTACAAACAATATTAGGATTTTCCGTCTCTTATACAACTTCGCTAAGAAGAATAACTGGCTCATCTAATTACCGATACTTTCAGTAAATATAGCTGATGGTGTATCAACGATTCCTATGGAAGTCTGACAGCCAAACGAAGAAGAAGAAGAAGAAGATATATACTGTGGTAAATATAGATATGATAGCAAATCCATGACTATGCATAATATCTTTTCCTAATGTGCCTTAATATGTCTTGTTTTTCCAATGATTTATGAAACTAACAAAAATGTTTTGTTTGTTATTACATATTCTATATTTCTATATTGTTATATAGTTTATTATATATTCTATAGTGTTTTTTTTTTTAATATAAGTGTCTTAATACAATAAATTACTATTGTTGCAATATTTTTGTTCTTTCTTTTTTTGTCTTCTGTTATTTTTTTACTCAAACTGTTGACTCTTCACATGTTTTCTGTACAGTGAAAATTCTTATGTATGTATTGTTTTTACCACGTATGTTTTCAATTTCCATTGCGACAATTTACTGTTATTGCCATTTCCATTCAAATATCAGCGGAGTTGCCAAAAAATGGCGGACCAATAAGAAGTTGCTATCGTATGGCCAGACTCTGTTAAGCCCGTATCAGACTACGCATTGAAAATTGAAGATTGAAGATTAAAGATTGGAATTTGATTAATCAGAACAAAAAGGACTAAAATTTCTTTATTCTGATTGGTCAAATTTCAATCTTGAATCTTGAATCTCAATCTTCAATGCGTAGTCTGATACAGGCATTAGAGGGATTCTACTATATATAATATATCTATGTTTCTTCGTAAAATTCAGCTGAGTTCAGCTTGGACGTAACAAACATGGCTCCAGGAATAGAAAACATGACTCGATAGAAATGAACAGGAATAAGCAAGTTATTGCTGATTCAACCACGTTCGTGATACTACACTGTTCATAGACGCTTTGTCGAATTGGACTAATCGGGTCTAATCAGTTCTGATCGCTTGTCGTCGATGCTAAATAGCATGAAAAGCGAGATGATAATTGACGAGTGCAATCGCAGCGAGGAGGACAATCCGCAGAGGCAACCGTTGTCCAGAACAGATCTAGGCTTTCGACCACAAAAGGAGTTAGTATACAATAAATTGTTACCATACGCGGATAAGCTCGATGTGGAATCGCGAGTATGGCTCGCCCAGATTAAAGGAAATCTAGGACGTGCAGTCATGTTACGTGAGCTCAAGCCAGGATGTGTTTTTTGGACAAGCAGATTAAATATGTGAGCAATATGTAGCTTCGCTCTTGATATCATACATTTTTTCATACTATATCATGCTAATTTATTTATTAACATTTGATTTTGAATTGTTTTCTAGATATATAAAACTATATGGGATGAAGTTTAGTAAGGAAGATCATATAGCTTTCGTAAAATTGATATACGAACTTGTTACCATACCAAATTTAGATCCAAATCTTATCAACAAATTTGGTACTACCTTAATTCTACTACTGAAGTAAGGAATAGAGTTAAAGAACATTGTAAATTTAGTTTGTACATTAGACATTTTTGTATTGTCTGATATCTAAAATAGTTTCAAAAGATACCGTATACAAGATGTTTAAAAAAAGGGTTTAGAACTTTAAGGGCAGATAGTACTCACAAAATGGAGGAAGAAAGTCCTAATAAACATGGGTCGAAAAATTGATATTGTCAGAGTTATGAACAATTCTTCAACAATGAATTATTATTTCTTCATCTAAAAGAATTTGTTCTTCCAAAAGAAGAAAAAAAAGAATTCTTTAAACTGCGAAGTTTTCAGAAGGTTTTCTATATGTCTTGCTCTTATTTTTACACATGCTTCACATTTTTGTACCACAGAATTGCGAATTCTTTAAAAAATTCCCAGCTTTGTTCTAACTATTTGACAGGCGTTATGTACTCTCTGATGTAATTCGTCATAATGTTTGTTTTCATGCCGTGCGAAAGCACCAGAAGCAACTAAGTCGCTTATTTAACCAAAATGAAGAATTGTTCATAACTTTGACAATAATAATTAATTTTTTGATCCATGTCTATTAGAATTTTTTTTCTTCATTTCGTGAATACTATCTGCCCTTAAAGTCCTGCACCCTTTTTTTTTTAACACCCTGTATATGCATATACACTAGATATATCATAGATATTCTATTTAACATAGTTAATCTCTTTTTTTTTTTTTTTTAGGAAAAAAGAATTAATTAGTCCTGATGAGCTGGAACTTGCATGGAGACCTTTATATGAAATAATACATCCCTTAAAAGAGAATTCAGCAGAAATATATCGTCAACCTTCATGGTTGAAAAATATATTACATTGCATGATTCGCTCTGTAAAAATTTATTTCCCTGTAAGAATAATTTTAAAAAAAAAAGAGGCATTCCTTTTTCCAGATTCAGCATATAACTAATTCTATGTTTAACAATATTGTTGCAACAGTTGAATGCCACGCAAGAAATATTAGATGAGCTAAGACCAACGTTCTGTCCTTTTGATAGTACGACAATGTGTACAAGTCTTCAGACTTTAGAATGTCTTTTACCATTGCAACTACTTCCTGAGCATCATTCTATTGGACATCAGTTGTGGTTTGATGAATTTATGACTATGTGGAAAGTGTGTCACAATGCGCCACAATGGGAGAACAATATGATGTGGTTAATGGCAAGATTAGCAACTCACAATATTGGATACATTGACTGGGAACCGCATTTCCCCTTGATGTTCACTAGATTTATACGGTGCTTAAATTTGCCAGTAACATACAAGCAGACTCAAAACAGCAAGAATCATAAACTAGAAATAGCACCAATAGCTATATGGATAGTAGCAGTTTTGGTAAGATTGCTTGATTAGGCCCTGCGCACAATAGAGAAAATATTAGGAATAGGAATAAAATATTAAATATCAGGAGGAGCAATTTGGAATTATTTTACTTCAAACAAGGAAATGGAATGGATTAATTATTACTAATTTTTATTTTTTTATTTCATTATGCGTTAATCCATTCCGTTCCCTTGTTTGAAGTAAAATAATTCCAAATTGCTCCTGATATTTAATATTTTATTCCTATTCCTAATATTTTCTCTATTGTGCGCAGGGCCTTAGTATGTGAATAATAAGATATATTCTTTTAAAGTGTGTGTGCGTGTGTGTGCGCGCGCGCGCATTCGTATGTGTGTATGTGTGTGCATGTGTAGATTGATTCAGAACAAGTGTGAAAAAACTTTGATAGATTGTTTGGAGAGTTATTCTGAGTAAAAAATGTCATAAGTCCTATTTTCAATACTTACATAATTTTGCAGGAGTTTTAAAATTTGCTCAAGAAGTATTTTGTGAGAATTTATTATGAAAATAAACTGAAAATAAATAATATTTTACATTTTTCTGTTTTGTTCTAATTTCCTAAAGATTACATTGTATCAAACATGTGATTTTACTATGACCAATAAAATTTTAAAATTCCTGTAATTATGTAAGTATTGAAGACTTATATTCAATGACAATTTTTATTCTGGATAATTCTCCCCACAAACATTCTGTGAAAATTTTTTACACTCGTTCGAAATTAGTCTGTATATTTATTTCTTGCATATATACATTTACTCATATATATGTGTGTACATATATCTCGTGCAGGGAAATGGCTCAAGCGCACAGATGTATTTGGAAAAATTTTTAAAAACTATGGAGACATATTTTTATCCAGCCAATTTTGGACGATGGTTGGGAAAGTTAAAGGAACTTCTTATCAAACTTCCATATCATTTCATCTTGCGCTTACATAAGTATGTAGACATTTAATATTTGCACTTTGATTGTAATATTTATATTATTTTATATTATTATTCTATATCTCCTCCCTCTCCCCAACCCAGCACAATTGTAGCCCATTTTAAAATATGTTTTTATTAAGATATCCAATTAAATAAATGTACTTACATGATTTTAGAGAAAGATATGCCAAGGTAACATGGGAAACTTCAATTCCCGACAGTTATAAATTAACCGATAGTGATGTCGATGCCTTTGTTAAAAGTATGTTGCCTGTAGCTATGACAGCTATGTTCAGTAAATTTGGTGTAAACGACGCCTGCCACGCTTTACAGTATCTTGCTACTATGAGACCGAATTTAGTAATACCAGATATGTTAGAAAGAATGTATTCTACATTCGATTCCTTGACCGAACCGCATAAACTTACAGCCTCGATGATCTGTATGGTAGCTGTTGCCAGACCAATGGTGCAAGGTTCTAGGAATATAAACACAGGTACGAAATTAACAATCTATAGATATATATTGCAAAGATATATTCAGGAACAACTTAACAAAATCAAAATAATAGAATATTGTTTATTACCTTAATACTTAGTTTAATACTTGGTTTATCTGATATATGTGTTTAACAACATGCTGCAAGCATGTGTTTTGGCATATGTCAAAAATAATTGTCCTTTTTTTTTTCAAATACACTATATATCGGGAGAGGAAAAAATATCTTGAAAACAAGGCATTTGAGAAAAAAATGTTACATACAAAAATTGTATGGTTTCAACAAATGCATCAAACAGCGATATCCATTTGACCTTGAGTGCAGTTATAAAGGAGAACTCAAGGTCAATTTTAAAATCTTATATGGAAACCCCCATTTTTTTATTCAATATTATTGTAACTTGTCTTAAGAACTTACCTTTTCAAAACACTATAATAAAGTTTCTTTCCATTTAATATCTTCCAAATTATGAGGCTTGGAAGATAGAATACCGCCATTAATATTATCCGAAAGTGATTTTTACGTGACCTTAACAATGCTAATCTAAAGTCACACTAACATTGCTATTTAATGCACCACTTAAAACCCTACAACTTCTATTTGAAATATTTTTTTAAATCTCGAAAATAAAGCATTTTTGAGAAAAAATGTTTCAAATAAAAGTTGTAGGGTTTTAAATGGCATTAAGTAGCAATGTTAGTGTGACTTTAAATAGCATTGTTAAGGTCACGTAAAAATCACCTTCGGGTAATATTAATGCTGCAGGTACTGTATCTTTCAAGCCTTATAATTTGGAAAATATTGAATATGGAAAGAAACTTTATTATAGTGTTTTGAAAAGTTCTTAATATAAGTTATAAGAATATCGAATAAAAAAAAAATGAGGGTTTCCATTTAAGATTTTAAAGTTGATCTTGAGATTTCCTTTATTACTGCGCTCAAGGTCAAATGGGTATCGCCGTTTGATGCATTTGTTGAAACCGTGCAACTTTCGTATGTAACATTTTTTTCTCAAATGCCTTGTTTTCGAGATATTTTACCGGTCCAATACTTTTTTCTCATCCGTACATTCATCTCTCTCATATAATTTTATCTTTGTTTTCTACAGATTACACGTTCTCGGAAGGACCATCGCATGTACTGCCATTGCTGTTTTCATCATTACCTGGGATCGATCCAAATGACATTGGGAAATGTTTTGCTACGTTCCGTTTTATTTCCGTTTATGCTACGCTAATCCCCATTGTGGATTCCTCTAGATCAACTGCGATTATGACAGAGGATGAAAGGATGATTTGCGAAGCGACGTCGCGTTTCGAAGATTTTATATTGCAATTTCTGGACAGGGTATTCATGTTCATAGATTCCAGTTCGTTGGAGAGCGTGCGGCTCGAAAGTCGCGGCGGTGACTTGAAGAGCAAACTGGAGTCGATCGCGGAAACAGCGCTCTCTGGCGTATGCACGACACTTTTGATGGAGACCAGTGATGTGATTTTCGAGAGTGCTTTGCATAAATTACGTACATTTATGACAGAACGGATTCTCGAGACAAAAGTTGCAGGCCAATTGGCAGCGGTCGTGTGCAAGAGTTTCTCTCGCTTTAATGGACGTGATACACTGCATGCGCTAGTACCTGTACTTACGCAAACAATTTTACCGCTTGTTAGTGAGGAAGAGGACGTGCTGAAGGAGGAGAACTTGGATCATCGCCTTCTACATGCTATGCTCATATTGTCCGCGATTGTCGATACTCCAGGAAATAACTTGATACCACATATAGACACGCTGCTCAAGGTCCTCGATCGCGTTCTACTCTTAAGATCGACAGACGGAAATAAACTAGCCTGCCATTTACTAAAATGTATTCTCTGGTCATTGTCAACTATCACTCCATGCCAGTATAAATCCAGCAAGAGAGACTACAATGATCCTAACTATCCTTACATTAGAGATTGGGGTCAAAGTATAAATATTGATAACTTTTGCATCAAATGGTATATCCCTGGTGAAGAAGAGATTGCTGCTATACAACGAATATTCTCAAGATATTTGACAATTCAAATTGACAAGCTTAATAGATACTGCAAAGATTCTAGAGTCCTAAGTAGGTCAGTTCATACAATTTTTATTTCAATATTTTATATTTGAATTTACCTACAGAATTTGAATTTATAATAAAAAGCACATGCAATCTACATTACTTAACAGAAATAGAAAACAAAATCATGTAAAATGTATATTGATCCTTTTTATATAAAATGTTTAAATTAAATTTCAAATAATAACACATGCACATATACACAGGTAAATAATCATATAAATAATTGTAGGGAGGAGTTGTTTGTCAGTTTAAGTATCGTATGCAGCATTATTAGAGGTTCCGAATTTGTCCTACCAGTTTGGACAGAAGCACCACTTGAAATAGTCAAATCTTCCTTAGAGTGGAATGTATCTATAGTGCCTGCATATGGAATTAGTGGACATGTTACAATGCCTGATGGTAGCAATGTTAGACATCATCTTGCTGAGATTATGAGCCAAGTCCAACAGACGATGCTTGAAAATGCAGAAGACAATACGAAGAGTTTCTTTGTACTAATACGGGTGCGTGTATGCGTGTATGTACATACACGTATATATATATGCTTTTGCGCGCACACATGTTTTTACAACTCGGTGCATAGAAACATAAATTTTTAAATGCGTTTTTCTCGCGAGTGTCTAAAGAGTTGGGTCGTATTATTTTATCATGGGCTAGTGGGAAGGTAGGACTATAATATATATATATATATATTGGACTCAGCGAAATCGGAGGGTGGTATTCTTCTTGTTAAATACTTATTAAAGTAAAAGTTTTAAATACAGTATTTCGAAGGATATTCTTCATATATTTGTGGAAAAAATGCTATGCCATAGATTTTTCAAATTAGCCAAACTTTTGTATTTTATCACTTTTTCAAAAATATTTTATTTAAATTGCAGATTTGGTCTAGTTTGTTACTGGGAAAAATACGATTGCGCGAATCACACGATGAACGACGCAAGACTTTTCAAGTCGCCAAAAGGATATTCGAAGATAAATTGATAGGAAACAAGGACCGAATGGGTCCATTGATATTGGAACGTTGTGATATTCAGCATGAGCTCCGAATACTCGCGCAATCGGTCGCATTAACGGAGACTCATAAACGAATAATGTTGGAGCTATTCACGTTGGCGATAAGCAGATACGCAGACGTGCGTTCGAAAGCTCAATCTAGCCTCTTCTCTGCTCTCAAAAATTTCCCATATTCTTATACATTTATAGTTTCTCGTCTTATCGATATTTTGGCAAAAGATACCGAAGAATATCACGATGCGTATAAGGTAATAATGATAGTTATAAAAATGCTAACTGTTAAATAAGAATGATTTGCTGAAAAAAATATCACATTAAATTTTTAAACTATTTGGAAACAGGGTGTTCTGTATATGCTGCTCGGACCGCAACATGGTCCCATTATTACAGAGAGAGACTGGAGTATATTGAAATCATTGTGGCCAGCCATCGTACTTTCCAAGCCATCCGAGAAACTTTCTGTGATTCGGCTGAAGGAGAACATTGTAAATATTATAAGCAAATGCTTTTATATGAATACGATCGAACTCCAAATACCCGACAGATGCCTGATAGCTGCGCGCACATTGTGGAAAAACTTCCCACAACCGACACTGCCGCAGCCTAATGAGATTGAGACACAAAAGGGCGCGCAAAACTTAAAGCAACTCAGTGAATCTAATCTAATGGCATATACCGGTTTGCTTGATGAACTATTGCGTTGTATACTTGAAGAATCTTTACACTGGCGGCATAAATTAATGGCGATGAGTTTTATACGGGATTTGGTTCATCCAAATCAAATCTATTCCGCAAAAATAGTGCGTTATTTCTTGCAAGCGCTTATACATGATTCCTTGGAAGAAAGAAAGATTGCTATTAAAATAGTGGTATTTATGTTGAAACAACAAAAGCGAACACATCCAAAAGTATGCAATTTTTATTAGATTTTGTACAATAAATATTAATTATTTATATAAATTGTGGGTATATATGCATTAAAATGTTTACTTAAAGGTGACAGTTGATATATGCAATCTATCCAACAAGAACATATTAAAGAAAAGGAGCGATCAGAAGGTCAAAATATGACGCCCGGAATAAGAAGTGACAATTCTTGGCTTCAATACAATTATGATACTCGTCCGCTAACCACTGAGCAATGGGATGAGTCTAGATACGTTCATCAACCGTACGTGGGCTATTATGTCTGGCCGAAAACCTTGGAAGTATATGCGCCTTCATCTCAACAGCCGTGTCTTGATATGCAAATGCGCAAGCTAACGGATTGCGAGCGAGAAATCCATCTCTTCTTTAACAATCCACAGAACATCGAAAAGTTCATAAGTTATCTCAGTCTGGAAGAGAAGAAGGGCAAAGACAAATTCAATGCGTCCAGATGTTTTCTATTTAAAGGCTTGTTTCGCAATTATGGGATCGTCCACTTGAAACATTTTTTGCCGCATTTGCAGCGACTGGTGACGGACAAGCACGAGAGCAGCCAACGATGCGCCGCGGAAATCACAGCCGGAATCATCAGAGGTGCCAAGCATTGGCCATTTCAGATGGTGTGCAACATGTGGCAAGAGTTATTGCCCATCATAAGAACCGCGATCGCGAATCTAACAGAGGAAACTGTCGTGGATTGGGGTATATGCTTCGCGACAGCACAACAACGTAGAGATCCAAATAGGCATCATTGGCTACTAGAGTGCCTGATGGAAGAACCGCCTCTGAAAGACTCGGAATCTTCGTTTGTAGAATGCGGTCGTCTTTACGTGCTGCAAGGCGCCTTAAATCAGCAGTCGTGGCGAGTCACAGAGTTACTGCAACGTCTATTAGTGCGCCTGGAAAATCGATTATTGACTAATCCGTTTCAGAATGTTCGCGAACGCCTAGGATCAGTACTGGTTACTGTATTCGACGCCGATCTAAAATTTCCGCATGACTCGTCTGACACTACAATTCCGCAAATGCAAACTTTGATTGATAAAATTATACCAAAATTGAAGCAACTTATAGAGGACGATGATGCAACCAAATTGAATGGTGTAGATAAAGAAAAGAATTTATTAAAAAAAGTTGCTAATGTTTCATTCGATGAATTAAAGGAAGTATCCATGGCGGAAGAAGAAGTTCCTAAGAGATTGTTAAAAACTATCTGCAAATGGATTATAGGTAGTCTATCCCGTTCGCAGTACGCTGCGACACCAGGATTTTATGAGATATTTCCGATTATATGTCAATTAGAAAGTTCGGAAGCGGACGAAGAGCTCAATAAGTTGTGTTTATGTACCTTGGCAACGCTCGCGCAAGCGTTTACATTGCCAGAGGTTATGTCAATAGCATTAACTGCAGTGAAGACGATGTCCGAGCACTCGTCGTGGTCTGCTAGATTCACTAGCTTGGAATTCCTTCAAGTATTAGTCTTTCATAACATGGGTATAATTCTTAGTAACGTATCGTGGATCGATTGCGTTAAGAATATTGTTCTGCGCTTATTAGAGGATGAGCGTTTAGAGGTCAGAGAGAAGGCCAGTCTGGTACTCGGCGGATTGTTGCATTGCACGTTCATCGCAGATGGAGAAAAGCTATTGGCAAGTTGCTAAAATGTTATTTAAAGCTTTTGTCTCACATAGTAATCGCATTAGCGTTCTAAAAAAGTTCAAGATTTAAAATATCTTTTATGCTTTTAGGAGGAATTCAAAAGAAAGGCGAGGACGCGGTTGCACAAGAAAAATAGCCAGGCCGATAATGCGTTGAGAAATATAGAAAAGGTCGATGCGGTACGCGTACGTCATGCAGGTGTACTTGGACTATGCGCTTTCATTCGCGCCCATCCATATGATGTGCCGAAATATGTGCCTTCAGTCTTCGAACATCTCGGTTTTCATATGAATGATCCGCAACCTATACCGGTAATTTTGTCGTTTTTCTTGATTTTTTTCTTTAAATATTACTCTACTACATGTATACATATATGTTTGCACTTGTTCAATTTGGATATATGATTATATTAATGAGATATAATCAATTTTCTTGTAATAAATATCTGAATTATAGATGACAATAAGAAAAACTCTGAGTGATTTTAAACGAACACATTATGATGGCTGGACAGGCATGAATGGTCATGCGCAACACTTTACAGAAGAACAATTGGTTGTCTTACAAGATTTAACAATGCCACCGTCGCATTATGCTTGAGAAAGAGGAATATCGGGGATTAAATCAGAGAAAGAGAAAAAGAGAGAGAGAGAGAGATCAGGGATTAATTTTATAATTTAATATGCAATATAGCAATTTTGGATATAATACTTAGGCCAGTATTCATAGCCAGTTCTTATATTTAAGACCGTCTTAAGCACAATCTTAAGATGTCCTAAACCAATCACAGAGCCGTATTAGCATCTTAAGATATTACTTAAGACGGTCTTGAAATAAGAACTGACTATGAATACCGGCCTTAAAGTGATAATTGAAGCACTAATTACAATACAAATCATGTCTGAAAAAAAGTATGTAGTATGTTCATTAAAAATCAAATAACATTTGAGTTATTATTTATATCACTGTCACATTTGCTATGATTCTTCCAATGTCTAATGTTGACATGTTATTCAACCATTGTAAACATAGCAATGAAAAATTTCTTGGTGTTTCTGAAAAGAATGAGAGAATGACTTTTTATATGTTGAAACCCAAATAGTAGAGTGATGTCAGAAGACTATTCAATAACGTCTATTTTTAATCATTTATAATCTATGATGTCAGTGGTCAATAGTTCGATATTTAAAGCATTTAAAAGACGTCATTCTGAAGATGTCTTAAAATTGTTCAAATAAAGTCCTTTCGTAATTTGTGTATTGGGTTTTAGTTTATAGTTCATTCGCTTATCGCTAGTGATCTAGTTTCCACCGAAGTCGTCAACCCGATTCTGTTTCGGTGCGCATCGAATTTAACGTATTATTTCCACTGGAAGTAGAATAGAAGCAGAGAAAAGCCTGAGAGCGGCCATCCCAGCGTTTTTCGTACGATAGCTTTCGGTCCCGTACAGCAGCGCTTCTACGTCCATTTTACAGACGCTTGGAACTACATGGCCACGTCCACTTTCGGTGGCATGATAAAACAACCAATTGGTTCATGTCCATGCTACGTCCGCTTTTCGATACTGTCGGTTTCGGTTCATGTCCGTGCTACATCCACTTTTCGATATTGTCGATGCTGATAGTACACTGATCGTTTGATAAAGAGAGATGATTGCGCTGTCTTTGTTTCTCTTTCATCGCTTATGTGTGTAGCGTCCGTGAAGGCACACACGGATGCGATTGTTGGGAGATAATGTCAGACAAGGAGCGACAATCGCGTGCTATTCACTCTAGCGTATCGCTTTACGGCCGAAATACGGCCTGAAAATGCTTTCTGGCCTCTCGTGACAGCAGTAATGCAACAAGACTAATAAGCGCCCACTTTATGAGAATTTTATACTTGCGTATATACATATGTAGATATATATGTTTAAATTATAGTTAAAATTGTACCTACAATTAAATATTGTGTGATGATCAATAATAGTAGAATAATAGATAACAAAGTGAATAAATAAAAAATTCGTAAGACGGGTGCCTGCTAGACTTGATGATTTGTTGCTTTGTTAATATCGATACTCCGTGTATCATAATTTTGATTTCCATTTTTTTTTCTTCTGTAAAAAACTATATAATATATATTTTATAGATTATTGTATATATATAAAATGAAAATAAACTATTTTTATTTGTAATAAAATTTTTTTACATATATTTGCAATTTGTAATATGTAATTATAATTTGAAAAAGACATAAACATTTTAAATATATTTCTTAAAATATAATGTTTAATAAATAAATGTATGAAAAAAAACAAATAATTGTTTTAAAAAATACATTGTAAATAATTACATACTTTTTCTTAAAAACAATTATTTTTTTTATACTAATTGATTTGTCTCATTATTCTGTACATAAAAGTATTACGGTAAGATTATCGAAAACTAAATATTTTACGAGATATTTTATCTTTTATATCAAAATATGTCAGATTAAGATATAAAATAACTCAAAAAGTACTTAATGAAAAAATACTTTATTATAGTGTTTTGAAAAGCTCTCGAGATAAGCTACAAGAATATGTAATAAAAAAAGGGGGTTCCATTTAAGAAAACGTCGATCACATTGATCTCACCTTGAAAAGGTCACTTAAGGTCAAATCCATATTTTTATCATGTGGCCCCCTCCAAACCCTACAACTTTTGTTTGAAACATTTTTTTCGATAAAGCTTACTTTCCGAGATATTTTACAGTTTCAAGTTAAAAAAACTCACCCTGTATATGTTTTATTCTCGCGATAAAGTAGAAAAAAAAAGATTAATACTTCAATAAACCGAATTTTGTTTGATAAAACGATTCTAGAAAAAAGAGAATATTTTGGATTAAATAGCTTTTTGTATATGTTTTTATAATTTTCATTAAACATTATGTACAATAAAATTATATTTTTATATCGTACAAGATATCTGCATTAAAAATTGTTTTTCTCTTTCCCATTCTTAATACAAAGAGTATGAATCGTAAAGAGCAATGCTAAATAATAACTTTAATTTAAAAAGGGATTAACATAATCTTACGTAAATATACTACAAGTACCGATAACATTGATGTTTATTTCAATAGTGCGCAGTGGATTATTGAAAAACGCTCGGTCTCTCACGACGCAGATCGGGATTCAAATCCGAGGGATTTTGTTTTTTTTTTACTATTTTTTAAAGTTTATGATACATCATTACATACATTTATTTATTAAATGTGATTATATTTTAAGAAATATGTTTAAAATATTTATGTCTTTTTCAAACTATAATTACATATTACAAATTGATGAACTTATTCCGTACTTTATTTTTCACAACATTCAATTGGCTAAATACCCGCTCAACTTGTGCATTCGAATACGACAGAATGAGCATTGATAGAGCAAAAGTGGCCAATTTGGCGAACGGGTTACTTCCGGATGCGTCCCTGTATTTATTAACTTCATCCAAAATGTAATGGTATCGGTTTTGTTCGTCCAATCAATCAAATTGATTTTTGAAAGTTGCAATTCGATGGCATCGATATCTCTCGAGCCATCCACGTACTCCAATAATGGTTGTATTGGTTCTTTAACCGCCCGCAATACATTATCCACTGACAACAGCGATATTTTTTTAAGGATACCTATATTCTCGGGCAATCGTTGTTTGAGCTGCTTGAAAAAGCTGAATAAGAATGATTTGCATCGTTCGCGGGTTCCTTGCTCTTCGTAAACGCTAATCTTTCCGTCTTTTCTGAGCTGCTCAACTTTTTTCTCGAACGAATGTCCCAAGTACGGTTTAGGATCGAGATAATCTTCGATGGAACTTAGCAGAGGATCTACTTTACATGATGGCAATACGAGTTTTTTCGAAATTCCTTGCACGAGGATGTTGAGATCATTTAAAAGCTTTACGTGATCGTTTTTCTCGCTTTGAAATGTTTTGTTCACGACTTGTATCTCAGACAAAATCGGCTTCAGAAATAACAAGTACAACATGTTTGTTTCATCACAATACATGTTGTATAGAATCTCCGCAGAGTAGCATTTCTCCGAAAGTCTTGTCATATTGAAATGAGTTTTTAACTCGAGCCATTGATTCAACGTTCTATCTACAGCCGCCTCTATAGATAACCATCTCGTGTTGGAAACCTGTAATATTTGTAAAGGGCGTTCACCACAGTTGATCGTCTCGTAAAGCTGAGTGTATTTTATTTGACGGATAGCGGATTTTGAAAACCAATTATATGTTTCGTGAATTAAAAATTCGAGATTTCACGGAAGAGTATCAGTCATGGCATGTGACACGGCGAGTTGTAACGAGTGGCAGAGACACTTGATCAAAATTAGCGACGGAACTTCTGTTTTCAGTTTTGCATAAACGCCGTTATTTATCCCGACCATAACCGAAGCATTGTCAGTTCCAATGGCCAACAAATTTTGTAAATCTAATTTCATTTCATCAAGAGTTTTCTTTAGAGCGTTGACGATACATGTTTCCAGTTTGGTCAATGCTAAAAAACTTGCGATCGTTTTTCCCTGTTTATCACTGTAATATTTTATAACGATACCTAATAATTTGTTTACGGACACGTCGTTCGACTCATCTAATAATAAACTGTATTTTCCATTCCCAATATCGCTGAGCAACTCGTTGTTGAAGTGAGGAGCAAGTACATTTTTATTATCTCACTACATTTTGTCCTATGCATTTTTATGTTTTTTGCTGCTTCACTGTCCTTGAAATTATGCTTACACATTTCACTCAAATGATCACACGAAGCGATTGCACTATGCGCGCAGAGAAAAAGTGCCATCGACCCTTCGGCAGCTGACGAGTTTGGCGATTGTTCGCGAAAAGACAATTTTGTTGCCGTTGCAAAGAGAACGGCTCTGCAGCTTGGATGTGTTTCTTTGTTTTGCTGTGATTGATTAGATCCACGTATTTTGCCGCTAAATCGCATTTGCAGAATTTGCAGTGAGCCTTCGTATCGTTACCTGTTACCTGTTATTCCATTAAATTTGTTATAAAATATAAAGTCTTGATGTAACATGTAACAATAATATTTTCTCTATGGTAGATTTTATCGATTGTCTAGATCATAAAGACCATATATATACCTGAACGACCCATTCTTTCATTATACATCCGTGAGCCAGACTTTTCTGAATTTTAGACATATCCCAGACAGCACAAGGATATGTCCTTAGGACGTCCAAAGGGCATCCAGGACATACATGTAGGATATCCTGAGGATATCCTATTTTAATCCTCGGATCTCCTCTGGATGTCCTGAGGAAGAGTAAATGATAGCCGTACACTAGCCTCTGGAGAATCCAGGGAGATCCTGTGGAACATCTTAAGGATTTCTATAGGATATGTTAGGGATATTTTTATACGTTAAAAGGAACAAATTCTAAAATTTAAATATAAATTAAGATTGCGTTCTGTTATTTACTGCAATACTAAAAATCTAATACTAAAAATAGTTCACGTTCTTTAATATTTGAGGTTTTCGTGCTGTACATGAATATTTTAGGTTTAGCTTCCGGGTTTGAGTCGTGTAATATTTTCAAAACAATCCAATATCTGAATTCCCTATGTTGGGATTGCATCAGAAATTGAACTGATAAAAAATAATTATATTTTTAATTTCCTGTTAGTTGCTCTTTGTAAGCTTTATATAATTCTCATGACCAAATCTCAAATACGAGTTCGCGCGTCGCATAGCGGTAAACAAACGAACTAGCGGTTGAATACTATTTTTGTAAAGTTTTGGAATGTTGCGCATAGTAACATTTCTCATGAAATATTAAATAAATAATAATTTTGAATATATGAAAATGTGCGCATCAATTCAATTATTAATATTAAACGAAATTAATGTTAACAATTAATTGCACATGTATATATCCTCTGGAAATCCAAAGGACATCCAATATAATAGACAGGGCAGATATCCTACAGACATCCAGGGTTATCCAGGGACATTTATAGGACATTAATACTTATTACAATACTTAAAATTTTTAAATTATATTAAATAGCCTACATAACCGAAAGTAATCATGTATGCATATTAAATTTTCATAAAATATATTTATAATAATATCTTAAAACATCCTACAAATATCCTGAACCATCCTGGACATATTCAGGATGATCCTGAGGACGTTTTGTGCTGTCTGGGATCGCTTATCTTTCGAAGCTTTGCTCATCTCGAAGAAAATTTATAAGACTTTTCAATTATAAAGAGGAAGTAATACTTGAATCAAATCAGGAATTCGTAAACACTTAATTGCTTAAGCCCGGATCTACAATAGGTGTAGTAAGCCCTAATGCCCGTATCAGACTACGCATTAAAAATTGAAGATTGAAGATTAAAGATTGGAATTTGACCAATCAGAACAAAAAGGACTAAAATTTCTTTGTCCTGATTGGTCAAATTTCAATCTTGAATCTTGAATCTCAATCTTCAATACGTAGTCTGATATGGGCTTTAGCCTTAAGAAATTGACTAATCACAGTCGAGTATTCTCCTCATACTTGATTGTGATAGGTCAATTTCTTAAGGCTAAAGACTTACTACACCTATTGTAGATCCGGACTAAAGCAGAATCGAAGTATACATACAGTGATTTTTGGGTGGGAAAGCATGCATCATTAGTGGTTTCTGGTGGGAAAGAACGCAGAGGAGTTAGTGGTTTTTAGTGGGATCCACGAAGCCCTCTAGTGGGATAACGATGATCCGAGTTGGCAACACTGAGCGTTATTATACTATATCACTACACTATGATCCGATTAAAACGGATTAAGGGTCGGCAAGAGTGACGGCCAAACTCCGAATTGATATTGGAGACCTCGCGCGGTGAAAATGTGAAACTCAGGTTTCAGGGTTACCAACGCTGAGGAATGAATTCTCAGTCTCGATGTATAGGTGTATAGGTGTATGCATAGACATAGTATATCTAGACCGAGCGTTTGCCTTTATTTAAGGAGTGGGGGCCGATGCCCACGTAGAAAAGGACATACTCTGTTTCGTGCCCCTTGCGTTCTCTCTCGCTCGCACAGAGCATAGCGCTCTCTTTCGTCATGCTACGTGCGAGCGAGAGAGAACGCAAGGGGCACGAAACAGAGTATGTCCTTTTCTACGTGGGCATCGGCCCCCACTCCTCAACACTCGATCTAGATATACTATGTCTATGTTCAGGCCATATTTCGGCCGTAAAGCGATACGCTAGAGGAACAAGGATAGCATGCGATTGTCGCTCCTTGTCTGATATTGTCTCTCAACAATCGCATCCATGTGCTCAACATATCGGTATTTGTGCCTTCACGGACGTTACTACACATGCGGTGCAAGAGAGACAAAGATGACGCAATCATCTTTCCTTGTCACACGGCCAGTGTGCCACTACGAATATTCCCCATGTTCTGCTGTTAGCTGCACTTTAGATACAGATGTGGTGAATTCGTAGTCTTCGTCCTACACTCGAAAATTATATTTTTTCATGAACTTGTTATGATGTATTCTTACATCGTTAGAATTAGTCGTACAGAGCCGGATTTTGCAATTTGGCTCTTAAAAATTTATAATAAAATATAATATGAATTCGAGGCAACTACACCTGATCCACAATCAGCTGTATGTTGTTTGTCAGTATTAGAATTTTATTTTGATCATTTCTTCAAAAAAACGCTCTGTAGTCTAAGAAGACGATGCTGTTGATACGAATATCATCATTAGAATCGATTTTCTCTTTATTTTGGCTGTAGACGTAGATACGAATTCGTAATTCACGTCTTCCCGCGAGAGGTCTCCACCGTCTCTCCTGCCGACCCTTAAGGGACTTATAATTTTCATTTTTTTTTTCTGCATGTTTATAACATACTGCTCCTTTAAATCATTTCCTATTTTTAACAATATTTTTCAAACTGTGTCGTTTTGTCATTTGTGAATTCCTTTTTGTGTCTTATTTATTTGAATATTACAACCATCCAAAATCTTTTGCCGCATTTGTATTTTAATTTAATTTTAATTTACATTGCCAGAGTAGTAACGTTTCATAATATATCTTTGATTAATAATAATAATAACACACACACACACACACACACACACACACACACACATTTGTTATATAATAAAATAAATGAAATATAATTCTGGGCAACAATATTCTGCGCAGACGCTTAACGCTCGACGCTTGACGCTTGACGCTGCCATGTAAAGGCACCTTAAGGTGTACCATTTCCGAGGATGCGCAGTGGTTCAAAATAATGGCTACTCTTCGACCAATCAGAGATTTGCCCCAAATCATGAAAAGCAACATGGCAGCTTCCCTGACAACAAGTTAAGTTAGGAGAAAAAAGTGCTCGCTGACGAATTCAAAAATTCTCGTTTTCTCCGAGAAAATCAGAAGGCAACGGAGAAAAGGAAATAAGAGAGAAAATATTTCGATTGTGTAACAAAGAAAATGTACATAAAAATAAAATAATGTTATAATAAATATAATGTTATAATGTTATATTAATTTATAATTACTTATTATTTAATATAACTAATAATTTTATATATACTTATATAATTATACTATATATATTTTAATAATATATTATCATTATTATATTTGGTATTATATATTTTTATTAATTTATAAGGTTGTGTACTGTTTATTAATTTATAAGGTTGTGTATTATATATTTTTATTAATTTATAAGGTTAATTTTGTTTGCATTGTATCAAATTTTCACAATACTACATTTGAATCTTGGGCAACTTTCGGGGCAAAAATTTGATTGGCTGTTGCAAATTCGGCCGTCATTATGCGCAATGGTACACCTTTTCTTACATCATGACGTAGTCTATGTTTATACTATGGTGCAAGTCCAACTTACGAAGAAGGAAGAAGATATCTTCATTAATGCATGAGCTGCGGTCAGTATAAGAAGACTGACAACTGTCAAATGACAATAGTATTAAGGAATTACGTTCGCGCGTGGTCGAGAACAATTGAGAATGGCAGCGGAGATAAAGCCCGCCCCGGGAGTAAATCACGATAAATTCAGCAGCAGTCGCAAGCCGATACTTCTATCGAAATTGGAGGGCTGCAGTGACGATGTTAATGCCGCTATTATTATTCCGCGGGAAGAGGGTGTAATCAGTATTTGCGATGACAGGTACTAATCATGCAGGGGCATGAATTTTTGAGAATTAAATGTTTCTTACATATGTTGGTATTTTGTATTTTTTCCTTCACGGGTTGTTTTTGTAATGTTGATTCTATCTCGATTATAGTTAAATTCGTTACTCTAGGTGTTAAAATTGCGCATAATTCTATTATTATATGGACACACCTTTAACACTATCTTTCTTTTTCTTTCTGTCTTATATATATATATATATATATATATATATATATATATATATATATATATATATGCTTATATCATTATTTATTATACCGAAATTATCATTTTGTCAAAATAAATTTATTCGGCATTTAAAACAATGGCGTAAAAAATACGTGCATTTAAGACTTGCATTTGAACATATAAAACACATACAAATCAATATATGTATATATATATCTATATATATATATATATATATATATATACTTATATACTATACCAAAATTATCATTTCGTCAAAATAAATTTATTCGGCATTTAAAACAATCATGTAAAAAATATGTGCATTTAAAAAACGAATATATATATATATATACACACACACACATTAAATGTGACACAAAATTATAAATAGAACTGTCTTAAATTTTATCGCAAATTATAAGTCTAAAAAAACCTTAACATTATATTGTCAAGTGATACAAAATGAAATAGTAGATTTTATATGAGTACATGCCTCAAAAATATATTATAAAAATATAATATAATATAATATGAAATATGATATATAATATAATATAATATAAAATATGATATAATAAAATATAATATATAAAAATATAATATAAAATAAAATATATTATAAAATATAATATTATATAAATATAAATAATTAATCTTCACTGATACAGCAAATAAAATCATTGATGTGTAATAGCAAAAAAATAAAAGCATTCTGATATATATAATTATTTTTCATAATAAAAAAATGTACTATTAATACTAAAAAAAATACTAAAAAATATTTCTTTTAATATTTTAGTTTTTTTAAATATTATTTTCTATTGACTCATTTTTTTTTCAACTTCTTTCTTTTTAATAGGACAGTTAGAGTATGGTTAAAGCGGGATTCTGGCCATTATTGGCCAAGTATTTGTCAATATATGCCAGCAGGTGCTACTTCCATGCATTATTGTATAGAAACGAGACAGTTATTTGTTGGCTTGGATAATGGGAGTATAAATGTATGATAAATTATTACTTTTATTCTGTTATTTGTTAGAATTATATGTAATTCATACATATACTTGAATTTACAATTACAGGAATTTATCTTGGAACAAGATTATAATCGAATGACAGCTATGCGTGATTATCTGGCGCATCAAGCAAGAGTCACAGGGATTATTTTTGCACCAGATTCTGAGTGGGTTTTAAGTATAGGTCGCGATAAATTATTTCAACTGCACAGTTCTGAGACGGGACAGAAATTGGGATCATATCAAACAGATGCATGGTATACCGCTCTACAGTATCCTTTTACAAAGTTTCATATTTTTGCAAATAAAAGATTATTACAATGTAGAAAAATAAAACAATATATTATATTAGTATAATCATAATATATCTCTATGAGAAGCTTAACTCGCATGCATATACAGATTTGATGCCCAATCCAAACATGCTTTCGTAGGAGATTATTCTGGTCAGATAGCAATGTTAAAGCTGGATAATAATGGTGTTACCTTCATTACTACATTAAAGGCACACACAGGAAGTATCCATACATTAGCATGGGATTCTGAAAAACAATTGTTGTTTTCTGGAAGCTTTGATCAAAGCATTATTGTTTGGGACATTGGAGGTCGTCAAGGCACTGCTTATGAACTACAAGGGCACCAGTGAGTATACACGAAAAAATTATTTCAGTTCTCACTTTTTATGTGTCAGAAATATTTTAATTATTTTTATTTTGCTCTAATTTTCTTCTAGCAACAAAGTGACAGCATTATGTTATGCGAGTAATGAGCGTCTGCTTTTATCCGGAGGCGAAGATGGCGTAATTGTTTGTTGGAATATGGCAGCAAATAGGAAAGAAACTGCAACTTGGGTTGAATCTGACATCTGTCAGGTATATTTGTGCAAGATCTTAAAATTTTACGCTATTTAATTTGCGACATTGATTTAAAATGAATTAATGTAGGCCTGTGGGAGACCCTTTTTCTGGAATATAAAAGCAATGATGGATCAACGACAATTAGGCTTGAGGCAGCATCATTGCCGCTATTGTGGCCGCGCGTTGTGTGCCCGCTGCACGTCGCAACGGATATCTATACCGGCGATGGGTTTCGAGTTTGAAGTAAGAGTCTGCGATCAGTGTCATATACAGCTCAAATCTGAAAAGTAAGTCACGTCCTGCTTAGAAATATTCTCGGAGATATCACGAGATGAATGTAATAAATGATACACTTTTGATTTATGTAGCCAGTTGTCTCTAGCCTCTTTCCATGATGCCAAACACAGTATCATTGGAATGGATTTAGATGCTTCTAAGAGAAGATTGTTGACTATCGGGCAGGATCGTGTTATTAAGATTTGGGATATAACCGCACTCTTTCAATGAATATTATGTACATATGGATATCGATATAATGTCGAAGTTGAAATCAAATTATATAGATATCATATACTCTGGAATATTGCGGAAGAAGGAAGAATAACCCAAAACCTATTTTTGTGATTATGTTATTATATGTATGATTATAAATTAGATACAATTGGTGGTCTGCTATGAGTCGTTCTGATAGAATATCCAGATAACAATCAAACGATCAGTTTAATAGTGCTAGAGCACGTGCTTATTTATATATATATATTTTCTGCACTAGATATCAGAACAATTCAAGAAGATAATGAGTACAGCTCAAGCATGTTAATTCAATGGAATCATCTTTAAAAATATTGTATCAATGGAATTATCCTCCTCTCCCCATCCTCCAGAGAAGCGTTTGTGTAATAATACTTGGTTACACATAAATAATAGTCTCTGAATGTAAGTGCAAAGTTCATAAATTTCCTAGTTCAAAACATGTTATATACAATGTGTATATAGTTACAATACAACACAGACAACACAAAAAATGTGCAATATCTTTTGAAATAAAATTGGATTTTTTTAATGATAAATTTACACTAAATTTACCACACAAAATTCTCTATTCGAAAAAATTATATTTATATTGATGAAAAATTGGAGGGCCAATCAAATTGAAATCAACATTTAGTAATGTACATTGTAATGCAATTGTCTGTTTTGCATATTTTGTTATCAAAATCTTTAAAGTATTCTCGTATTGTTATCCATGTTCAAATTTAGTTTTGGTGAAAAAACAGTTAAGAGAATGATAGAGTCAGCAATTGACTAATGGTATAAGTATCGATTATTTCAATATGATTTATTTAATATAAGAATAGAAATAGGCAAATATTTTAAGAATTTTGTATTCATTGGCGTTTCTACATTACTTCCTACTACTAAACTATTTGGGTAATTTAGTATATAAATTTTCAACTATGTCATTTTTAAATGAATTCAAATAAGTAATGATTTATCTTGTATTATGTCCTATATATATATAGTCCTATTTGTTATATAACTTATAAATATTATTATAGCATCTTTTTTTTTATGAGAGGACAAATTAAAAAAAAATATCGACCATTAATTATATCAATTACTTTCTTAACTATTAAAGTTTCTTTCTTCTCAAATACAAAAAATATAGAGGTACAAGTTATGCAAAATTAATTAATTTAAAGGTAATGGTTTATTATATTTCCTATTATAGAATTATATATAATTTACTTTTTGTCGAATAAAATGATATTATTATTATTATCACATATTTTTTCCATAGAGATCTTATTGGTTAAAGAAAAAATTTTTCAACGATTTTAAAATAATAAAAACTGATAACATAGTGATAATAAGCTTCCATAAAATTTAGGATATATACAGGGTGTCCCCAATTTAAATGTCAAAATTTTAGGAGCGTGTAGGGGACCGATAAACTAAGACAAAAAGTCCTTTAGAGATTTGCTCGTTTTTGCTTCGTTTTGAAGAAAATCGCAAAAAATGAAACAAATAATTTTCACCAAAAAACTTAAAACAACACTAAAATTATTAGATTTATCAAAAAGTATTATAAAATAAAAATTGTAGAACATGGAATTAAGAAAAGAGAGTGAGTTAAAATCCTCCTGAGGTAAAATTAGAGGATTGTAGATAAATACGCGACGACGCGAAATTTTGTTTCTACTCTAATCTCTAAAGGACTTTTTGTCTTAGTTTTTATCGGTCCCCTACACGCTCCTAAAGTTTTGACATTTAAATTGGGGACACCCTGTATATTAGACGAATAAATTATAACACCAAAACATTATTTCATGTAAACACCACGCAAGAACGCAGTTTTAATTAGTTTTTTCATCCTCGTCCAATGTATATAAAAAGCATATCTTGTACCTGAAAATATGTATAATTATTTCATAACAATCACTGTCTCACTGAGATTATGAAAGAAAACATCCTTATTATCAAAGTACATCTAGATTCATTCGCAGAATAAATTTTGCATTTTGAGTAGATAAATGGGTGAATGCAATTTACATAGTCCAAATGAACAATCCATTAAATACAAATATATATATATATATATATATATATATATATATATATATATATATATGTATGGTACGTTTATAAGCCCGATTAGAGAACACTACAGCAAATGCTGTCGCATTTTTGTATATGTTCTGCTAAAAAGTATATGTACAATATTTAACACATATATGTGTATATGTGCTTCTTATTATAAACATATGCCGTTACACGACCAAACATTTACATCGTCAAACGATGATTATTTAAACATTCATGATTGTGTGCATAAAAAACGAACGAATGTTAAATTATGCGCTTCATGATTGTCACTCGCTATCTAAATATAGTATACATGTAACTAACAGAAGAATGTAAAAAGAAACAATTAAGCTATGTGTATGTATCCTATCCACGTCGAATTGATATATAAAATAAAAATATATTTTTAATGTAAAATAGTTACATGATTTTATTGATTTTTTCCGTTTGATGAAAAAAATGAATGCGATGGGATATCGATCCACACACATATTCAGCTGAAGAATCATGAAATTATTTGATTACTGATAAAAACAAATTTATATAATAATACTGTTACAAAAATATCTCTTATCTGTATTTTTTCCCGGCCTTACTCTTTTCTAACTTAATCTTTATAAATAATAAGAAAGTTTTGTATATGATATCAAACAAATTTACAATACGCTCCCGAAGTTCATCAATATATTTCAGATAGGTCCTGCAGCGTAAACTAAAGTTTTAAGATGACCTATAGAAAAAAAAATCAATGGGATTGATGTCTGGTAAACGAGGAGGCCAAGAAATTGGACTGCTTCTACCAATCCAGCGTTCCGGATACAAGACATTTAAAAAGTGGCGAGTAATTAAAGAAAAATGGGCTGGTGCACTATCGTGTGCATGAATCATTTATTGCCTTATTTGTAATGGGACAATTTTTAAGAGTTCCGGTAAGTTATCATTCAACAAGTTTGTATAATTTACGTCATTTAAAGTAGATGGTAAAAATAAGAATAAAAAATAAACAAAATCTTCAACTATTCAGCCCCATACATTGCAAGAAAACTCATACTGATTATTTATTTGAATATTTTTTCTTACATATTTAAAAAAATGATTTTCAATACCTTGAAACTCATATAATATAGTGTTAACTTTTGGGCGTATGTTTTTGGGACACCTTATATATATATATATAGTTAATTTTAAACGTATTAACTTTTAACTTAAACTAGTTATTTTTAAATGCATTAACGTTCACTTATTAACTTTTTTTATACAAATTAAAATAATTCATCAATATTAATAAAGTCGTGTGAAAATGATTAATCGTAATGCGAATATTTCATTTGTCGTACAACAATTGTCGGATGTGTCGATTCGCTGTTGGATATATATATATATATATATATATATATATATACACACACACACACACATACGCGCGCAGCGAAACCAGACTAAACTAATATAATTTGTATTCAAGTATCACCATAAAATGGATATAAAGCCTTCAAGGACTGGTATTAACATAAGATCCAAAGTATATCTGTTTTTGTCAGTTCAATTTCTGATAATTCCAATAAGGGATTCAGAATCAGGGTTGGGTAAGTTACTTTTTTTTTTTTAATTAATAATAAGTTAAGTTTAAAGTTAATGGCCCAAAAATTAACTAAGTTTACACGTTAAAAGTTACTTAAATAAAAATTAACTCAAAGTTAAGTTAAAAAATTATTAACACATTAAAATTAAAAGTTTTAATTTTCTCTATCCAACAGCGAATCGACACATCCGACAATTGTTGTACGACAAATGAAATATTCGCATTACGATTAATCATTTTCACACGACTTTATTTAATATTGCTGAATTATTTTAATTTGTATAAAAAAAGTTAATAAGTTAACGTTAATGCATTTAAAAATAACTAGTTTAAGTTAAAAGTTAATACGTTTAAAATTAACTAAGTTAAGTTAAAAGTTATTAACTTTTCAACTTTTTAAATTAATTTTTAAGGGGGAATTATCTTTTCAAGGGCTTACAAAAAGGCTATATTTATGAATTTTTTTTTCGGAAACTATGCGAGCGATTCATTTTAAACTTTATACACATAATAATACATTCATCCATAATTAGTAATCTTTGCAAAAAGAAAAAATAATGAAAATTATAGCAGTTATAAAAATGTTCGCGCAACTGTATAACTATATATATATATATAGTTACTATCTATCCTTCAAAGTTATATGTGTGTATATATATATATATATATATATATATATATATATATATATATATATATATATATATATATATATATATTATTCGCAGTAAATGCGCTTAAAAATTCCTCCATTAACTTTAATATAAAAATAACATCGTCGAAACATTGATTGCTCTGTACTGTTCGTCCATTACAATTAGTTATTCTATAAGTAAGATGCATGTCAGTCGATCAATTCTATCCGAGTGTATTGCTTATTCATAATGATAAACAATACATATGCAACTTTGTCAAAACACATTGAAAACTTCTACTCTATTGAAAGTTTGAATATGACGATATAAGAACCAAAACGAAACGCCACAGAAAGAAATATCATTAACAAAAAATGTTTATTTTTGAAGTCCTCTATTTTCCTTCAAAGCTTGTCGGTATAATTTTTTAACACCCTATATATATAGCTTATATATCAATAGCAAATATTTCAATATGATAAAAATTGCAACGCTGTTTGAAACGAATACAATGCATGATATAATATAAATATTTTACATATTATACAAGTTTTATCGACTTGAAATATCGCGGGCGACGTCCACCTTTCCACTTTCTGCCCTGCGTTATGGCCAACTTCTGACTTCTGACTCGTGCATTAGAGATTGATGTATCCTTCACAAGACATCCTTCACAAGTCATCTTCGATGTCATGTTGTCATTTGACCATAATACTCAATTAACGAAATTATATATATATATATATATGTATATAAGGAAAAAAAAAAATATATATATAAGAAAAAATATATAGCTGGTTACAAATTCATATATTTTTTCTTAAAAACAACTATATGTTTTCTTTACATCAATTGATTTCTTTTATTATTTTGTGCATAAAAGTATTGAAATAAGATAATCGAAAAATGAATATTGTCCACAAAATATTTCATAGTTTATGTCAAATTATGTCAAATATTATTAATAAAGTATAAAATATTTCGTAATATTCAATTTTTGGTCATTCTACCTTTATAACTTTTTACGCCGCATATTGCGAGGAATCGATTTATATAAGCAAATTAAAGTGGTCCATTTAAAAAAATGAAGATGACCTTGAAATAACTTCATGATCTTCATTCAAAATCAAACCGATATGGCACCATCTCATCCTTCCTCTATCACAAAACTTTTGTACAAAACATTGTTTTTCGATGGAAGCCTTGGTTTTATGAAGGAATATCAATGCATCATTTAAAATGATGGGCTACTCTATATATACAGGGTGTCCCAAAATTATACAAAAACAAGCCAATTTTGTCAATAAACCCGTGTCCGCAAATGAGCCGTTTTGGCATCAAAGAATCAAAGACTAACAAGAGAACCTCGCAAACCCGAATATTCTGATTTTGATGAAATTTTACACGCATAGTGGGGGGAGGTAAATAGATGAATTTAGAAATTTCCATAGTTGCGGCCCAAAAACGATTCTAAGAGGTGAAATCACCTCTCATATGTAGAGCGGCCTTTTGCTTTTCTCGATATATCTCGAAAATTATTCGAGATATCAAAAAATGTTTTATACAAAAGTTTTATGGTGAAAACACTTCTATTTAACCACATTAATAAAATTTTGAAAAAAATTATTTTTTTCAAAGATTTTTGCCCTTGTTAGTCTTTGATTCTCTAGTGCCAAAACGGCTCATTTGCGGACATAAGTTTATTGACAAAATTGGCTTGTTTTGGTGTCCTTTATAACTACCCTGAAGTTTGTCGGTCTAATTTTAGGACAACCTGTATATAGTCAATTTTCTTATATCGTCGATAAGATAGACCGCGGCCGATAACGCGTGCCGATCCAATTGCAACAGGTGACACGGGGCACGGGGCTGCCAGGTGAACGACGTAGCGCATAAGTAGCTCGTTATCTAGCGGACTGATCTGGCAGCGTGGAAGCAACTCTGGTATAGAGTCGAACGGTCGGTCAATCACAGTTGGCTTCGTATTGTTGTCTACGATAGTGTACCCTTCACCGTCGCGGATGCGGAGTGTTCGGTGGGGAAACCCGAAGTGCGTGCGGCCTTACCGCTACTATCTTCGCCTGGCTAGCCTCTAGTCTGGCACACCCGATCCGAACCGAAGCTCGCCGAGCGGACGTATTAATGTGCCGGTTCACCGTAATCTATCCTCTGGAACAACGACTGAACGACGACTGCTGCTCTTGGTTGTCGCGACTCCGTAAATTGCCACTGGCTGTCCCGCGCACGATCTCATCACCTTAGTGATCTTACTTTACCTTACCTTATCTCTCACCTACCTATTCGCTTAGACTTCAGTCTATCATCTCGCGCATACATCTTGCATTCGCTCGCTCGTTATTCGCCCGTCATCATCGTGGTGCCGATCCCTACAGGGACCGGACATGAGAAGAGAGTTGCCCGCCACCACGTCGGAAGTGTGTAGTGCCAGTGTATAGTGCCTTTTAATGGAGCGTGTCGTCGACATATAAGCCGCTCTCGTCGTGTTTCTCGTTACTCGCAACAGGTACGTTGTTGAAAGTTCCGTTTCACGCATGGGGATTCACAAATCTCCCTTTCCCCCCTTCTATCCTGGCTCCTTCCGTTGTTTCGGCGATTGAGCTATGGAGGAGTGACTAGCTTATTATCCCGGGGAACCATCAGAGTCAAACAGGTTGAAAGAGCATATTCCGAACGAACAAAGCGAAAGTACATAAACAGAACCGCAACGAAAATTTCGATTTTTCATTTTGTTGATGAAATACATCCTCACGCGCCATTGCACGATCAGAATTCTCGAGGATTATTTAACGCTGAAAAAAGCGGGAACATTGTGTAGGAGAAATCTTGAATTTAAATAGTTTTTTAAAAGCATCTCTCGGTAGAATTTGCTCTTTAAAAAAATACTCTCAAAAAAGGCCGTCTTACCCACTAAAACAGTCTCACTCATTAAAAAAAACCTTACAAAAGTAAAAAAATACATGCCAAGTACATAAAAAATATCCTAGTTTGTACACAACAAAAAGTTAAAAAAAATATTTACCTCTACAAACTTACAAAAAAACTTTCTCCTAAAAAATAAAAAATCAAAACTAAATATGAAATCAATAGTTAACTAGCTAAGTACTTAGAAGCAATTCAGTTTGTGAGGATTTATAATTTGAAATAATATTTGTCATAAAATCAATCTTGCATTTATAGAAATATTATAGATTCTCTTGAGAAAATTAAAATGCATTTTACTTTTATTATGAATTTACACTATTATGTTCCAAATAAATATTTTGCATAATATATAAAATAGCACTATTATATTGCGGATTTTATTACAAATAGTAAATTATAAAACTATTTAATACTTACTGCAATAACGTTGATCACATCGATCACCAATTTCGAATTTAAAAGTGTCCCATGCTAAACTCGACTTGTTTTGAAATTAATCATAAGCTTAATAACCAGATAGGCCCGGAACGAAAAGGGTTAAGATTAAAGTGACATACAAAAACTTGGCGTGCCCAACCTGAAATAAAAATTTGCAAAAGATTATCAGAAATCATTATCAATATATTAATAAAAATGTATGATTTATAATGCGACCCAGGCACGTTTAGGAGGAATCTTGAATTTAAATAGTTTTTCAAAAGCATCTCTCGCGGTAGAATTTGCTCTTTAAAAAAAGATTCTCAAAAAAAGCTCTTTCTTATCAAGCGTCGCATTTACGGATAGATACCAGAATTCTCGGTCATCAGTTTTTAATACAAAAAGATTATGATTGAGATGTGAAATAATATACAAACAACCACAAATAACGCTAAACTTTGTACTACAAAAGTCGCGTCGACGAATCGAATAGATTTTTACGACAAGACTTGACAGTAGTATTAATAACAAAAAAAAACAAAAAAAACAACGAGTTGCTTTGATTGGTACGCATGAATATCGCGCGCGCGGTAGGTGCTGTGATAATAGTAAGAGATAAGTATGTAACTATGAGATAAAGTGATTTTAAATTGATTTTAAGTCAAAGACATGAGTTTTGCAATCACGCAAACACACATACACTTAATATATATATTATTACATCACATTTCTCGAGCAATAAATATTATTCTTTTATTTCTAATAATTTTCTAACGTATACTGAAGTTGTATATCGCGGATATTAATTTAATATGTTGCCATCAATAATTTATGAAAATATATCACTTGTGACAAATTTGACAATGCACGTTACGCGTTAATAAATTGTAAGAATTATAAATTTATTTTCTTTGTAATTGATTATTCACACGCTACACACACATACAGAGGGAGAGAAAGAGGGAGAGCAGAGAGATAAATAAACAGATATCTAACATCCTGCGCGTGTCAAAATCAGAGTGCTTTTTATTTCATATTTTTTTAAATATTAATTATCGTTTAATAATTGTGATTACGATAAATACCAATATTACTGGAAATACGGCTTCCGAAACATTATATGTCTCAATCTATATATAAGTTGTCTTGTAAGGGATGCACATAAGGATTAACATAAGTTATACAGGCTTCCCCGGCGCTAAAAACGCCTCGTTCGATCACCCATTAAAGTCTCCTGCTCGCGCACATGACGCTACGCCACTGACCGTTCTCTGCGGATATTTTCAAAGTCAATGACTGCGACTGCTCACGCCCGTGCTTCAAGTTCATGGCAAGACACGAATGTCTATGTATGTAAAACGAAAGCAACGATTTTAATTCGGAAGGGGCAATAGTAATTCGTATACATCTACAACTCAAACATTACTCTATATTATTCTACAATCGACGCGGGGTAAATTTTTATTTTAGATATTACCATTATTACTTAAAATAAAGATTTAACCCTCGGACATGGGTTGGGTTAGGTTAGTTTTTTTCGGGATGCAGAGGGAAGGGCAGAGCCCCTCCCCGCCCACGCGTTTGATTTGTCTACACATAAATAAATGAATCTGTTAAGAATATATTTTATAAAATATACATGATCTCTGAAAATTACATATAATTTGTGGACATTTTTTTGTTAGTATTTTTTTAATAAACAACGAGGAACGTTTGAAATCTTTTGGAGGATATTTAGGACAGCGATCTTGACAATATATGTCAAGGTAAAGTTATTGAGTCCGTTTTTGTAAAGTTTTGCCATCATATGTCTTCAATACTTTAAAGTGATATATTTTATTTCGGAAACTACATGCGACCCCCACATAATTGTTAAGTAAAAGTTACTCAGAAAAATTCACTCTTTATAATATATCAAAATGAAAAAAAATTGATGTCACCTTTTATAGATATTTATCAAAAAATGTTTAAAATTTATTTTTTAAATTTTGTTGTACATGATTATTTTTCTACAGATGTCAAGGAGTATATATACATTTTTGTAGATTTTTTCAAGCACTTTGAGACGGCTAAAACTGCGACATATGTGACCAGGAACAGAGCAAAAAAAATGTGTCACCTGTAAGGGTTAATTAATAATGCAATAAATGACTAAAAAATTGCCAAGTCTTATTATATGTCAATAAATCAAACGAGATATCAAGAATGAAATTGAAATGCAATTTTATATCGGGTAGTGGAATACTCGATCGCGACGATCGCATAAACAAAGCTTGTTTATTCGCGATTTGCTGAAAAATTTGCATGTGCTAGAGCACGCGTGTATATAACACAAAACATATTTGTAATTAACATAAAAAAATATCATATATGTAGTAAGATTTGTCAAGATCGTATTCTTAGAACAAACGCGACCAGAAGTCCGCCAATCTATCATAGTTTTTTTCTTAATAAATGTGCAAATGAAAAATCTCTTTGACTATATACATACATTTAATCAATAATTAAATTTTTTTACATTCAATTATTCTAAACTTGTGCGGCGATGAAAATTAGATAGACAGATTAGTCGCGTTTTTAATATCTCTATAATATCTCTAATTTTGCCCCGAGATAGATCCTAATTAGAGGATTCTTCTGTCCCTGAAAATCTAAATTTAAATTTATTGGTATAGATTTATATAATTATTATCTTTTACTCCACTTCAAGTCTAATAAATTCAATTTTTCCGCTAAAAGCAAACTGCTGAGACTATCCTAATAATAATGCGAAGCATATATATTTGCTCAGTTTACGGGTTCAATCTACGAGCAGTAATAGTTCTAGCTGTCTTTTACCCTGTTCGTTCTTCTAAAATGTATTGCGCAGCCAAGCGCAAACCCCGTTGCATGTCATCTGGAGAGAGAGAATAGAATTTTCCGCACTTCACTAAATTTTATCAATACGATCCGTTCCAATATCGAAGAATGGATCCATGTTCTATGTTTTATAGATTGCATTATAATCGTAAAACGGCGCGCGTGCGCGTGTGTGTGTGTGAAAGAGAGAGAGAGAGAGAGAGTGATGTGCATGTATGTGTTTGTCGTGGAAAGAAGCTTAAGTATAATTATTATATAGTTCACATAAAATTATTAATTTTTTCCTCAATTAGATCATCATGTGAGAAAATTCTTTTTTAAACTTACGATTTATACATATATATTACATTATTTTCCAACAATTATTCTTCGGTTTGTATGGGTTTGAGAAAAATTATCTAATATATTATCTACGCTCCGCGCATTTATCTTCTTAACCCTTGTTGATCTATAAAACTGATTGGAGTCATTCTGAGACACATGACGCGGTGGTCAAAGATTATTCTATAAAATTCATAAATATTCTGTAACCAAATTTCATAAATTTCCGTGAATAAATTTCTTAAATTTTTATAATTTCAATTTTTGTGATTCATAAATTTCTATGAGTAAACTGACAATGAATGTGATTTAATTGTATGTAAAGACATATAAATTAAATGAAAAGATCTTACAAAAGAAGATCTGCGTAAAGTGCAACGAACATTATATGCTTTGACCAGACCAGCTTGCCACCAGTGTCAGTATGATAAAAATGTTTTGGCGAATTATATACATAAATACAAGAAAGATTCTAAACACATAAATTCTGTAAATAACTAAAAGCTCAATATTTAAATATTTTTATTTTACATCAGTAGAGACAGCTTACCGCGTAGATAAAGTTCGTCAATAGAAATAAGTAAACCAATATCACACACACACACACACACACACACAAATTTTGCATTTGTATTGATATATGTAATATATTTTATTGTGTATTGCCGAGTTGTATAACATCTGTATATTAAAAAATATTATACCGATTGGTATTGAGCAAAACATTTTTATGAGAGAAATTGATCGCATATGACATTTTATGATAGTTTGAACAGTTCATTACACATTAAACGTTTAACATTTTATAATATTTTTATATAATTATTATTATCTGCACATGTAATATACTTACTAGTTATTTGCATTTAAATATGACTCATGTCAACGAAACATTTCGACGTTGTACATGTAATTATTTCGATAATAAACAATAAGAGAAGGAGAGCATTTTTATTACTAACAATAAGCGATGTATGTGTCGTGCCTGAACGCACGAACTTTATAAAAAAGTGCATTCTATTTAAAAAATAATATAATCTCGACATTTTCGTCTTCGGATATTTATGTCTTATTTGAGCTCAGAAATATGTTACTAAAATTACGATGGCTATAAAACGCTTTTTAATCTTTATTTTAATCGGATTGGTCATGATTCGACGATCCGCGGATCTGAACATGCGACAGTATTTGACCAGATTAGATGGCTGTGCGCGCCGGATGAGAAATTGATCTCGAGAAGATTCACGGATATCATCGAGGCCGTATGGCTCAGCAACGTAAACTATCTAACCCACTTTTGCGAACAGGTTTTGCGCTGCTACTATAGTAACGGTGATCCGCCAGACATCACCGATGTCTATAGGGATGTTTTTTCCTTGAAATAGATGCAGCGACACGTGCGTACGATGCACAGTATCGTCAAATTCTTGGGACTCGCGAGTTCAAGTGATTTTACATTGTTCCTCTAACAGTTTCAATGAATTCTTACGAACTTGCAAATTTCTCTCATATCATATTTCTCTCGAATCTTTACACATATATACAGCGTGTCCCAGAATTAGACCGATAAACTTCAGGTTATACAGGATACCAAAACAAGGAAATTTTACCAATAAACCCGTATCCGCAAATGAACCATTTTGGCATTAGAGAATCAAAGATTAACAAGGGAACTTCGCGAAGCCGAAAATTCTGACTTTGATGAAACTTTACAGATGAATTTAGAAATTTCCAGTTGTGGCCCAAAAACGATTCTAACGGATGAAATCACCCTTTATATGTAGAGCGGCTTTTTGTTTTTCTCGATATATCTCGAAAATTATTCGAGATTTCAAAAAATGTTTTATACAAAAGTTTCATGGTGAAAACATCTCTATTTAACCACATTACTAAAATTTTGAAAAAATAATTGTTTTCAAAGATTTTTGCCCTTATTAGTCTTTGATTTTCTAGTGCCAAAACGGCTTATTTACGGACACGGATTTATTGACAAAATTGGCTTGTTTTGGTGTACTTTATAACCACCTAAAGTTTGTCGGTCTAATTTTGGACACCATATATATGTGATACTCGCGTGATAGGCATTTCTAAAATTTACAAATTTTATAGCAGAGAGTCTTTAAAAAATCTCTTATTAACTAAAATTATAAACGTACATGATTGACACACATGATTTAGTTTTATATATCTATTTATTTCTTTTTTGTTTCTAGGCGGAGTGCCGACAACCACGACTTAAGAGATGGTCATCGTCACACGGGTAGGTTTTTGTACTAACCTCTGTTACTCTCTTGACATCTAATTGATATAATATTATTCGTATTATATATGTATGTATATACAATATATATATATATATATATATATATATATATATATATAAAATTTATTACGGTAATAAATAGACTATTATTTTCATCTGACCGATTTCTACTTGATGGATTTTGATAACATATGATAACAGTATGTTATATCAGAATGTTTTATACATATATATATATTATGCTGTGTTCGTAATCTGTACTTTGTTGATCATAACTACAAGGATATTGCGAACAATTTTTCGCAGGTGAAAAGCGATAGAAACTTGCGTGTAAATACGTCGATCCATCGAATGGCGAAACCAAGCAAAATTCGATGAAGCTGCAATCTCGCGCAGTTTAAATCCATTACATTTACTGCTTTCCTCGTCATTCTCGAACACGGTCAGTAGGAATCTGTGACGAGTGAAAATAACCGAACGGGAGTCATCGTGTTCTCTCGTTGTAAACAATAATGTACCGCTAAATAATGCTCACGTAGTCATTTCGACGGACAACGCAGCAAATAAAACGCTGCTTCTTATCTTTTTGTACATACAATTTCTTATTCTCTCAAATTATTGCCACGTCGACGCTACACAAACCGTGAAAAAAGAAAATCAACATTTCTCGAAATATTCTGTGATCAAAGATGTAAAAAAAAAGTACATGGAGAGGTGTTCGATTTGATAGCGCCAGAAAAGTGTTAAACAATATGCAAATAATATTTCAAGCATAAGATATTCTAATTGTGTAATGATCAATCTGTGTCAAAGTGAAATCGTCTTACGAACGAATTGACTATGTGAGAAACCATACTCGACTGGCATAAATTTTGAGAGAAAAAAAAAAACAATAGTTGATAATAATTGATAATAGTTGAAAAATAAAGTATCCGCGCATAGTATTGCGCAAATTCATGTGCGTTTGATTAGTGATATTTAATAGCCGGCGATAGTTTCTGTATCTATTTATATATCTTGTAATATACGCTTATGTTATCGTTATCGTTAATATGCAATGACGACCAAGAACACGCTGCATAAAAAAGAAGAAGAAAAAAAACTGGATAACGTAGACGATCGATTATACGGTATTTTGTCATGCGTACAAAACGATTATAGACATCAAGAGGACTTTGGTCCATTGGCTTTCTTATATCAGTAAATTCATATAATGTATTATACATAAACGAAAGATCGTTTTGTGAAAGACGATAACCGATACATAGCTTGTTGCACGGTCAAATTTACATGAAATGTACGGGATGGAAAATAACTATTTACTAGGAATCCAAAAAGAAAATATGCAACACGCGCGGGAAGTCCAAAACTTTATTTAACACAAGCTTACGTGTCAGTAATCAGTATGCCTTCCTCCAGCCTTCCTCACAGCTCAATCTTTTGGGATAGAATCTTAAGGTAGTACCTCCGCGACAACCACAACCAAAAGTTTTGTCCCATGTATACGTCTAAGAGATCGATAATTTAATCAAGTCATCATAGAAAAATCTATAAAATATATAATATTGACGTGATACTCTCTAATGTTAATACAAGAAATATTATACCATTGCAAAACTTTTTTTATTAATTATTTTTGTCACGCCGGTAGGAGAAAATTTTTTGCTAGATCTGTCTGCGCTGTGCTTCATTGTTTCCTTTCCTTCTCCACGCGATCGTTCGCTCGCCTAATATGTCTAATAATACCAAATATATCATGCTTCTCAAGTATTCTGTATCTTCAAAATTAAACGGTAAATCATCCTCTAATTTTGTCAGAATATTCGTGAAATTTCTCTCTAGCATTCTCTCATTTTTTATTCCATTTGTAAATGTAGTTTTTACGGTATAATTGAAAACGTGTCGTTGGTGCATGCTTTGTATATGGGTTACGTGTAAATCATGCCAACTTCAAGTGTAAATATCTCGGTCTAGAGACTGTAAATCTCATTTAAATTGTACAGATGTTTAGATAACATATCTAATAATGTGTAGGCCAAGTTTTAATAAATTCTTAAAGAAACACTTCCGCGGAGATACTACCTTAACAAATTAGTGTTGAATTCCATATGACGCGCGAACGACAGATGACGCACGAATTTTGAAATGGGTGATCAGTTAATTAGGCATAATTGGCAGCTTTTTACTATTTTGTGAACAAGCATCATCTTCGTATCTCGCGCAAGTGAAACTGGCAGTTGTCGCATAACATAATGCGGATCATTTATGTGCCATATGGTTGTCTCTCATTTTATTGCGAATTAAATCCAATTACATCTATTCGATATCATAATTAACTTGAATGAACAAATTGAAGAGAATTGTGATAAACGATGATTTTTTAAATAGTTTTTATTTCAATTTTTCGCAATATCGTTAAAATACGCGTAGACCGCATGAATGAATCAAATTACAGAGTTTGTTTGACTTATTTATTCAAATGCGTTGCATCCTTTGTAAATTTTGAAGAATTAGTTGCCATTATTTGACTTGGCTTATAGCGAATATTATAATTCAAAACAATTCTTGTTTTAAACACAAATGTTTAAAATATGACAATGAAAATCATCATTTTGAAAAAAAAAATTGATTTTTTACTATTAGTTTCTTTATTTCTCTTACCTGTCAATTGTGAGTAATCTGCAATTAAATTAAGCAAGACGGTTTCATTAAAGCTCATCGAACTCCCACTGCACGAAACGCTCTGTGCAGTATGTTGCAACTGTTTGCATTGGTGCGCGCGTGTAGTATCTATGTGTGGCACGAGTCTTTCTGTGGTACGAATACGGAGATCGTATACTTGATACACGAATACGTTCCGATTGTTCATTTCACCGGAACATCGAAAGAACTCATCCGTTTCTCGTCTTGAAATAAAAGCCCCTTCTATCTTTTGCTTCCACCAGCAGTTTTACTTTCGCTTGCCAAACCTTCAATCGCGCTTGATTAACGGATATATGAAAATGTTATATTTTAAATAACATTATATATGTGATGTTATTTAATTATATATTTTTTTAAATAGTTTATAATAATTATTTTTTAATAATTTCTTTTTCTTTCTCTCGTTCTTGCTCGCTTGCTTGAAAATTAATTTAGACCATCATACTTAATCGCAATGGAATAATGGGAAAGCATTGTTTGTTAAGGATTTTTTAACCCTTTGAGGATGGCAATTTTTTTTTTAAATCGAACTTTTACAAAATTTGTAAAAAATATCTGTTTAATGAAAACATAGGTTTAATTAAAAATGAGTTAAAATATTATAAGATATTTCTTGAAGCAGTTATACAGAGCACAACACATCACATTCTACGCATTCATGCCTTGATTCTGATCTTCTCTCTTCTTTTCTTAATGACTGACTATAAATAACACATCTTCTTTGTTTTCTTTTTTACTAGACTTAGATTGTATAAGAGAAGGGAAGTGCTTATATCTCATTTAAATAAGTACACTTCATTAATGTTACGCGTTAGTAAGTATGAAATTTGAGCGCGATGGAATCCTTGCGCTTTTTTGATCTATATTATAAATGCCAATAGTAATGTAAAGAGAAAGCGAATCGATCTAATATGCGACACAGTTCAATAAGATTGGAAGTGATCGGTATAAGAAAAAAGCACATTGTGCAAATAATTGTGAAATAACACCTTTTTACTCGTTTGCGCCACGCATCACGTCAAATGGTAAAGCATACAGTTATTACAACGGTACATCATAACTCAATTTAGACCTGATACTCTTTCGCATTAATGCAAATTCCATATTTCGCGTTGATTGATCCTTATTTCTCGTTTTTCGTATATATTTGCGAACGCGAGAATTTTTTATTGCCATAAAAATCCCTACCATCCAATTTGTTCAATTGCTCAATAACGTAAATTACTAACGCGAGTTACATTTTTATTAATACAGCCCGAATTACTGCGTCCATGTATAACGCTAACGCCACGTTCACTACCTTCGACAATTATTTAGGTTACATGTACGTATGTCGTACGTATCTAACAGTAGCGTAGGCATACGTAAAAACTGCTTTATGGATACTTATTAACAATAAGAAAAATAATAAAAATAGAAACATGTCTAATATTCTTCTTTGATATGATGATTATTGTCTCAATCCGAATGCTTTAATATTGCAGAGAATGTGGAAACTTCCGAATGACAATTAAACAGGGTGTCCAGTCTCTGAAACTACAAACAAGGAAAACCTGGAATTCCCGGAGATTTTTTTGTACTTGAAAGATTAGAAAATTCTCATGGAATTTTATTAGGATTCGGAGAATTTTTCAAAAATTCTCTCTTTGATAATTTTATTTTTATACAGAATGATTCAAACCTTTGAATGTAAGGAACTACATCGTCGACAACAATGATAGAAATAATTTTAATTTGTACAAAATTTAATAACTAAGCAAAGGTTACATGAACACAATAATACTGTACAATGTTACAAAAGGTGTTCGAAGTGGCGACCACTACATTCAATATAAGGCTTGTACCGACTCAGGATTACTTTGAAGAACATGGGTTCCTATTCGAAAGTTGCTATATTCCGATCCTTCTATATGCTCCTGAAATTTATCAATAATCTTTTGAATCACCTTGTATTGTAGGCAGTTGACACTCCGCCCATAAACCAAAGTTTATGAATTATATGTATGTTTATATATATACATATACAGGGTGGACCATTTTAATTAATCCATGCGAATATCTCAAAAAACTGAGCCCGATAGACAAAAATGTTTCAAACAAAAGTTGCATGGTTTCGAGGGGACCACATGATAAAAATATGGACTTGACCTTGAGTGACCTTTTCAAGGTGAGGTCAATGTGATCGATGTTTTCTTAAATGAAACC
Organism: Formica selysi; assembly: GCA_009859135.1. Classification (NCBI taxonomy): domain Eukaryota; kingdom Metazoa; phylum Arthropoda; class Insecta; order Hymenoptera; family Formicidae; genus Formica; species Formica selysi. The sequence goes on along the minus strand of WHNR01000059.1, from coordinate 309,577 downwards.
TCCCATTTTTACTGCATATTCTTGTAGCTTATCTCGAGAGCTTTTCAAAACACTATAATAAAGTATTTTTTTATTAAGTACTTTTTGAGTTATTTTATATTTTAATTTGACATATTTTGATATAAAAAATAAAATATCTCGTAAAATATTTAATTTTCGATAATCTTACCATAATACTTTTATGTACAGAATAATGAGACAAATCAATTAGTATAAAAAAAATAATTGTTTTTAAGAAAAAGTATGTTTAAAAAAAGTATTTTTTTAAACAATTATTTGTTTTTTTTACACTAATTGATTTGTCTCATTATTTTCTCATAAAAGTATTACGGTAAGATTATCGAAAACTAAATATTTTACGAAATATTTTATTTTTTATATCAAAATATATCAGATTAAAATATAAAATAACTGAAAAAGTACTTTATTATAGTGTTTTGAAAAGCTCTCGAGATAAGCTACAAGAATATGCGATAAAAAATAGGAGGTTTCATTTAAAAAAACATCGATCACATTGACCTCACCTTGAAAAGGTCACTCAAGGTCAAGTCCATATTTTTATCATGTGGCCCCCTCGAAACCATGCAACTTTTGTCTGAAACATTTTTGTCTATCGGGCTCAAATTTTGAGATATTTGCGTGGATTGATTAAAATGGTCCACTCTGTATACATATACATATACATATATATATATATATATATATATATATATATATATATATATATATATATTTATATATATATATATATATACATATAAAATATATTATAAATTATTTCTATATCTCTCTGTTTACATACTCAATATCTTAACAAAAAATGTAGTGCATATTTTTTATTGTAATTTTTAGTAATAAAAAAATGAAAATGTTATGCAAATGAAAAATCTTATAAAAATTATGTTTTTTTTCAGTACATTTGCAAATCTAGTACTTGAAACTTAAATGACTTTGTATTTTTCTTTTGCATGAGTAAAAAACATTAGAAAACGCGTACAATAGAAAAACTTATTTTAGAAAGTTGCACCCAAAAATCCTTAAAATATTCTCTTTATCTAGAATTTTGAACAAAAAACATCTCAGGGAATTTTCAGGAAATTCAGGAAACTTAAAAATACATAAGGAAATTTTTTTACAAAATTTAAGTAGACAGCCTGTTAAATAAATGGAGAAATGTCTAAATAAATATAAAAATGGAGAAATGCGGACTCTGTATTACACCATGTTGAGTTACCATGATTATCCTAATGATGATGCGTAATAATATTTAACAAGTTAATTATCACACAATCGTGTTGTGCTCCACACTTTGAGATCATGTGCTTTTAATAAAATGTGTATGCTCGAACGTAATGTTTTCACGGAAGGAAATGAATTTACGAAAATCACACAATTTCCATTGAACCGCATCATATTGCGGTAAAATTCTGGCGAAGAACAGGAAGACGTGTAAATATATTGAAATCTTTGCAGGGGGATTATATATGGATAGAACCAATCTCAGGAAGAGAATTTGATGTCGCGATCGGAGCGCGTGTAATTTCAGCAGAAGGCAGACGTATCCAAGTAAAGGACGACGATAACAAGGTATTATTATAAGATTATTGTCGTGTATATTTTTATTTACTTTGGAAGAAAATCCGAGATTTTTATCTAATCGTTAGAATAATAGTATCGCAAAAAGATCCAATGGCGTTTTATAAAGTTGAAAGTTATATTGTACTAGTACATATATAACGCAAGCGATTACAAAAACATCTTTTACGAATTAAGAAATAAAGTCTCTCAATTTTAATGGCAAATGTATTTTATTAAGAAAATTTCCAAATTCGAGACTTATTATCGATTTTGATTAATCGGATACTATCTATTTGGATGCCATAAAATTTAAAAAAAATAATAATATTCATCGACGAAAGTTTCGCTAAAAATAAAATAAAATCCGGCCGTGAAGAATGTAAAGAATTTCATTGCTCGCACTTTTTCTAAGATGCCCAATTGTTCTATTTTAATTCATCGACGAGAAAATAACTCCGCAGGAACAATGGTTAACACCAGAGAGACGGATAAAGGCCATGCATGCCACTTCGGTGCAAGGTGTAGAAGATATGATCAGTTTAGGAGACCTCCATGAAGCGGGAATTCTGCGAAATTTATTAATTCGTTACAATGAGAATCTCATTTACGTAAGTAATCTTATTGCATTACAAGGGCGAGAAATCAAAGAGAGACGATCGGTTGAGCGAAATCAGGCAGGTACATAAATGCGACAAACGTATGTCGCAAACATAATGTATAACAATGCGAACATAATAATTTTGCAGACGTACACAGGCTCCATCCTGGTCGCCGTCAATCCATATCAGATACTGCCTATTTATACCGCAGAACAAATCAAACTCTACAAGGATCGTAAAATCGGGGAGCTGCCACCTCACATATTCGCCATCGGCGATAATAGTTATGCGCACATGAACCGATACGGCCAGGATCAGTGCATAGTAATTAGGTACGAGAGAGTCCGGAGAATTTCTGCATATGTGACACTAAAACGGAAGTCAAAGACGATTTATGATGCGCGACTTCACAAAACGCTTGATGATCAATCATTTTGAATGACATTTTGTTAAATAAACGAAGTTTGCAAAAAAGATAATATTTAATATTTCAAGCATAATATTTATTATTTTGAGGATAGTTATAATTATACAGAGTGTCCCCGGGTTAAATGGCCAAACTTGAAATATGAAATTAGGACCTCAAAACAAAAACAAAAATTTCTTCTGGAAGTATGCTCGCAAACGCTTCGTTCAAGAGATATTGACTTTTGGAGAACTATTAGGAATGAATAATTTTGAAATAATATAGGTTTATCCTCTTTATTGCTTTATAGTAATCAAAATTTAATTATTGAATGTTTTGTTTAATATATCAAAATGATGGCCTCCAGCCCGGAGAACATTGCACCTATCAATGAGAGAACGAGTGGCTGACTGACATTGTGCGTCTGTAATTTTTTCGCACGCTTGCACTATCCTCCGTTTTAATGATTTAAGATCATTAACAGGTACTTCATACACTTTTTGCTTGAGAACACCCCATACAAAAAGATTTAATGGTATTAAATCCGGTGAACGACATTATTCATTCTTATAGTTCTGTAACTTAAGAAGTCAATATCTCTTGAACGAAGTGTTCGCGAGCATACTTCCACAGAAAAATTTTTGTTTTGTTTTGAGGTCCTAAATTCATATTTAAAATTTGGCCATTTAATCCGGGTACACCCTGTATATAAATAAATATATTATAAAAGAGAGAGCATACATATTATGCAGATTATATATTATAACTCACATACAAATCTTTTCCTTTGTATTATTAATGAAAAAAATCGTTTATTTTAGCGGCGAGAGCGGAGCCGGAAAAACAGAAAGCACGAAATTAATTCTGCAATATTTAGCAGCGATCAGCGGGAAGCATTCATGGATCGAACAGCAAATCTTAGAAGCGAACCCAATACTCGAAGGTGAAATTGTTATAATCAACTTGTGTCTAAATTAAAGGCCGAATTAATTAATGGATGGTCGAACGACATTTTATTATAGCCTTTGGCAATGCAAAAACCGTGAGAAACGACAACTCTTCCCGTTTTGGCAAATACATTGATATCCACTTCAACGAGCAAGGTGTAATAGAAGGAGCCAAGATAGAGCAATATCTTTTGGAAAAGTCACGGATCGTATATCAAAGCGCAGATGAGAGAAATTATCATATTTTTTATTGCATGTTAGCCGGCCTTTCGAGGGAAGAGAAACAAAAGCTTGAACTGGAGGATGCATCGACGTACAAATATCTCATAGGAGTAAGTAAAATTAATAATAATAATAATAATAATAGTAAAAAGATGTATATAAAACAATATAAGAATAATACAATATATATATACAGTCTTCTTATAAATTTAATCTCCTTGTCAATTTAATACACTTCTACACGTATTTTCACAAACACTAATATTGCATTTCCTCTGTAAAAATATATGAAAAGAAAGATATATGTAGATCATAATAAACGCATTAAAAACAATTTAATTAATTGAGTGGCGAATTTATCGCTGCACATTTAAAAAATATACGATGATATTTAAATATAGAGGAAAATGTTATTTCCGGGACCCCTTAATTTGATAAGTGTATTTGACAGATTTTTTACAGAGAAAAAGAATGCCGCAAACCACGATGCTATCAATAGTTCTCGAGATATCGATGTTTCAAAACTTTAATTTTTTTTGAAAAAATATTGAGATTTCCAAATTTTTAGCAAGAAGTCATTTTCATAGGATTTTTCTTAAAATTTTTTAATATAATAAATTTTAATTTTGGTAATTATGCATATTAAGGTCCCACCCCCACAGGATAGTGATGTTGACATATGTTGTCAAGGTCATGACCCTGATCAACATTCCGAAGGTTTTAGCCGGCGGTCGTTGTTTATTCAAAAGTTATTAACAAATAAAGTTTGAGAAGTATACCACGTAATTTTCGAACAACCTTAATTATTACATACCTTAATTTTTTTTTGAAAAAATATATCAGGATCTTAAAATTTTTTAATGCAACAAATTTTAATTTTTTAGGGAAAAATATGTCCAGATTTCAAAATTTTTGCATTGTAATGCAAGAAATGTGTACATACACATATATATATATAAAGAATAATAAGTAAAGTGAGAATAATAAGTAATAATGGTAATACTTAAAATAAACTCGCCCCTCGGACATGAATTGGGTCAGGTTAGTTTTTTTTCGGGGCGGGAGTGCAGGAGGAGGGCCCCGTTTCTCCCCCGCCTACGCATTCGATTTTTCTACACATAAATAAATGAAAAGAATACGTTGCTAAGAATATGTTTTATAAAACATACATGGTATCAAATTACCATCAATTGTAACGAAAGTATTGCTATAATTACGACTTTTAAAATTCGATATCTCGAAAACTATATATGAATTGTAGCGCATTGTGGTTTGCAGCATTCTTCTTCTGATAAAAATCCTATGAAAATGACCTATCAAATTGAAGGGTCCCGGAAATAACATTCTTGCCTAAATATATTATATGCACACACACACATTACTATATCGACTAAATATTATATTAATATCGGACGTACGCGCTTGTGTTTTATTTTATACATATAAAAGAATTTTTAAATGTTTTTTTTCGGTATATTTTATTTTGCTTTCTATTACACATATGCTCTATCAATATTCAATATACATAATTTATTTTTATTTTCAGGGTGGCGGCATTACTTGCGAAGGGCGCGATGACGCGGCCGAATTTGCCGACATAAGATCGGCTATGAAGGTTTTGCTATTCTCCGATATGGAAATCTGGGAAGTGCTTAAATTGCTTGCGGCTTTATTACACATGGGCAATATAAAGTACAGAGCCACCGTCGTAGGTATGAAACTTAATTACGCAAATTATTATAAATATATCGTTGACAAGACAGATCTAATTCTTTCATTCATGACTTCCAGATAATTTGGACGCTACGGAAATAACGGAACAAACGAATGTACATAGAGTGGCATATTTACTGGGAGTGCCAGGACAATCTTTGATAGACGCACTCACTCGCAGAACTATATTTGCACATGGTGAGACAGTAGTAAGTATTTTTTTTCATATGTAAGATTGTGAATAAAAATTTTTATTAGAAACGGATTATCACAACGTATCCTGTCGAAACTTTTTCATTCGTAGGTTTCCACATTGTCGAGAGATCAATCAGTCGACATCAGAGATGCGTTCGTGAAAGGTATATATGGCCGATTATTTATACACATTGTAAAGAAAATTAACGAGGCCATATACAGGCCGAAGAACAATTCCCGTAGTGCTATAGGCGTATTGGATATCTTCGGCTTCGAGAATTTCAATCACAACAGCTTTGAGCAGTTTTGCATCAACTATGCCAACGAGAATCTCCAGCAATTCTTCGTTCAACATATATTCAAATTGGAACAAGAGGAATACAATCACGAAGGCATAAATTGGCAACATATAGAATTTGTCGATAACCAGGACGCTTTAGATCTGATAGCTATCAAGCAACTCAACATTATGGCACTTATCGACGAGGAATCGAAATTTCCGAAAGTACGAATGCTCTGTTTTATAAGCTTCAGATAACTTAATGTGGCTGAGAAAATAATTAAAAGATATTAATGAAAATCATTGAAATCTCTTAAATCTCTAATCGGAAAGAAATTGTCAAAAACTGAAAAATATTTATTTATTATTCGTAACTTTAAATGTTTATACCATTTTTTTTTTTTTTCAGGGCACAGATCAAACCATGTTGGCGAAAATCCACAAAACTCACGGCAGTCATAGAAATTACTTGAAACCTAAATCGGACATCAATACGTCTTTCGGCCTGAATCATTTTGCGGGGGTCGTCTTTTACGACACTAGGAGCTTTTTAGAGAAAAACAGGGATACATTCAGCGCGGACCTATTGCAGCTTATTCACATATCGTCGAATAAATTTCTCCAAGCTTGCTTCGTCGAAGACATCGGAATGGGATCGGAAACTAGGAAGAGAGCGCCTACATTATCGACGCAATTTAAAAAATCGCTGGATTCTCTCATGAAGACCTTATGCAGTTGCCAACCTTTCTTCATAAGGTGCATCAAGCCAAACGAATATAAAAAACCGATGGTAAGCATTCTCTCATAATATTTTTTTTTTACTTAATTAATTCCGTCGTAATATCATAACGACTTTACAAACACAAAATTTGATCCCAGATGTTCGATCGAGGTCTTTGCTGTCGACAATTAAGATACTCCGGCATGATGGAAACCATCAGGATTCGTCGGGCTGGTTACCCTATTCGTCATTCCTTCCACGAGTTCGTGGAAAGATATCGATTTCTTATCTCGGGTATTTCACCTGCGCACAAGGTAAATAATTTGTCAGATAAGTTATTTATTTATTTTTTTGTTAATAACACGCCTACACATACCCATACATTCCTCTCCTCCTTTTCTCTCTCTCTCAATTCTCTTATACTAAAAAACTTGTATCGTTAATCTTAGGTGGACTGTCGTGCGGCGACTTCAAAAATTTGTCATGCGGTGTTAGGCCGATCGGATTATCAGCTTGGGCATACCAAAGTTTTTCTTAAGGACGCTCACGATCTCTTTCTCGAGCAGGAGCGCGACCGTGTACTGACACGAAAGATTCTGATATTACAGCGCAACATTCGCGGCTGGGTCTATAGGAGAAGGTTTCTGAAGATGAGGATGGCGGCAAAGATCGTGCAGAAGTATTGGCGGGGTTATGCTCAACGTCAACGATACAAACGCATGCGGATCGGTTACATGCGTCTACAGGCACTCATCAGGTCACGCGTGTTGTCGCATAGATTCAGGCACTTGCGCGGCCATATCGTAGCACTTCAGGCGCGAGCACGAGGTCACCTAGTGCGTAAGATGTACCAGAAGAAGTTGTGGGCTATAGTGAAGATACAGGCGCATGTGAGAAGATTGATCGCGCAAAGACGATACAAGAAGACTAAATACGAATATAGATTGCATGTAGAAGCGCTGCGATTACGAAAGAAGGAAGAACGCGAATTAAAGGATCAGGGCAATAAACGAGCCAAGGAAATCGCGGAACAAAATTACAGGGTAAAATGAACGTGATTTTCTCATTCTATATTCATTATTATAACAACGAAGAAACTGAATTTCTCACTTTTTATAGTAATATAGAAAGTAAAAAAAGCTCTATCTAATGTTAAATCGTAACAATAAAAGATCAATATTTTTTCTTTGCTATTTCTATTGTATCACAACTTCAAGTTCTAGTTTATTTTTATTATACGTATATATGTATAAAAAAATAGCATAAAAACTAGCAAGAACTCGCATTTACAGCGAAAACATTAATTATCTCTCGAGAACTTTGACCAGTTCCTTTTAACAAGTCACGATCACAATTCACGTAATTATTACGAATTCTTTGTGACTTTGCGTGTACAAATTTTAGGAGCGCATGCAAGAGCTAGAACGGAAAGAAATCGAACTGGAGCTCGAAGACAGACGGCGAATGGAAATTAAGAAAAATTTGATTAACGACGCAGCCAAGAAACAAGACGAACCGGTCGATGATAGTAAACTAGTCGAAGCCATGTTTGACTTCTTGCCAGACTCCAGCAGCGAGGCTCCGACTCCGGCGAGAGAAACATCTGTATTTAACGTAAGTCGTAATGTTTTCATATTTCCTTGTTAAAAATTGATTCTATACGTAAATCGATGAGGATCGGAAATAAGGTAAATAAAAGTAATTTTGCTCTACTAGTATCTAATAGTAGAAATTTTTATTTATTCAATGAGAGCAAAAAAATCTTTTTTTCGTCAATGCATAGGAAATATGATTTCTTTATTCGTTACAGGATCTTCCTGCACCAAAAGCCGATCAGCAGGAGATAATTAGCCCAATTCAGATGATCTCAGAGGATGAGGAGGATCTATCTGAATTTAAGTTCCAGAAATTCGCGGCCACATATTTTCAAGGCAATATCACACACCAATACTCGAGAAAACCGCTCAAACATCCATTATTACCGTTACATACGCAAGGTGACCAATTAGCCGCTCAGGCTCTATGGATAACTATACTTCGATTTACGGGCGATTTACCCGAGCCGCGATTTCATACTATGGACAGAGACACGACCTCAGTGATGTCGAAGGTAACAGCAACGCTTGGACGGAATTTTATAAGGAGCAAAGAGTTTCAGGAAGCTCAGATGATGGGCATGGACCCTGTACGTATATATGGACGTCTCTCTCTCTTTATAATTGATATTAGATTTATATCAATTATATTAATATGAGAAGAAAACTCCTATACTTTACAACAATATCTGTATCTTTTACAGGAAACATTCCTCAAACAAAAACCACGCTCTATCAGGCACAAGCTCGTGTCGCTAACTTTGAAGCGAAAGAATAAGCTGGGCGAGGATGTGCGAAGAAGATTACAGGAGGACGAATATACTGCCGATAGCTATCAATCCTGGTTAGAAGCCAGACCAACATCGAACCTCGAGAAATTGCACTTTATCATCGGCCACGGTATATTGCGCGCCGAATTACGGGACGAAATATATTGTCAGATCTGCAAACAATTGACCAATAATCCATCCAAATCGTCGCACGCGCGAGGCTGGATTTTGCTGTCCCTTTGCGTCGGCTGTTTCGCGCCCTCGGAGAAATTTGTCAACTATCTGCGAGCTTTTATCAGAGAGGGACCACCTGGTTACGCGCCCTACTGCGAGGACAGATTGAAGAGAACTTTTAACAACGGGACGCGTAATCAACCGCCGAGCTGGCTGGAACTTCAGGCCACGAAGTCGAAGAAACCGATCATGTTGCCGATCACTTTCATGGACGGTAACACGAAGACATTGCTAGCCGATTCGGCCACCACCGCTAGGGAATTGTGTAACCAATTGTCTGATAAAATCTCGCTGAGGACAATTCGGCTTCTCTTTGTACTCGCTCTGTTTGTACAAGGTCTCGTCTTGGCAGCGCCTGATTCTCTCTCTTTTTTATAATTGATATTAGATTTAATCAATTATATTATATTAGAAGAAAACCCTATACTTTAAGAATATCTGTATCTTTTACAGGAACATCCTCAAACAAAAAACCACGTCTATCAGGCACAAGCTCTGTCGCTAACTTTGAAGCAAAAATAAGCTGGGCGAGATGTGCGAAGAAGATTACAGGAGACGAAATAACTGCCGATAGCTATCAATCCTGGTTAGAGCCAGACCAACATCGAAGAAAATTGCACTATCATCGGCCACGGTATATTGCGCGCCGAATTACGGGACGAAATATATTGTCAGATCTGCAAACAATTGACCAATAATCCATCCCAAATCGTCGCACGCGCGGAGCTGGATTTTGCTGTCCCTTTGCGTCGGCTGTTTCGCGCCCTCGGAGAAATTTGTCAACTATCTGCGAGCTTTTATCAGAGAGGGACCACCTCGATTTGAATCGAGGTGGGTACCTTGGGCAGCGGCGGCGATCATTCATGGATGCGATTTCTCAATGCGAGCAGTACGCCAAGGAGCAGGGCGCTCAGGAGCGAAACGCTCCATGGAGATTATTCTTCAGAAGGAAATCTTTGCACCTTGGCATGAGCCGACCGAGGATCAAGTGGCCACGAATCTGATTTATCAGCAGGTGGTGCGCGGCGTCAAGTTTGGCGAATATCGCTGTGACAAAGAGGAGGATTTAGCGATGATCGCAGCGCAGCAATATTACATAGAATATCACATTGACATGAACATCGATCGACTGTACACCCTTCTGCCCAATTACATACCAGATTACTGTCTAACGGGGATTGACAAAGCGATCGATCGATGGGGGCACCTCGTCTTGCAAGCGTACAAGAAGGTAAATCTTAAACGAGAATTTCAATAAACAAATAGTATATGGTTTATGAAAGTTGTACATGATGTACGTATAATAGGATAAAAGATAATTGTACAAAAGCATTAATATAAATCTGTTCATATGAGAAGAAATATAAAAAGAAATATAAGAATAATTTTAGTAGGAAATTGAATAGATTAATTTTACATATTTTAATGTAAATCTAATATTATGTTATTTAATAAAAAAGAATGTTTACATATATAAAACAAATAGAAAACAAATTCTTTATTATTTTAAAAGAGAGAAATTTCTCATGTGCAATTAAGGCAAAAAAAAAAATATTTTTTCTAAATTTTCAAATGTTAAATCATGAAAAATGTATTAATAATGTGGACAGATACAATCCGTCAACTTGTCGATATTTTTGACGTTTTATTTTCAGAGTTACTACTTAAAAGAGAAGGTACCAGCGTTACGCGTTAAAGAGGATATAGTCAGCTATGCGAAATTCAAGTGGCCTTTGTTGTTTTCTCGTTTCTATGAAGCTTACAGAAATTCCGGACCGAACCTGCCTAAAAACGACGTTATCATAGCCGTCAATTGGACCGGAGTATATGTCGTCGACGATCAGGAGCAAGTGCTCCTGGAGTTATCTTTTCCTGAAATTACCACCGTATCTAGTCAAAAGTATGTAACGCGTAGCACGACTAAAAAATTAAGTTTAAAATCATAAAACACTTCAAACTTGATGATACTTTTGCAGAACAAACAAGATGTTTACACAAACATTCAGTTTGTCAACGGTACGAGGAGAAGAGTTCACATTCCAAAGCCCGAATGCAGAGGACATTCGCGATTTAGTGGTGTATTTCCTGGAGGGGCTGAAGAAGCGCAGCAAGTTCGTCATAGCTCTCCAGGATTACAAATCGCCGGGTGAGGCTTCGTCGTTCTTGAACTTTCAAAAAGGCGACCTCATCGTCCTCGAGGATGAGAGCACCGGCGAGACGGTACTTAACTCAGGATGGTGTATCGGAGCCTGCGAGAGAACCGGCGAAAAGGGTGATTTTCCGGCTGAAACTGTCTATGTATTGCCTTCCTTAACGAAACCACCCAACGATATATTGGTACGTCAATATATGGATCATTTTCATTATGCGGAAAACTGTAGATTTTTAACCATTTTTTTCCGAGAAAAAAAAAATCCAAATAATTTATATTTATTAATACTATATTTTATTTTTTGTTTTTTTCGTGAAGTTTCTTTTTTCTTCTGCACGCGAAATCTTTTTTTCTCTTTTTGTAATTCAAATTTTTGTTTCTCATTTTGTTTAATTTCTATTTCTTTTTTAACATACAAAAATTAATATGCCTTTCTCTCTCATGTGAGATATAATTTAAATTGCCCGGACTCTAGTAAAAGCCAGACATAGATGGCAAAACGGATACGTAAAGGACCACGTACGATTCATATGAAAAAAAACCGTTGTCGGTCAATTTGCTTGAATTTGTGATATGTTATAGTTCTTGTGTCCCTGATCAAAAATGTCAAGTTACAGAAACTTTCTATGTCTGAAGTATACAAGAAATATCGGAACTCCTTAATATTTTGAAAAACACGCATTTTAGAAAAAAATGTTTCACATAAAAGTTATAGAGTTTTATGTGACGCATTACATAGCAATATTATATTCTTTCTACTCTAATTTTCTTCTGCCGCGTAACACTTATAGAAACTATTTATTTCTAATTTTTCAATAATAATTTTCAGGCCTTATTTAGTATCGAAGGCACGGAGAACACTCGCAGGCTCTATCCACAGCAGATAAACGGCGTGGATTCGCGCGACAAACCTCACACTCTTTTAGAATACGCAATCGATCATTTCAGGTAAATAGAAATATTACAAAACACTATATCTTATATTTTCGAATTAGATGACTCATGATAATTTTCCGATTGCTTTTATCTTAGAACACCACCAAAGAGAACGATGTCTAAGACGCTGACTTTAACATCTGCGCGACGTGGTCACACGGACGAGTTATGGCATCACTCTAGAGAACCGCTAAAGCAACCGCTTTTAAAAAAACTCGTGTCTAAGGAGGAATTGGCCGAAGAAGCATGCTTTGCCTTCAACGCCATTTTGAAGTATATGGGCGACCTACCGACAAAACGGCCGCGCATCGGCAACGAATACACGGATCTGATCTTTGACGGACCGTTGAAGAATGAGATTTTACGGGATGAAATTTATTGTCAGATTATGAAGCAGCTCACCGATAATCGCAACAGATTGAGTGAAGAGCGGGGATGGGAATTAATGTGGCTCGCCACTGGACTGTTTATTTGCAGTCAGAGCCTCTTGAAAGTACGATATACATATAGCTATCACACTGATCATTAAATTTCTTCGAGCACAAATTAAATTTCTCCATAGGATGTTATCAATGATATATTTGATGAAAAGTCGATGATTTTATCGTTTATTTCAGGAATTAACTCTGTTCCTACGTACAAGACGCCATCCTATATCCCAAGACTCTTTACAGAGACTACAGAAAACCTTGCGCAATGGTCAACGGAAATATCCGCCGCATCAAGTAGAAGTTGAAGCTATCCAGCACAAAACAACGCAAATATTTCACAAGGTCTATTTTCCAGATGATACAGACGAGGTATGTACCTTTTATTATTTAATCTTACCTGAACTTATATATGATAAGCAATCTTAACAATTTTGTTCTTGACAATCATTTGACCATCACATTTCCGTTTATAGGCGTTCGAAGTTGACTCATCTACTAGAGCGAAAGACTTTTGCCAGAACATTGCGCAGAGACTCAATCTGCGATCGGCCGAAGGTTTTAGTTTGTTTGTTAAGATCGCCGATAAAGTCATTTCTGTCCCAGAAGGAGATTTCTTCTTTGATTTCGTACGACATTTGACCGATTGGATCAGGAAAGCCAGACCGTCACGAGATGGTATGCATCTCTTTACAACTTTTAATAGGAATTATTATTTTTTTACATGTATTTATACATTTTTATATATGTATATATTAATCAATTGATTATTCAAAGGGGTTATGCCGCAATTTACATATCAAGTCTTCTTTATGAAAAAGCTTTGGACAAATACAGTTCCCGGTAAAGACAGAAATGCTGATTTAATTTTCCATTTCCATCAAGAACTTCCCAAGTTGCTAAGAGGTAAGTAATGGCAGATATTTAATTGTACGTTGTAAAGTATTATATAATTATAAATCACATTTCGCGCGTTTTTATCGCTCAATGTATAGGCTATCATAAGTGTATGAAGGAAGAAGCTTCGAGGTTAGCAGCTCTGGTATATAGAGTACGATTCGGCGAAAACAAACAAGAATTACAAGCAATCCCGTAGGTATTTCACGTTACATAATAATCTGATAAAACATGAAAGAAAAATATCGACTAATTTCAGGCAAATGTTAAGAGAACTCATACCAGGTGATTTGATTAAAGTACAAACTGTTAACGATTGGAAAAGATCGATAATTGCTGCTTATAATCAAGACGCTGGTAAGTAAAAAGTACAGCATAGTTCGATAGAGCCTATATGCGTTATAAAAAGAGACTGGATTTATCAAAATACTTCATCGTAGGCATGAGTCCGGAAGATGCAAAAATCACATTCCTAAAAATCGTATATCGATGGCCGACGTTCGGTTCCGCGTTTTTCGAAGTGAAACAAAGCACGGAGCCGAACTATCCCGAATTACTATTAATCGCCATCAACAAACATGGTGTGAGTCTAATACATCCTCAATCAAAGGTAATAAAGATTACTTTCTCCCCCTATCCTTCTTCCTCTATTTCTTCTTTCCGCCCTTCTTCTCTTTCCCTCCCCCCTTTTCCTCCTTTCCGCCGCTCTCTCTTCTCTTTTTCTTTTCTCTCCTCCTCTTTCTATATATAAAATATAGATATAAAATAATGTTTATATAATATATATACAATATATATGTATGTATACGATATAAAATATATATATTAATATAAAATGACAAATTACAGTATGTTTACAATTAGTACATGATCTATTTTCATTATTATAGTAATTTGGCTGTTAATAATTTTATTGTGCATATATTTCTAGGACATATTGATTACACATCCCTTTACGAGAATCTCTAATTGGTCGTCTGGCAACACCTACTTTCACATGACGATAGGAAACCTCGTGCGAGGCTCGAAACTCTTATGCGAAACTTCGCTGGGTTATAAGATGGACGATCTCTTGACTTCCTACATTTCGCTGATGCTCACGAACATGAATAAGCAACGCACGATACGAATCAAATAAACGAAAATAATTCCGCAATATTTTGCGTTCTCTTCGATAATTTTTGAATTTGTTTTTTGTGAGCATGTATTACATATAAATTTGAGAATAATTCTATATTACAGACATACACACACAAAACCGTCCGTCATATTGTCTCATTAATTCTACTTCCATCTGATTGAAAACGCGAGAAATTATTTGAACTTATATTTCTTCACGTACTTATTCGTCACTGTTCATGTTATATTATTATACACAACATAAAAGTTATTTAAGTATCTTTAGAATCATTTAATGCTATAATTTATATAAAATATGGAAATCGTACACTTGATCATATTTACCTGTTAATTTACGATTCATAATAAGAAAAAATAACAAACTATATATGTACACAAGTTGTGTTAACTGAAAGATTTGTACATGATTTACTTACAGTTAAGAATTTCACCGCAGCTTTGTATAAATATTACCATCTCTATATTTTAATTATTATTAGTGGACTTTGTGTTCAAATTAATAAGATTTTAAAGCGCTCTCGTGCGTGTTAATATAACAAGGGCATAATAGCGGTTATACGTATAATTTTTATTTGACAATAACGCAATTTGTAATAACTTCGCGCATATATATATATGATAACGAATGACCAGAATGTTATACCTGTTCAATGCATATACGCGCTTATTTATAAATGGCGTGGATCAAATGTCAGAAAATCATGAATTTGCATTTTAACCGGAAAACAGTTGTACAAGATATATAGCTATATTTTAATTTCTTGTATATAAAAATAATAATATTAAAAAATTACGCTATAACTAAATTAAAATTTATGCTATATAAAATTTATTTATTTCCGATATTAAAAGAAAAAAATATATCCAATAATACAAAACACAAAAACATAAAATTCAAAATGGTGGACTCAATATGGCAGATGTCAAAACTTAAAAAATGTTTAGATTGCAATCTAAACATTTGAGTCCACCATTTTGAATTTGACAATTTTGACATTGGATTCGTATTCAGCGATCTAAAAAACTCTTAAGTTTAAATAATAATTGAAAGCTATTTGGTATAAATTGTCAATGATCTAAGTCACAGCTAACTTCTGCAATACACACTCCATATTTAACCATGGATATCTCATTAACCATAACCGATACTAAAAATTCCTTTTGAGGGTTAAAAGACCTAACAATAAAATATACTTTATTTTGATTGTAATAAAACTTCTCCAGCACGTCACATATTGTAGCTATAATATGACAAAGTTTGTGAAAATAACCCTTTTTTGCAACTTTAATTGCAAATTTCTCAAAATTCTGACGTGGAAGAGTGAGATAGCCTATATTTCTCTCTCACTCACAGGATTTTGACGAAACATGGACGACATGCTCTTATGGCTAGTCTCTTATTAGAGAATCTCTAAAGGGCCGTCTACAATGGCAGTAACAAGACTGTAGGAGTAGGAGAATATACTGCCCAGTCAGCCACGTCTGTTCTAACAGATATTGCCAAGTGCTTGCTACAAATTATTGTCAGCAAAAAGGCTACAAATTTGGTGCAAGAGTTGTTATTACCGATTAAGCTGGCAGATTGCCGGCAAGAACCAAGCAAAGCTTGCTAACATAACTAGACAGCAAATTGGCGGCAGAAACCGAGCAAAGCTTGCTGACATGACTGACATCAGATTGTCGGCAAAAACTGAGCAAGATCTGGAGTGCGCAATCTGATGGCAAATTGGCAGCAAAAACCGAACAGAATCTGCAGCTTATTACAAAATCTTATAAAATAGTTCAGTCGCTTATCGCTATGCGGCGCGTTATTCATTATCTATACCCGTATTCAAATTCTTGTCATGAGTGTATATAAAGCCTGCAAAACGCTAATAATATTATAATATATATATTTCTATCAGTTCAATTTTTGACACAATTCTTATACAAGAAATTCAGATATTGAACTGATTTTTGGCAAATCGGACAGATAATTGTTCGATTTTCACTTATTCGAACAATTTCTGTCCAAAAAGATCTTTAATTTTGTAAATTAAATTATTTAAATTTACTTATACGTTTTAAAACATTAATATATGATTTTATATAACAATACTGTAATTTGTCTTATTTTTGCCATCAAAAGAACGTCAGAAAATGGTCTCCCGTAGATGTGATATATTTTGGGTCTTATGAGACCTAACTTAGGATGTCTAATTATCTAATGGTCATTTTATGACCAAAACTTATCATCATTTTATTACTTAGGGTTGAGACTTTAAATCCATTTAAATATACTATTTTATATGAATGGCCAAAAGCTGCAGAATTTGTTCGGTTTTTGCTGACAATCTGCTGTCAGATTGTCCTGCGCAGATCTTGCTCGATTTTTGCCACCAATTTGACGTCAAATCATGTCAAGCTTTGCTCGGGTTTTGCCGTCAATTTGCTGTCAGGTTATGTCAGCAAGCTTTGTCACCAAAACACAAGCTTAATGCGGACACAGATGGCACTGGATTTGTTACCAAGTTTTGAGCGAATTTGATGCCAATTTGGCAACAATTTGTTATCAAATTGCTTACTGGGTGTTTTTAGTGATGTAAAGACCGAGAGTAACGAAATGGGCAATTCCCATTTTCTCTTAAAAGTTTTAAAGGGCGCCCTTAAAGGGCATTCTACAATGGCAGTAGGCAGTACAGAGTGAGGAGTAAGATTTTAAGAGTTGGTTTTAAGAGCAAATGGGAATTGCCCATTTCGTTACTCTCGGTCTTTACATCACTAAAAACAGTATACTCTCCTACTCCTACAGCCTTGTTACTGCCATTTTAGACTGCCCTTTAGGGCCAATTTCACCAAGCTCGGTTAGATGAACCGACGGTTAAAATTAGCAGGGTTCCAACTGAAATGATATGAATACTTGGTTTTCCTTCACCTCTATTTTCTGTTGGTCACCCTGCTAATTTTAACTGTCGGTTCATCTAACCGAGCTTGGTGAAATTGGCCCTTATAATAAATTGTCCTATATAATCAGAGACGCGACATCGTTACCCCCTCCATGCTTCCCATGATCGCCATATTAGCTCTCCATTTGTAAATCTAAAATGTCTTAAAAATGTCTCAGAGATATCTAAAATGTTTTTTTTTTTAGAAAATAACATTAGAAATATACTTTTTTCCCACTTACGGTACGCCGGTTGCGGTTAGTTTGCACATAGGATTCACTATTCACTACGGGACCAACATGGCGGTCAGCGCAAGCGAGACGCTATTGTCGCTTCTCTGATTATAGCCGTGTTCCGATACTGCCAGTATTGAAAATCTATAGTATATGTGACGTAAACTATAGATTTTCAGTACTGGTAATGAATATCGGAACACGGCCTATATAGGACTCTAATCACAATTAAACATTCTTATTACGGTTTTGCAATGCTTCATTGTGATTGGTCAATTTGCTTATGGCCTTACGATTACGACTAAAAGTTTTTCACGTACACTGGCCTTAAGTACTGTCAGCTATCAGGGCTGCGTTCGAGAACATCACCCGTGTGCACCGAGCGTCGTTCTATCTTTGTTATTTATTGAAAGTTGAACAAAGATAGAACGACGCTCGTGTGCACACGGGTGATGTTCTCGAACGCGGCCCAGCACCGCTACAATGCGATAGAAACGAGAACCGTTTCGTCCGGAGACGAGCACGGCGACTAAGGCGACCAACACGTTTCTTACTCATAAATTTTCTGTTTCGGACTTTGCATCGTAATATCTCCCTTTCTATGTTATATGTAGAACGAAAATAGATACTTTTCTCATATAATTGAAACTCAAGCTATCGAATAAGCCTAGTAAGAACTGGATCTATTCAGCGATTATTGAGAACTGATGATAGATTCTCAGATTACTCTGTAACTCTGAACTGGCCGACTCGCGTATGCAAGGTATTCGGAGTCAATTGCACCACCCGTCGTGTGCAGGTAGAACAGGTAAAACTAAGAAGAAAAGTCCTTTACCATTTCGCGATTTTCGCAATAATTATTGAGAAATTAATTAAAAGGATGGACCAATTCGCGCGAGTATAAGCGCGCAGCGAGAAGAGACAACCCAAAATTTTGCGGTCGTTAGGTGCGCGACGAAGTTTTGGGAGGAGCGCTCTACAAATGACAACTGTTACGTATGTACAAGCGGTACATAATGATGGATTCTTGTGTCCTAGCAACTAGAGTTCTAGATTATCAGAGAGGCGCCAACTCTATTCTCACCATGCCCACCGCCGCCATTTTAAGACACAAACGTCAGTAGCGGTATGTATATATATATATATATATACATACAGGGTGATCCATTTTAAAAGAGCCAGTCAAATATCTCGAAAAATATGGAAGATACGAAAAAACGTTTCAGACAAAAGTTGTTTGGTTCGAAGGGGGACATAAGATGGTGCCATTGATGTGACCTTGGATAGTCATTTGAAGGTCACATGAAGGTCACTTTCAATTTCTTAAATGGAAACCCCCATTTTTCATTGCATATTCTTATAACTTATGTCGAGAGCTTTCCAAAACACTATAACAAAGTATTTTTTCATTAAGTACTTTTTGAGTTATTTTATATTTTAATCTGACATATTTTGATATAAAAATTAAAATATCTCGTAAAATATTTAGTTTTTGACAATCTTACCGTAATACTTTTATGTACATAATAATGAGACAAATCAATTAGTGTAAAGAAAAAACAAATAATTGTTTAAAAAAATACATTACAAATAATTACATACTTTTTCTTAAAAACAATTATTTTTTTTTACTAATTGATTTGTCTCATTATTCTGTACATAAAAGTATTACAGTAAGATTATCGAGAACTAAATATTTTACGAGATATTTTATTTTTTCTATCAAAATATGTCAGATTAAAATATAAAATAACTCAAAAAGTACTTAATGAAAACATACTTTATTATAGTGTTTTGGAAAGCTCTCGACATAAGCTATAAGAATATGCAATAAAAATAGGGGTTTCCATTTAAGAAATTGAAAGTGACCTTCATGTGACCTTCAAATGACTATCCAAGGTCACATCAATGACACCATCTTATATCCCCCTTCGAACCAAACAACTTTTGTCTGAAACGTTTTTCTGTATCTTCCATATTTGTAGAGATATTTGACTGGCTCTTTTAAAATGGACCACCCTGTATATATACACACACACACACACACACACATATATACATATACACATATATGTTTTAAATATGTGCAGCTTAATTTCTTCATATATAACATATTATAAGACATTTCTATTTACCGTGGTAACAAGAAATTATAATATGCACTTATTTAAACTTTTAATATTAACACAACCACATTTGATTGACAGCTGTCAGCTGTCAGGCTGTACGTGTGACGTTTGTATTCTAACATGGCGGCTATTTTAATCGACCAATCAGGAAGTGGGAAAAGTTGGCGCCTCTCTGATAATCTAGGATTCTACTAGCAACCACATATCAATGGACCGTATTTTCTTTGCGCGCGCTAATATTTGCGCGAATTGGCCAATTTTTCTAAATTAATTTCTTGATAATTATTG
Organism: Formica selysi; assembly: GCA_009859135.1. Lineage (NCBI taxonomy): Eukaryota > Metazoa > Arthropoda > Insecta > Hymenoptera > Formicidae > Formica > Formica selysi. Next base: position 289,190 of record WHNR01000059.1, on the reverse strand, counting down.
CAAATATCGCAAAATGATAAAGGACTTTTCTGTTCAGTTTACTGTGCTCTATCCGCTCACGAGCGGTGGCACAATCTTTACCAGACATCCTGTAGATACACGGTGCGTCTCGCCGTTGTTGCGCGCGGTCTTTGTTTCGCGTGACTTAGCACGAGACACTATCGTGAGTACCGTGTCTCTTGATGTATATATGGGATAAAGGATCAATCAGGAACTGACATCGATTAAAGATCGAGTAAAGATTGTGTAGTACAAATTGTCAGTTTATTCTAAATTATATAGGAGAAGATTAAAATTCATATTTTTATATCTTTATTGTACTTATTGATATAATTACAATAAAGAATATAAATGTAATTTTCAATACATTCTTTTCAAATCGAAGAAGTACTGAGAGAAAATCTTCTACACAGATTATAATACAGAAAATTCTTCATCTGAAAAAAACTCAAGTATCATAGCACATAAGTCCTTCTAAGTGTATGATCAGGGTGTCTACTCAAATCTTATGAAAAAATTCCCTGAAAATTTTCTATTCTTCTCCAAGTATTCTTGTTCAAAATTTCAAGAAAAGAGGCTAAAGATTTTTTTGGTGCAACTTTCTAAAATAAGTTATTTTTTATTGTATAATTTCGTTTTCTGATGCTTTTCAGTCACACGAAGAAAAAAGACAAAGCCTCTTAAGTTTCAAGTGCTAGATTTGCAATCTACTAAAAAAAAGAAAACAAAAAAAATTGAATGACTTGCGTAAAATAAATATTTTCCACTTGTATATCTTCATTTCTTTATCACTAAAAATAGCAATAAAAAGAATATGTACTGCACAATCAATATTTTGTTAAGATGTCTAATATATAAACAAAGATATATATTTATAATATATATTCATAACTTGGTTTATCGGCGAATTGTAGATTGCTTACAATATAAAGCATTATCAAGGAGAATTTTTTAAAAAATTCCCTGAGTCCAAATAAAATTTCATGAGAATTCTTTGATTTCTTCAAATATAAAAGAAATCCTTGAGAATTCCAGGTTTTCCAGGAAGTAGACATCCTGATGATATAATTAAATATATAATTTAAAAATAGCTCGTTTAGACATCACGGCATTGTGTGTCCATATATATCTCCATCTTTCTTAATAAAAATAAAAAAATAAAAACATTGTAATATAATAGATTCGATTTTTATACTTTACGAGGATTACAAGAGAATGATTAATCAAAAATTAATTTCACGCGAATACCTCAAAGGTATATGTTTAACGTAATTATTACACCGGGATCCGTAATCATGATCACAATAAATGCTGTACGTATACGTTTGAAATGCTATGTACATAAAATAACACGTATGCGTACTATATCAGGAGAAAATCTATATGCCGTTTTTAAAATGGGATGATTATTTCTCCGAGATATAAAAAAAGAAAAAAAGAGATGCGGACAAGTTCTACTGACTTGATCAATCAATCTCTAGCCGTTTTTACAATCAGCACCAATTGGCGTGATACACACATTCACTCGCTAAAAAGAGTATATGTATTTTTTAATAAATAATAATGAGAAGTCTATTGACACTGCGTGTGCGCGCACGAATTTACAAATGTACCAAATGTCATCGAGCACGTCAGGAACGCGGGTTGAAAAATACACTGCGTATCCCTTCCTCTATCCTACTTTGTACATGATAGATCATTCACGTGAGACAACGCTCAGACGATCCGTATAGTTTCTTTTCGATTTTTTTTTCTGTACATTTTTCCTTCTTCATGAAGTCATTTCCACGCGGTGAAATAATAAATCACCAATACTGGCGATCCCAATAAATTAGAATTTGCTTTACGATCTAGCGATGATGTGTACAGAGTGTCCATAAAGATCAGGACCACATTTATCAACATGTTAATGGGGTCGAGTAGTGAGGTGAAAGAAAAGTTCATATAAACTTATGTCCGCGAAAATGTTTTCTTAAAGAGTTAGCAAAAATAAGCGAGTAAAATTGTTCTTATAACTTGTTAAACTAGCGCCAGATTATGCGCGTATTCGCGATTCGTTTATAATTCGTGAATAGTGTGGATGGAAGATTCGTCAAATTCGACCAATCAGATTTCTTTATACTGTTCACGAATCGCGAATTACGAATCACGAGTTGCGAATACGCGCACAGTCTGGCGCTAGCTTTAGACGTAATCACCGACATACAATATTATGAATATCGCATAATTCGCAAAAAAAGCGCAGTTCTTTATTATAATCGCAAAAATAAAATCACAACTCAAACATCAGAATTATGACATTGAACAAATTAAAATGTAATAGAAGCAAAAACATATGTAGTGCAAAGTCTGGAAACCGTATAAGTTAAGACATGTAAAAAATAACTGAATAAATTATCTACTTCCGAGTCAACAATTTTGTTCGTTTATCTTTAAAAACTTATAATTTTTTAATGAACCTTTTTCGAACATAGATTTATATGAACTCTTCTTACCTATTCGATCCCATTATTATTGTATAAAATTGATCCCGACTTTAACGGACACCCTATATAAAGAGAGCAAAGAATGCTTTTATAATTACAAAACTTGCTATACCGATTTCCGAGTGTAATAGCTCCTCTCGTAACAGATATAGTGTTAAAAGCACAACCGTTCGGTGACCAATATGCAAATGTATAGACTAAGATTGTGTATTACATTCGTTACTAACTATGCTCGTTTAATAGTTTTTTTTTAAATTCTTCATAAAATGCTAGACGAGACGTGACAATAAAGTTCCAAAGGAAGTGTTTCGGATGTATCAACAAAAACTTATTTCGCTCGTATCGAATCAAATCTTATATAAATCCATTCACTTCACTCTTGAAAATTTTATCGTCAGATTCCATATACTCTGTCTATACACTCTCGCGTAAACTGTTAAATCAAAAACTGCTATATAAATTATTATCTCTGTAAATTTTTGTTAACAAATTACGAGAGTTTAGCCTAAGACAGTTTTAGCGCGCGGGGTTGGATGTCCCACATGTAGAGTGCATTGAGCGAAACGCTACGTTTTCGTATTGTCTAAGTTTGCGCCGTGCTGCGCCACGCTATTATCGATTTCGAGTAATAAATCTTTCGCCAGATACGAGCACTCGTCACCGCCACTCTCGTTTCCATCATCGTTATCATCCTCATCGTCATCATCGGGAGACACGATTGGCGTCGCACCGCCCATATCACTACTACATCGTAGACTTTGGTTCGCATTATGACGATTATCTAGAAGATATCAGAGACCCGACTGCGGCGGCTGTCCGTGGGTGTTCCAGGGCACGTCGGTAGGCATCGCGGCGGGTGGTATATTAGCCTGATTGTGCATAGTACGCGGCGCTCGCATGATTTCATCGGCCGGTGGACAGTGCGGACGCGGCCCTGGTTCGGGCGTGTACGTGAAGGTCAAACCGGTAGCGTAGATGATGCCGTCATTGCGAACGAGGGAAACTGGCACCTGCGTCGGCTGGCGCACCCACAGCCACTCGCCGCGAAACAAGGAAATGTCAGGCACGACGCAAAGCATGCTCTCTTGGCATCTGTACATAGTTTCGGCCTCGACATCGCCGAACCAGACTTGTAGATTCGGCGTAAAGTTGTCGCCTGTGAGCTCAAGCATCGCCACGTCACCGCCACCGTTGAGATGCAGACTATGGACCAGCGGTACCGGTGTCACCGGCGACCGTACCGGACCCATGCCCTCGAAGAACTGATATTCCGCCTTGTCCGTGCTGATGATTGTCCAGCAGGCGCCATCATTGATCATTTCCTTGTTTGCCTCTTTCGGGCAAGGTGTAGCTTGAAATTGTATTATACGCTCTTGCGATAGGCACAGATACATGTGATCCGTATCTTTCATGTAGAAGGCGCATTTATGCAATTGCGAAACAGGATCGTCGGCCTCCAAACTGGCCATCTGTTTGTCCACCTTGCGGATTACCAGTCGCGGCAATGCCATTCCCGTCACGGAGCACACCAATTTCACTGTGCTGCCATAGTGCACGTAACCGTCGCGCACTTGAAATTCCTCCGACTCACTCTCATTATCGTCCAGGAGATGAATTGTGAATGCGCCCCACGTGAAATGTGCTGACCGTTTGCGAGCGCAATCGATTGAAAAGTGCCACCTTCGTGCCACTGGCGATGCACAGGTCTGCGTTCTTCAAGACTCCGACTTCTCATTATCGTCCAGGAGATGAATTGTGAATGCGCCCCACTGTGTCGAACTGACTGGAAGTACATTCCACTGAAGATAACGCTGACGTTTGCGAGCGCAATCGATTGAAAAGTGCACTTCGTGCACTGGCGATGCACAGGTGCGTCTTCAGACTGCTTCTTGGACGGCTTCGAGATCACCTTGATACGCTTGCTGAGAAACACGCCGATGTCGTGGCCGCTGCATAGAACATTTGACGGAAGCATAAAGTGCTTGCGCTTGTCCGAGTCGGAGATGTAGAGAGTCTTCGCTGCGCAATACTGTTTGCCATTATTCAGATCTAGTTGCTGCATATCCTGATCCGAGTTACCGATGCCGATGAAGGCGCACAGCTGAGCATTCTGTTCGCTTTCGCCTTCGCGCAGCATTTGCTCCTGGCGCATTCTCCAGCCATCGCCGAAGAGATAGATGCATGGCGGTGGGCAAAAGAACCGCTTCTCGTTACCATACGACTTTTGCGCGACCTTAGCGTGCAGGATTACGATCATCATGTCGCTACGGTCGCGCAAGTAACGCTCCATCGCCTCACGGGTCAATCGCTGGTCCTGTTGATCGGGCCTGTAGATGCCGGAGCCGAATCGAGGATAAACGGACATGACCGAGGTCGGTGAAGGCGGTGACTGCATACTATGCGCCATTGTTGGCAATCCAAACTGATGTGGCATATTTATAATTCCGGGCCTTAGGTGCGAACAGGATAACAAAGTTGCCGCCGTTGGCGCTGTTATATCTTCATCTTCTAAGCGCCAAGAATGACACTTTCGTACCGCTTTTCTACCTATACAACGAATTCAAATATCTCAATATACACAAGTTATAGATATACAAGTTTAATGATATTGAAAAAATACTACAGTACGTATAATTATCGTTAATTATTAAATAATTGTATAATTATCATTATCTTGTGGAAAGAGTTCATAGGGAATAGCGTACAGCGTGCTAGGTAAAGAAATGAAGAGGAATTAGACATACACAGATGAAAATATTAATCAAAATCACTTAATGAATGTAAACGCTATGCATAAAATACTAATTGCAACATTAATAAAGAGTAGGGCTGTTACTTTTGACAACTTCGAAGAATATATTCGTGCGAATGGCGAATTCGGGGAACGTTAAAAATATTGTAAATAAAAGAAATTAATTAATATATATGCTCAAAAAATATGTAATTATCAACATTAATTATAATTAATATTAGAAATTTCGGATTTTATCATATAATTTTATAAATGTACCTCGATATACCTCGATAGTAATTGCGGTACTATTACTATTATATTAAATTAATAATTGTATAATTTTGATTCTTCGAAGTATCGAAGTTTCGAAGATTCGTAATTTCGAAACTTAGATCTTCGAAGATTTTAGTGCCAAAGGTTCGCATCTTCGAACCTTCGAAGCAAATCACCAGCCTTAATAAAGAGTAGTGGTGTGTAGAACACGGTTTTATATAACAATTCTTATTGTTAGTACGCAGTTAAAAAACAAATAAATAGCACATGATTTAATGATATTTCCTTCTCTTAATAAATTTCTAATAATGTTTTGTATCCATGTACATACATCGTGCATTGAGTAGATTTAAAATAATCCGTGCGTGTGTAATACATGTATAATTATAAAATAATTGTAAGATACTTGGAAATAAATTATGGCGGCTTATATCCCGCATGATAATGTATTCGCATAATATGCAATAACGTCACTATTAACGCGATTAAGCGTACCAAACTGCATACAAATGTTCACTCATTTAAAACTTCAGCGTGAGAAAAATTTTTGCTTTTTACGAGGGGAAGGGGAGGGAAAGTATAATTAATTCGAGATATCTTTCTTTGAATAAGCCACCAAGAATTGCTAGTCTTAGTACACAGGAAAAAGGAAACAATATACATGTATACATACGCGTATATCGTGAGAACCGAGCTGAGCTCATTTTTCCTGTATGAATTAAAGCACTTCTTGTCCATTACATAGGTAGAAAGAGATTTTATGTTTATATATATATATATACATATAAAAAAAACGCACATTAGGTCATATATATATAAATTAATAGCGTATTAAATACAATTTATGAAATATACAAAATTAACATCATCAATCGAGCATATACAGGATGTTCCAGGTTAGGTCAATGAAACTTCAGGGTCTTATAGAAAATTGAATTTGGAACAAAAAAGTTTCGATAGACATAGATCCGGAAACGCTTTGTTAAAAAGTTATGGCTAACAACCTTCTAATAAACTCAAAAAATCACGTTTTTTTGATAATTTTTAAAAATAACTTCAAAACTATTCATTTGAAAAAAGTAACGAAATAAATATGATAGGTAATTAAATAACAAACTAAATTACACCAATTTCATTTCTGATAAGGCGTTCAAAAGAAAATAAGCTCAAAACAATGAAAAAAGCAGAAACTTAAAAAAAACCATCTTTCGATAATCTTTATGTAAACACTATATTCGTAATGCAAACATTGCAAATGCAAACATAAAAATGTTCTTATTAAATTTTGATCGTAACTAATTACTTAGAGAGAGTTTATTAGCTATAACTTTTTAACGAAGCATTTCCGGACCTATGTTTATCGAAACTTTTTTGTCCCAAATTCAATTTTCTATAAGATCCTGAAATTTCATTAACCTGACTTGGAACATCCTGTATACATGTAAGAAAATTTTATAATTTTATTAACCTTCTTTGTGGAATATCCGAGAATCTTTTTTTTATATTTCCCATCTTATAGAAAATGAAATCTTACAGAAGCACTCAATTTACCAAGTGTTTTATTTTGGGAGTAGTATCTAGTAGAGGAGTAATAATCTCTCTTTGCCAAAATCAAATTTAATTTGTATCAAATACTTTGATAATAATTTTAAATCTTAAAAATGATGTACATTATATACCTAGAGTTTATCTATTTCGTAATTTGCTTTTGTTACTATTATATATTCCGTAATGTCACAATAACTTTAATTTTGCAGCATAATGCATATCAAATAATATGAGGAAGTAACACAACAAATTATAAAAATTAGTAAGTAATAGGCTAATAAGAGCCAAGTACAATAAAGATGCGACTAATTTCCTTAAAGACAGATTCTTTAATCATCCAAATTGTATATTTCAGTCTTCTTTTGGACCGTCTTCAGCAATTACATACATAACTAAATAGAAAAGCACAAATTAGTAAACTATTATAACAAAATTGTTGAGATAGCAATAATTTAAGAATGCAGGAGAGAAAAAGAGAAAAGTATTTATCATACTTACATATGTCTTAACTTGCTTAGTTTAATCCGCGTAATCCTAAACTATCATTCTCACATTATTTGCCTAAACATAACTGAGTGTCTGATCAAATATCCCAGAAACAGAAAGAACTGTAAATTTATTGCTCACTAACAAGAAAAATATCTAACAAGCTGTGTCTAATATAATGGTAAGGAATAGTAGAATATAAAACATGTGCTAATGTATACATTCTGGCCTTGTAATTTAAATTTCTCTTACATATTACTGTCATATGTGCTTTTATTTATTAAATATATATTTTTAATATATATATATATATATATATATATATATATATATATATATATATGTTGCACAAAAATATGTATATATAAAATAAACACACACAACAGTTAAATTAATATATCGTTTCATACAAATTTGCGTAAACATAGGGAAAATTGTTTGTGCTTTTTATGTACTTGGCGTCGCGACGCTACCGCGTCGCTTGATTAAAACCTCGAAAAAGGATCTTTTATGGACATTGTCTTGGACTGAAGTATGACTGAGGTAGAGATGAAAGAAGCGGGGTAGACTTCGAGCGTAGGAATAAAAGAAAAATATAATTACACGCACTCGCTCGATGTGAAGGATTATGAGATAATCGATTCGCGCGATGCGATGCGAAGGAAGCGGCGTGTGAGAGAATCAGACATTTGTTTATTTACGTTTTCGGGCGCACAGATGAGAGGTTACCAGGCACACACATTTATCCAGCGGACGAGAAAAAAAAGTCACAACTCGAGAGCACCCACCTCCTCATTTTCGCCTGGACGCCGAGAATAACCGCGTACCCGCATGCATCCTCCGAGCTATCGATCATCCGGAACGGCCGGCAAATCCCGACGATCATTCACCGTCCGCGAGACATCCGTCCTCTCGTCGCCTATATTCGCTCTAATCCATTCAAAAAACACCTGTTCACTCTCCGAATTTTCCGAACAGTCCTGCCAACCGCAAACTGAACGATGTCGCGGTAGCGGCGAGTTTAAATTTCACTCGTGAGGATCAGATAATACGTTTACGCGAGAGAATTTCTCCATTCTCTTTACAATCTTCTAGATTAAATATGCAGAATATAAGAGAGTGACAGCGTGAATTGTTGAATCTCGCGCGACCAAACGTTGAGAAATGGCAGTAGAGTTCCTAACGCGCGATTGACGAATCTTCTTCTTCGTGATTGGACTGACACAGGATCGGCGATGTTAAGGGCCTACCCACACGGCCAACGACCGACAGATGACTGAGTTTGCGGCAACGACGTACATAGAGTTATTACTGTCATACGGTAAGTAAACTGTCCCATGAACGTGGCGGGAGTAAGAGAGGTGGGAGGGGAGGGAAGGGGGGAGTTCCACACGTGAGCTCAACAGTACGCGCTCTCCCGATATGTGACGATGTTTACATCGATGTATGAAAATCGCGCGCGAACGTCAGTGGCATTTGAAAAGTTGAGAAAATTGTATCCATAGAATCGTCAACACATTCAATTATGTTAAATCACGTCCATTGATAGTGTTGTATCCGGCGCGTATAATTTTTTTTCAAGTTGGAAATATATAGTCCTTGTCACCTCGCGTATATATTAATAAAAGTTAATATTCTCGTGATCTTTATATAAAGTACTACATATATATATATATATATATATATATATATATATATATATATATATATATATATATATATATATTAGATAGTACACACTCGAAAACACAAGAAAGTAAGTTTGTAACTTATGTGAGTCCTACCTGCCGTTCTGCAGGATATTGATTAATCCTGATTTCCTGTATTTTTTTTTGGATTATAGTCTGTTTCTGCGATGTAGATAAAAAAGTAATTTAATAAATCGCACCATTGAACGTTAACCGACGTGAGCGAACCGAGTATTCTCGGTGGTGCACTTTTAAGATTGTATTATGTATTCGAGAAGTAGATCAAGCACTCTCTCGTATTTTCTCTCTCTCTCTCTTTCTTTCTCTCTCTTTATTTGCAATGACACTTTTTTATTGTCCGCGACTTTTCGTGATGGCACGGCGCTTGCGCACGCGGATACGTCACTGGTGTTGCAGATTCTATTGTTTTACTGTTGTACAATGGCCCGGTCGACCCGAGCGCCTCCAGTTCCTTGCCTCCCTACCTGATGTGTGCTGCTCGCGGCCTCCTCTTCTCCCTTGCCCCCCTCTCCCTGTCCCATGGTTGTCATTCCCCCTCCCCGACGGCGTCCCCATGGGCCGTGGAATTGCTGCCGCAAAAGGATGTTGGGGTTACCCTGGGGGGCGTGGGAAAAACCTGCTGTGGGAAAGAGTGGGTGGCCTCTACCTCACTCCACTTCTGTGATGATGACGATACGATATATATGCCGTATCTATAAATGCCGTGCGTGCGAGTGCACGCGCATATGATATGTATATGTGTATATGAATTTTGTGTGTGTATATGTATACATACATACATACATACATACATACATACATACATACATACATACATATATCATACATACATACATACATACATACATACATACATACATACATACATACATACATACATATACATACATATACATACATACATACATACATACATACATACATACATACATACATACATACATACATACATACATAGATACATACATACATACATATATACATACATACATACATACATACATACATACATACATACATACATACATACATACATACATACATATATACATACGTACATACATACATACATACATACATACATACATACATACATACATACATACATATATACATACGTACATACATACGTACATACATCATACATCATACATACATACATACATACATACATACATATATACATACGTACATACATACGTACATACATCATACATCATACATACATACATACATATATATATATATATATATATATATATATATATATAATATACATATCACACAACCGTGCGCGCATATATAGTGGTGCATCCATCAGTTTTCTCGCGTGATTCGTGTGTGCGAGATGTGTAGCCATAGCCGATACTGCGTAATAATGCCAAAGTATATCTGCATGTGCGTGTGTGAGAGCGAATAAGAGAGAGAGAGAGAGAGAGAGAGAGAGAGAGAGAGGAAAGATCGTCGTGTAAGTGCTCGTGTGATGTTAGTCGAAATATTTTCCTTCAAACATTTCGAAAAACTTTTGGTTTGCTCGGGAGTTCTCAATTCTCTGTAATCAATTGTAATTTTGTGCACTTTTTCAAAGACTAACGCAATATTTTTCAAATATTTGCGAGATAAAGAAGGAAGTAATGTGTATATATAATATAATAAAATTAAACAGACTTTCGATTATGCAATTTTACAATTTACGATCGACCTTTCATATAAAAAGAATCATCATTAATGCTTTGAATATATGCACATATTGGAGTATTTCTTTTTTCGGAAATTCCAAATAAGATTTTGCGAGAGAACAATCGCTTTTTACTATTTGTACGATAGCGATACATAATAGCGTTGCGATTATTTAACAAAAAGAAGGGCTATATATATATATATATATATATATATATACAGGGTGTCCTAGACCACCCGTACACCCCTTTTCTTTCAAAAACTAAGCATTTTAGAGAAAAACGTTTTGAACAAAAATTGTATGGTTTTGAGGGGGACATAAGATGGTGTCATTGGTTTGACCTTGGATGGCATCGTTAAGGTCAAGTCAAGGACACCTTTAATTTCTTAAATGGAAGCCCCTATTTTTTATTGCACATTCTTATAGCTTATCTCGAGAGCTTTCCAAAACACTATAATAAAGTATTTTTTCATTAAATACTTTTTGAGTTATTTTATATTTTAATCTGACATATTTTGATATAAAAAATAAAATATCTCGTAAAATATTTAGTTTTCGATAATCTTACCGTAATACTTTTATGTACAGAATAATGAGACAAATCAATTAGTGTAAAGAAAAAAACAAATAATTGTTTAAAAAAATACATTGTAAATAACTACATACTTTTTCTTAAAAACAATTATTTTTTTTTACTAATTGATTTGTCTCATTATTCTGTACATAAAAATATTACGGTAAGATTATCAAAAACTGAATATTTTACGAGATATTTTATTTTTTATATCAAAATATGTCAGAATAAAATATAAAATAACTCAAAAAGTACTTAATGAAAAAATACTTTATTATAGTGTTTTGAAAAGCTTTCGAGATAAGCTACAAGAATATGCAATAAAAAATGGGGGGTTCCATTTAAGAAAATATCGTTCACATTGACTTGGCCTTGAAAAGGTCACTCAAGGTCAAGTCCATATTTTCATCATGTGTCCCCCTCTGAACCCTACAACTTTTGTATAAAACATTTTTTTCCATTTTACTTACTTTACGAGATATTTGCGTGCGTTGATTAAAATGACTCACCCTGTATATATATTTATTTATTTATTTCCCTAATATGTACATCATCCCAATATTAAGTTTTTATTTTTCTTAAAATTTTATATAAATAATAAAAAAATTTTAAGAAAATTGAAAACTTAATATTGGGATGATGTACATATTAGGAAAACAAATAATTTATACATTTATATAAATATCAAAATTGAAAATATCGTGATTTGTTTCAGCTAAAACGAGAAACCAAAAAAAAGAAAAAGAATCCGTTGATGTTGAATCAGCTCACGTTACATTGCAAATATTTCATGAGTGATATATATGTAATGTACATACACCGAAATAGAAATGGCTCAATAAATTTATATACATATCGGAGTATATATGAATTTTCCATAAAGTTGCCACGAGATCAGTATAAAAAAAAAGATGTTAATAAAGTTATATTATGCAATGCAAAATGCATTTATTGTTAGTTGTACTATCTATGACATTACATATTGCACTATATAATTTTCTTCGTTTTTGTCGCGGTTTTTAATAGTTGTCGATCGACAACGCTAGTAATAACATGACAGGCGCCCGTGCTTTTCCCGTCGTTTTTCATATCTTGTCACATTCATCTATCTAATTCCTCGAATATTTTTAAAAAGAAGGAGAAAATCATTCAAAAAAATTTAAATATTCCAGTAATTTGGAGATTTTCTTTTTCGTTCAGAGACTGCAGACCAAAATCGAAAAGTACCTCTGTTTTATATACATATATACAAGACATTTTTTAAAATGTTAAAAAAATTTAAGGGTAGATTCCCCTAGTTAAAAAAAGAAAAATATTTCTGATAAACATATAACTGGAAATGCTTTATTTCAGAGATACAGGATGTTGAAGAAAAAATTAAAAAATAATGTTTTTTTCAAGTATCTCTTTAAAGTAAGTATCTCTCTCTGCAATTTCTTTGAAAGGTGCATCTAAGCAACTTTTAATTTTATTGTTAGTAGAAACTTTTGATTTCTTAATGTAGTGGCGTACTTCTAGGAATAAAACTAACCAGCTGAAAATTGTGCAAATTAGAAACTTGCACATTGTTTCCTCATCATTTTACTCCGCTAACAAAGCTTAAGCTCGCTAAAGCAAGCGGGTTTTTTAATTTTGGCTTCCTCATAGATGAAGCTTTGTGAGCGAAATAGAAAAATAAAGAAGCAATGTGTTATTTTCTTATTTTGCACGCATTTTTTATTTTTGTATAACCGTTATATAAAATTTAAAGATCATATTTTAAAATTAGACAATAAAGCTTTAGGGAGCTTAAGCTTTATGAGCGAAATAAAAAGATAAAAAAGCAATATACTATTTTATAATTTGCATGCATTTTTTATGTTTATATAACGGTTATAGAAAATTTAGAAATCATATTTTAAAGTAAGACAATAAATAAAGTAATTTTATTTTAATAAAATTTAATCAATATTTATATTTAATAAAATAAATCAATATTTTTATTATGAAAAATTCAAGATTTCATAAAAAATAAATCTTTTCACCAATTCTCATCAAATGCAATACCAACCATCCTTTAATGATACTCTATTCATGTAAAAAAATTTAACTCGATATCTCAAAATTTGCGGAAGTTGGAGCAACCACACACTTTTTTGGAAAAATTCGAAATTTTATAAAAAATAGACCTCTTCACCGATTCTAACCAAATTTAATAATAACCATCTTTTAATGATACTCTATTCATGTAAAAAAATTTAGCTCGATATCTCAAAATGTGCGAAAGTTAGAGCAACCACGTCCTTTTGGTGCACATACACACATACATTTTTTAAAAACATGATTTTTTGACATTTTAGAACATTCTAAACACATTGGCATCAAAATCACAAAAAACAATTTTTTCACGAAAACAAAGCTTCCTCTATGAGGAAGCAAAAATTTTGTTTCTCTAACTATACTTATTAATTACACGTAACAATAGCAACAGTAATGTCCAAAACTATTCCAGATTATGACTTTCTAATATTTAGTACTGATATACATTCTTAAAATTTCAAATTTTAATCTACAACAATTATCATTGTATTCATAAAAAGTACTTTTTTGGCCGCATCTTTCAGGGACCTTTTATTTCAGAAATGGAGCATTTCCGGATACATGTTTATACGAACATTTTTTCTCATTTTGACCTGGGAAATCTCTGCTTAAATTTTTTTAAACATCTTTTTGGAACATCCTGCATATACTCTAATATACGTCTTGACACATGAATTTATGCATATATCAAAGCATATGTCTCGATATGCGTTTAAATTCATATTTTGTATAGTTGATCGAATGGAATCGTTGAGCGCGTTCAGGAGACACAACCGTTAAGCATCATCCTGTCAACACTCGACGTTGATTTGTTGGTTTTAAAAGTAAGAACTAATCACGTTCAATTGCTACTCAACGGTTGTGTCTCCTGAACGCACCCATTGAGCTTCTCTATAACTACAAACTTGTATACAAGGTGTCCCATAATAATCGTATCACGTTAATTAACTTACAGAGTGATCAACATAAAAATCTCTAACGATATAATTCTCGTATATAATATAATACAAAATTTTAAAATCTGCTTTTAATCGCCCTATAAGTTAATCAACGATTAAATTAACCAGAGTTTGGTCGTAGTGGCCCTTAGTATTGCTTTTAATGGTCTAGTATAATATATAGAAGTCTGTGTCTTTTTTTAACATGTGGAATAAGTTTTTGAGGGTGGGAAAATGATCCAATTCGTAGAAAAGGATATATACATTCTGCATGGACCGCGCTATCTTTGTCAGGAATTCGCTGATTATATAGTCAAAACATTGACTTCATATGTGCTTTACGAATTTAAAGAAAAATAAATAATTCACAACCGTTTCCAATTTCATTTCAATAAAACCAAAACATTTTCTAGAAGTTTCCCACTGTATCGCTTTTGTTGCTAAATATCTGATGAGAAATGTTTATATAGCTCAGATAATATAAATATAATAAGAGACAGAGATCCACCCAAAAATATATCTGTCTCTTTCTAATTCTGTTTCAGGGGGCCTATTACGGTTTTTAAAACGAAGTGAAAATTACAAAAGTGAGGAAATTCACTAGAATATTTACATCTTCATTTGTCGAAATCTAGTAAATCTGTTCACTTTTGCAATTTTCATCTCGTTTCAAGACCCGTAGTAGGCCCCCAGTATACCATGTAGCTCACTATATGTATGAACTCACGAGTGTGAATATACAGGATGTTTCAAAAGTGGAGGTCAATCGCTCGGGAGTCGATTTTTTTTTGTCAAAATTGAAAGAAGAGATGGTTTTTATGAATTTTATAACATAATTAAAGTCAAATAAAAGTTGCGGGCAGCTTTAGCACTACCCAAGATTAAAAGAAAAAATACAAGTAAAATAAAAAATAAATAAATAAATACAAAATGAAATAAATAAAACAAAATAAATAAATACAAAACCATCTCTTCTTTCAATTTTGACAAAAAAGTTCGAAAGCAAAGCAATTTGAAATTTCAACATAAAAATGGCAATAACTTGAAAACAACGCATTTTCGGACTTATGTTCATATCAAACTTTTTTCTTATTTTTGAGTTCCCCATCACTTCCCAAGCGATTGACCTTTACCCGATTTTGAAACACTCAGTATAGATACGTTCCATTTGACATACATTGTACAAAAATACATATGTACATACGTATATACACTAGACACTAGACATTAGATACGTTCCGATATTAACTGCCAATACTGAAAAGGTATAGTTAAAGTTACATGTCACACATTTCGTTCATCAGCAGGGCCGCGTTCGAGAACATCACCTGTGTGCACACGAGCGTCGTTCTATGTTTGTTCAACTTTCAGTAAATAACAAAGATAAAACGACGCTCGGTGCACACGGGTGATGTTCTCGAACGCAGTCCAGCTAATCACGAAGCCCATGCCGACGATCATGACGAAGTCGATGCCTGGAAAAAAAGCGATATTTTTGTTCTATTATCTAACGCGCTTTCAATAAATCTTTATATACTCTCGCACTTACGATATTAATCATGTACCGCACGAAATCAGTTTGTTGATCGCATATTTGCAGGTTACGTCTTAATAAAGACCGATGATGTTTATTCTTATATTATAATTCAATGGATTAAGTCTCACACGTGTCCAAATAAATATATTCATATAAAACATTTCTGCTGCATATTTTATGCGGTATTTTCAAGATCAAAGTGTGTCTTAAATAATGGGGGTATATGGCCTGTGGAAATTGATCGAAACATCCGGAAAGCCGGTGCCCTTAGAAAGCCTCGAGGGCAAGGTCTTGGCAATTGGTAAGCATTGATATTCATGATGAATTTTATCATAACAATGTTTGAATAAAAAATATAATTTTTAATATAACGTCTATAAATGTCAAATTTTTGTATCTTTTTTTTGATAGCTGAAGTTTTGAGAATATAAATGGAAGAAAAAAGCTTAAAAATAGATATTGTGAAATAGATAATCCATATAATATAAATTTTCAGACATATCGATATGGATATATCAAGTATTACAAGGATATCAAGATCGTCACGGTATTCCTAGACCTAATGCCCATTTGCTTGGATTATTCACTAGAATATGTAAACTCTTATATTATAAGATCAAGCCTGTTTTTGTTTTTGATGGAGGTGTACCTATGCTCAAGAAAAATATAATTGTAAATACAGTGGATTATATTCTTTCTAATTAACAAATAAGATCTTTTCTTCTTTTTCTAATATTGTGCATTTAATGCAAAAAAGATACAGTATATTACAAACTTTAAACACACTATGTATTTATGCAAAAACAAAACTGTTCTTTTTTATCTTGATTATAATATTGTTCGTACTGTAATTAGTTCTCAGCGTGGGAACCAGGTAGTGAGAAAAGAGTCATCTCATTCTTTTGTTCACAGGCCTTACGCAGGAAGCAGAAATCTATTGCTACAAGTAAGGCGCAGAAGATGAAGGCAGACTTGATAAACAACTTGATAAAACACAGCGTTGTGAAAACAGTTCTCAATAAAGATTCCAAGGTGGCTCAAACTAATGGAGCAATGCAAGCAATGATAAATATGCAAACTAATTATTCTAAGGAAGATATGTTTACTCTACCTGATATGCCTAGCACTAGCAAAGCGCAGATTTATATCAGTGATAATGGTGATGAGGATGATTCTAACACCTCTGTTGAGCTAAGTCCACGGAAGCAATCCAAATGGATGGGAAACATACACAGTGTTGATGTAACCAGCAATGAATTTAAAGCATTACCTGCAGATGTCCGTTATGATATACTTACTGATCTTAAAGAAACGAGGAAACAAAATTCCTGGGGTCGTTTGCATGAAATACCCCAAGTATGTATGTATGTACAAGTGTTAAAAAATTACACACACACACACACATATATATATATATTTATATATTTATATATTGCATGTATGAGCAAAATAAATTGTAAAGTGTTTTACAAAAATTGTATCCAATTATAGAAATCACAAGAATTTTCTGGCTACCAATTGAAACGTTTGCTTAAACGTAGATATGTACAAGAATCCTTGGAATCTGCTGAGAAGGAAATGGGTGGAAAAACACTGACATTGGAGGAATTAGATAAACTACTGACTGAACAAGGCGTTAATACGAATAGCAAAGACGCGGCTTTTCGAATAGCCGCGGATAATGCAACGAGATTGATTTACATCAGTGGTATGTGTGCCAAGTATCAAAATAGTAATTTTTCATTTTTCATTATATATATATATATATATATATATATACATATACTGTAATATAATTATATATCATTGTTCACAGACAAGAACACATTGGCAAAAAACTCTAATGAATCAGAAGCGGATAAAGATGATACATTACAAAATGTGAATGAGAAAGTTGAATCTATTGCTGGCCCAAGTAATCATGCGCTTATTGTAGAAGACATGAACGAATATGAATTAAATGATTCTGATGATGACATCAATGTGCTGCCGATTCACGATGATTTTTCATTTATCACGAGCGATATAAATAAAAATGCATTTGATAGTGATAAGGAATCTGAAATTGATATGAATGAATCATTGGCACCATTAGATAAAAAATATTTAAGCAAAAATACGACGAATCCTGCATTAGTATATCTATTAGAGTATAGTGGTTTATCTCAGAATCAGATCATACATCTCATGAAATACAATAAAAACAAAAGCCATAGAACAAGAACCGCAAGCAAAAATGTAAAGGTGCACGAGAAAAATACTAATTCAGAATTAACTGAAGATAAAACTCCAGCAATTGCTAAATCAATATTAGCACTTCCTGAAAATTGTATGGAAATTTCGAAATCGATAGAATCACAGAATATGCAAAATGCATGCACGACCAATGATAATATGATTGTCGAATTAATTTCATCTAACATGAAATCGGATGATTTCATCAAAGAAGAACCATTAAAAAATAACGCTGAAGCATTAGATATTCTAACATCTAATCTCATATCCTCGGTTGATAAATCAATGATGTCTGAGGAATGTCCTTCTTCTCCTATAAAGTCTAATAACAATATGAGAGTTGAATTAATTTCAACAGTACAAACAGACACATCAGATTCCGATTCTGATGGTTTTATAGAGATTCAAGATGTTCCAGTACCTTATATGGGAATATTAGAAAAAAATATTACAGAAAACGTCGAGATAGCTTTTAAGATTGATGAAAAATTAGAAGACGATATTTTCGCCGATATATTTGAGAAAGCGGATAAAAATAAGAATAGAGATGAAAATTTGTCAACTAGTTGTTCGAAACAAATACAGTCTGTCAATGAAAACCAAATGCCATTAATTTTTGAAGACAACAATTTGAAAATCAATTTATTGGATACTACACCTGAGGAATTGATCATAGAAAAAACAGAAATCAAGTCACTGGAAAATATTCAGTTAATCGAGAATGATGAAGGCAAAGTGCACGACTTTCAAGACTCCAACAACTTAATAAAACAGAAAAATTTAGATTTACTTACTCAAAACAATGTTTGTAATGAATACATGCAAGAAAAGATAGCAGTATTGCCTACAAATGAAAAAGATTTAATAGAATTAAAGGTATACTTTCAGTATTATTTCTGTAAATAAATTAATGTTTCAATTTATTTATTTATTTATTTATATCTGATATGTGTGAATTTGCTAATTTCAGACACAATTAGAATATGAGCAGGAAGAACTTACCAAAGGCATTGGCAAATTTGAAAGACAAGCTATCAATATTTCTGATCAGATACAAACCGAGGCACAGGTATATTTCAGAATATATTGGAAACAATTTTTGTTGTGTGTACAACTATATTGCATGTGTCATATTATGTTTGTTTGTAGGAATTGTTACGTTTATTCGGCATACCGTACATAATAGCACCAATGGAAGCAGAAGCGCAGTGCGCATTCTTGGAACAAATTAAATTCACCGATGGTACGATTACAGACGATTCCGATATTTGGTTGTTTGGTGGTCAATATGTATACAAGAACTTTTTCAACAATAACAGAAAAGTGTTACAATTCTGTGCCTGTGATATTCAACATCATTTTAGTAAGCATTAGATCTCCTAGATCTCCTAGATAGATCTCCATAATTTTTTTTTTTTTTTAAATACAACAAAAATATATATTGAATATATATCATCTAAAATATTTGTGAGAAATTAAAATTAATTATAAAATTAATTATTGTATATGTATGTGCGTGTATGTTTAACGATATAACACATTATATACATATCGCAGAACTCAGTCGGAATCAATTGATACAATTGGCCCTTTTGGTCGGTAGTGATTATACCACAGGAGTGGCGGGTATTGGTCCAGTCACCGCGCTAGAAATATTAGCCGCCTTTCCCGCCGAAGGAGATAACGTATTACACGGATTATATAATTTTTGCTCGTGGGTTAAAGAAGGAAAATTTTCTGGAAAAACGGGCCTACACAATAAGTTGCGAAATGTGAAGTTGGACAGAGGTAAGTGGTGATCATCTGCAAAACATGATTAGATAACGACGAATAGTCTCTATATCACTTACTAGTGATAGAGAGAGAGAGAGAGAGAGAGAGAGAGAGAGAGAGAAAGAGTAAATAGTGTAACTAATTTCAGATTTTCCAAGTCAAGCAGTCGTCCAAGCGTATCTTTTCCCTACGGTCGATGAATCAAAAGAAACTTTTACTTGGGGTAAACCGAACGTTGTGCTTCTTTGCGATTACACCAGGCAGAAATTTGGATGGACGAAAGGCAAGTTTGATGACACAATCATACCGGTATTGAGGAGAATGGAGGAAAGCAGGAATCAAAGATTGTTGGACATGTACTTTAAAACGAAAATATCACCGCGATCTATCGAGCCAACCTTGAGTAAGAGAGTGCAGAAAGCTCTATGCAAATTAAATAACGTCGATATGGATGAAGAAAATGTAGATGGCAAATCTCGATCTAAAAGAAATAAAATAAGCAATGCCGTCCTAAAGTTGAACGAAGAAGAAGATGTAGTCGATTTTGAAATATCGATTCACGAGACTAAATCGCTTCCAAAAGTAAATGCTACCACCAATAAACCTCTTAAATCCATTGACAAAAAAAAATATACTAAGGAATATATACCACAACGAGAAAAGGATAGAGAATGTGCATTAGAAAGAAAATTACATGCTATAGAGATATTTAGAAAATCAAAAAAAGGTTTAGGTAAAACAAGAAAGGTAAAATGTGCAGCACGAAAGGTCAAAAAAGAGGCAGAACTATCGGAAAGCGATAGCAACTAGATCTAATTTTTTAAATTAAAATAAAAGAAATTTTTATTTATTGTGAATAACAACTTATAAGATTTATCAGAACCAAATTTAATTAACATAACCTAATATTATCGATGATGTCTTCTGTGTTTCAATTTTGCATCTTCCTTCGCTCTTAATAGTCGTCCAATTTGCGACAAGCTTTCTATGATTCTGAAGATTGTGTATAAAAATATGTATGAATAATATGTGACAGGCAATGTATTACATATATATACTTTTTTGGACTTTTGTTATTTGTTATGTGTGTTTTTACATACATACATCTTTATATGTGTAAAAATACAAATTATTTTTCTGTCAAAAGGACTATATACTCCAATAATTATATTTTTTAGATTCAGTAATATAAGGGTTGACAGAAGACATTATCATCATTTCTGTCAATATAGCTCCGTAAAATACAGATTCATATATTTATATGTATACAGGGTGTCCGGCAAGTAAATGACCAAACGAAAGGTGGAGGTAGATTGGGTCAAACTGAATCGAAAAGTCCTGAACCATTTTTTTTTATAATGCTTAATAAAGGAGTTATTATTGTTTAAGTCTATCCAATCAGCGCCGACCTTTAGCCGCGCGTCTGGTAATGTGCGTGAGCGCTCCGTCGCTACGGCGACGCACACTATCAGGCGGGCGGCTCACTGACGTGCGTCCGGCTAAAAGTCGACGCTGATGAGCCAGACTTTACTCAATAATAACTCTTTTATTAAGCGTTATAGAAAAAAATAGTACAGGACTTTTCTTTTCAGTTTGACCCAATCTACCTCCACCTTTCGTTTGGTCACTTACTTGTCGGACACTCTGTATATACACAAATTGTAGCTAAAAATTATGTGTTTTAATATTCTATGATGATAAATAATAATGGATAGTTAATAGAATGAACAAACATAGTCGATAAAATATGGATATTTTTCAAAGTTCAGTTTGCGAAAAGCCGTTCTTTTTTAATCGCTTATAACTTATTAAAAATTATTAATACTTCGACATTTTCGTCGAGTAATAGTGCGTCAACTTTGATACATTGGGTCTATTCTTTATAGCTGAACTGGCTGCATTAGTTCAGCTATAAAAAAGAGACCCATTCTGTATGTATATGTGCGCGCGCACGCATCGTGTACACACGCACAGCACACACACGCGCGCGCACGCACACACACGCACACACACATATAGCACGATAAATATAGAAATATGTAAAATACAGTAAATGTTTTGGCTGTACAGTAGTAGCAAAAAATCGTCAAAATAAAAAAAAACATGTTTCTTACGTTTATACTGTTTGAAAAATCAAATAAATAGATCCGGATT
The DNA here is from genome assembly GCA_009859135.1 of Formica selysi. Classification (NCBI taxonomy): domain Eukaryota; kingdom Metazoa; phylum Arthropoda; class Insecta; order Hymenoptera; family Formicidae; genus Formica; species Formica selysi. The sequence goes on along the minus strand of WHNR01000059.1, from coordinate 266,983 downwards.
ATAAAAAAGTTAAAGTATCACAAAATAATATGCCCAATAAGCAATTTGATAACAAATTGGCATCAAATTCGCTCAAAATTTGGTAACAAATCCAGTGCCATCTGTGTCCGCATTAAGCTTGTGTTTTGGTGACAAAGCTTGCTGACATAACCTGACAGCAAATTGACGGCAAAAACCGAGCAAAGCTTGACATGATTGACGTCAAATTGGTGGCAAAAATCGAGCAAAATCTGCGCAGGATAATCTGACAGCAGATTGTCAGCAAAAACCGAACAAATTCTGCAGCTTTTGGCCATTCATATAAAATAGTATATTTAAATGGATTTAAAGTCTCAACCCTAAGTAATAAAATGATGATAAGTTTTGGTCATAAAATGACCATTAGATAATTAGACATCCTAAGTTAGGTCTCATAAGACCCAAAATATATCACATCTACGGGAGACCATTTTCTGACGTTCTTTTGATGGCAAAAATAAGACAAATTACAGTATTGTTATATAAAATCATATATTAATGTTTTAAAATGTATAAGTAAATTTAAATAATTTAATTTACAAAATTAAAGATTTTTTTGGACAGAAATTGTTCGAATAAGTGAAAATCGAACAATTATCTGTCCGATTTGCCAAAAATCAGTTCAATATCTGAATTTCTTGTATAAGAATTGTGTCAAAAATTGTACTGATAGAAATATATATATTATAATATTATTAGCGTTTTGCAGGCTTTATATACACTCATGACAAGAATTTGAATACGGGTATAGATAATGAATAACGCGCCGCATAGCGATAAGCGACTGAACTATTTTATAATACTTTGTAATAAGCTGCAGATTCTGTTCGGTTTTTGCTGCCAATTTGCCATCAGATTGCGCACTCCAGATCTTGCTCAGTTTTTGCTGACAATCTGATGTCAGTCATGTTAGCAAGCTTTGCTTGGTTCTTACCGGCAATCTGCCAGCTTAATCGGTAATAACAACTCTTGCATCAAATTTGTAGCCTTTTTGCTAACAATAATTTGTAGCAAGCATTTGGCAATATCTGTTAGAACAGACGTGGCTGACTGGGTGGTTTTTGACATCTTCGTAAAAGAAAATAATTGTAATTAATATTTTTCCTAATTTATGATAAAAACTTTTGATCGTGAATATCCCCTAAAATCAACTGCAAGAAACAAAAAAAACCGAGTAATTTGCAGAAAGAGAGAGAGAACTAGAGATAATATTTTTCTATTTTTCTAATTTTTAGTAAATAACTTTTAAATAAGTAAGTGGATCTAAATCAAGTTTTGCACGAATATTTATTAGTTTTCTTAATATATGTGTTAATATTATTTTTTTGGCAATGTTTTTTCCTTTTCAAATTTATCAATAAGTGCTACAATACGCAATTTTCCATAAGAATCAGTAACTAACTTTAAACTTAAATAATTTCCAAATCTTTAAGAGAATTGTGCTCATATTTTGCACAGATACTCAGAAGAAATAGTAGAACAGTCTACGAAATTTTCTGCTTTTGTCAATGTTTTGACATATGACACACATCCTTAAAAATATAAAAAAGAAAACATACAACTTTATTCAACAACAATTAAATGACTTAAAAAATGTGAATCGATTTATCATTTGTCTTGTGCATTAATTAATTCTAAATCTGCACATTTTTATCTTTAAAATTATAAATTCCAGACAATTCATCAAGAGAAAGAGAATTATCTTTGACAATATTTAAAAAAAAATAATCTTTATAACAATTTATTTGTACGAAAATATTTATAATGCATTAACAATGAAACATATAATACTAGATTATATGGATTTGTATCTACATATGTACATGTACATATGTATACTATATTGTATATACCTACATTGTATATCATATGTATAGCTGAACAATTAGCACTTTACAATAAAATTAGAAAAAACAGAGAGAGAAATTTACAAATCTCGATATAATAAAATATTCTGATACATATACAATTAATAATATATTATGTGTAGGATAATATCTGTAAAAAATATCTGTAGAACATACATACCCCTCCATAGTTTATATAAACTTATACAATTATATATAAGTAGATTTTATTATCAACTTTTCATCAATCTACAAGCAGGTATTTATTGAATCAGTTTTCTTAAGTATTAATATAGCTACTATTTCTCTGATTAAGAGAAAAAAAAAACATTATAAAGAAATAAATCATGACTTAAAAAAAAAAAATTTGAAGCTTTATACATTAAAAATCGTAATAAAACTCTCATATAGCACCAGCTTTCTTAGCACCATTTTATACATAATTTAATAAGATCCGAATATTATCATTGATTTAAACCGAATAATTTTAAAGCATTAAAAGCGGTAGCCAATGCAACTTGCTCCGGCGTGGTTCGCATAAATGCCGCTACCATTTCTACAACCGCTGGCAAGGCACATGGTTCGTTACGTTGAAAGGTGCAGTAACGATGGAGGAACATCATAGACCGTTCGGTTAAAGCGTCCTTCACATGTGCGGGTAATTTGCTGGCTCTGGTATTGGGATACATAATGGTGCGTCGGTTTCTACTAAGTTTTATCTAATGGCACTGTCCACTTCTAGCATTGTCTTATCCCGCTGTCAGACTTATCCTTGCATAAGTAACCTGTGATACCTAGATAAAAGCCTTGATCCAAATAAATGTGCGCCTTCGTCGTGAAAGGATGACAGGTAACGATATAGGACTCAAGACCTTCGTTAAAGCGTCCTTCTATGTGCAGGGTAATGCTGGCTGGTATTGGAACATGTCGACTTATCTAGCATTTCTTTTTTTTTTTTTTTTTTTTTTTTTTTTTTTCGTTCTTATATTGACTAAGAACCTCTAACACATCTTTTGTGCACTTCTTTCATGTATTACTAATGCTTATTTAATGTACAGGCTAATTCTATTTGTTTATGAAACACAGCGCGTTGAGCCTCCGGGCTGAAAAGTCCCGACTGTAATCCAAGCCACATTCTCCGATTGCAACACATTCAAGATTATTGGCTATGCTTTCCAGTTCATGCAAAGTGTCTGAGTCCTCCCAAGATTTGGCATCATGCGGATGTATGCCAGCTGTCGAGTAAAGCGTTCCGGGATATATTCTAGTTAGCCTCAAGGCTTCTTTGCTGGAACGAATGCTGGCACCTATCACCATAATTTTTTGTACACCGGCATCCTTTGCTCTTTGTATTACACTATCTAAATCTCGACTATACTTCTTATTCGTTAAATTGGCACCCACATCAACTATAATATAATTTTCATAGCATTGAGTCATGGATGATGGAACAGCTTTCTCCTCTTCAGCCATTCCTTTAGACTTCTATGAGACTATAAACTGAAGTATAAAAATACTCAATATTATCAACATTACTTCATTCAAGATAATAAATATATGATATCATTCTATTATAAGAGAAGATCACACAGCTCTGACATCTCAATGGTATACATAGACATACGTGCACATATGTATGAATTGGATGTATAATAGAAAATTTTTAGAAACACATGTATTTTTAGAAAGCATACTATTAAAAAATAAAAAAAAAAAAAAAAAAAAAAAAAAAAAAAAAAAAAAAAAAAAAAAAAAAAAAAAAAAAAAAAAAAAAAAAAAAAAAAAAAAAAAAAAAAAAAAAAAAAAAAAAAAAAAAAAAAAAAAAAAAAAAAAAAAAATTAAAATGCATGCTAATTTTTTTTTTTTTTTTTTTTTTTTTTTTTTTTTTTTTTTTTTTTTTTTTTTTTTTTTTTTTTTTTTTTTTTTTTTTTTTTTTTTTTTTTTTTATTTTTTTTAGAGCTCTATTTAAAAATATAATTCATAAATATGGGCTCTATCTCAATATAAATTTATTAAACCCATTTTTATTAAAAACATTTTTGCATTTATAACTAAATAAGTGCCTGTTTGCAGAAAAAGTCTAAAAAAGCAATGTAAATAGATTTAATTATTTATATGTAATTATATGTATATATATATATATATATATATATATATATATATATATATAAATCTCTTTTCAAACATGAACATATTAATTTAACATAACAGAGATCATTAATATATATCACTATAAATAAGATGATCATATGCAACAAATCATTCATAGTAATGGATAAATTAATGCGAATTTGATCACTCAAATTAGACCACATTAGTGCATATTAAAGGCTGCTATATACAGGATGAGTCACTAGAAACTACATTCTAAGATATCTTCACAAATATTGATTTTACATAAAAACGTTTAAGACAAAAGTTAAATAATTTTAAAAGAGCTACATTTTAATCGTTTTAATTTATTTTTAGGTAGAGGCGCCAAAAAGTTTTGAAAGTCATCTCAAATTTTTTAAATAGGAAGCCCTATTTTTAATCAACTATAATTGTAGAGGATGAAAAAACGAATCCAACGACCTATAATACTTTGACCATGGGGTGACCTTGAAATGAAAAAACCTAGAAAAAACAGGAGTAATAGGTAAATAATAAAAGTAATAATTTTTCAAATAAAGTAAATTAATTTTATTTAATAAGATGCTATCTTTTGGAATCGTTCGACATTGATAATACATTGTTTCATATCTTTGGGAGTTGTTGGTACATCTGTATACTATTTGTTCACTCATCATTCCAATAAAATCCCATTGACACATTCTTTTTCGTTGTGTTTATCAACTCGAAGATATGAAACAACATTTTACCAATGCTTGAATGATTCCAAAAGATATGTTGCAAAGAATATGCACATCTTTTAAAAAACGTATTCAAAAGTGTAATGAAATGAATGGGCAACACTTTGAGCATCTTATTAAATAAGATTAATTCATTTTGTTTGTAAAATTATTACTTTTATTACTTATCTATTACTCCTCCTATTTTTCTAGATTTTTTAATTTCAAAATCATTTCATGGTCAAAGTGTTATATGTCGTTGGATTCGTCTTTTCATCCTCTAAAATTATGGTTGATTAAAAATAGTTTTCCATTTAAAAAATTTGTGATGAACTTCAAAACTTTTTGGTGCCTCGATCTAAAAATAAACGAGCTAAAAATAAGATGACCAAAATGTAGCCCTTTCAAAATTATTTAACTTTTGTCTTGAATGTTTTTGTGTAAAATCAATATTTATGAAGATATTTTAAAAGGCAGTTTTTAGGACTCATCCTGTATAAAGTTATCTAAATAAAAAAGATAATATAAACATTTTAAAGAATTAAAACTTAATAATGATATATTGTCATATTATTTAGCAGAATATACATTAATTATAAATCATTATCAAACATTATAGTTTATACAGGGTATTAAAAAAAAGGGTCACATATTTTAAAAGCAGATAGTATTGATCAAAACGAAAAAAAGTCTAATTAACATGGGTCCTCCAATTAATATCTTCGAAGATACAGGCTACCTTTCTATTTGGTTCTTTGTCTTTTTGCTAATCTCTTAGATTTTTGGCTATAGGGACACTTAAAGATTTTGGTGTATTCAACACCTGTTGATGACATACAAGCACTGCAGGACCGTGTTTTCAATGCGTGCCAGTAAATCTGGGAACAATCAGATGTGTTTGACGCGTGACAATGAATGGGAACCACATAGAGCACCTCTTATAATGCTGATTGCAAAACCAGTAAGTACTCTTTTGTTTACTGTATTGTAGAGATGACACAACCAATTAGAAAAGGATAAAGAGCTCAAATAGAAAGATAGCTTGCATCTTCGAAGATATTAATTAGGACTCTTTAATTAGACTTTTTTGTTTTGATCAATACTACCTGCTCTCAAAATATATGACCTTCTTTTTTAACATCCTGTATATTATGCCATTGTATTTACATACTTCATATATTTAATATCCACTAGTATGGTGTAATAGGGATAATCGAATTCGCTAAAAGTTAATGTTACATAAACAGGCACTTAACTTTCAAGTACTTAACCTACACGCGATGCATCAGAGTTCATGTCAATTAAGAGCTAAGATATTTGCGCGGTGCATGACTGAGTCACGATTATAAAACGAAAAGTAAATGACACCGGTACAAATAAGAGTTAGAATCGAATGGAGAATTAACTGTGATTATTATTGAACTATAAATAAAATGACAAACTTACGTCAATCCTTCAAATACACGAGCTATACGGTACGTATAATATAATATACTCCACACGTTGGATGATGTGAATTCTTTTTCTTGGAGAATTACTCATCGCTCATTTTTGTTAAAGTAGCCGTTATATACACTCATATCATTAAATAACCGTGCGAAACAGAGCGAAAGAGAATCGAGTATATGTAAATGGGCGCGTTCAGGAGACACAACCATTGAATATCGTCTTGTCAACACTCGACCACCGTATAATACAGGCCGTGTTCCGATATTCACTGCCAATACTGAAAATCTATAGTTTACGTCACATACACTACAGATTTTCAGTACTGGCAGTGAATATTGGAACACGGCCACAGCAGCGCAACCATAGACATAGTATGGGTCTGTTCTTTATAGCTGAACTGGCTGCACTAGTTCAGAGTTTATCTTTTTCTCTCCCCATTGGAAGGAGAAAGATAAGCTCTGAACTAGTGCAGCCAGTTCAGCTATAAAGAACAGACCTTTATATCTAGACCGAGTGTTGAGGAGTGAGGGCCAAGGTGCACGTAGAAAAGGACATACTCTGTTCCGTGCCCCTTGCGTTCTCTCTCACTCGCATGTAACATAGCGAAAGAGTACGCTATGCTACGAGCGAGCGAGAGAGAACGCAAGGAGCACGAAACAGAGTATGTCCTTTTCTACGTGCATCTTTACCCCCACTCCTTAAATAAAGGCAAACGCTTGGTCTAGATATACTTTCGCTATGCTACATGCGAGTGAGAGAGAACGCAAGGGGCACGGAGCAGAGTATGTCCTTTTTTACGTGCACCTTGACCCCCACTCCTCAACACTCGGTCTAGATCATAGACATAGTATATCTAGACCGAGCGTTTGCCTTTATTTAAGGAGTGGGGGTAAAGATGCACGTAGAAAAGGACATACTCTGTTTCGTGCCCCTTGCGTTCTCTCTCGCTCGCACATAGCATAGCGCTCTCTTTCGTCATGCTACGTGCGAGCGAGAGAGAACGCAAGGGGCACGAAACAGAGTATGTCCTTTTCTACGTGCACCTCGGCTCCCACTCCTCAACACTCGGTTTAGATATACTATGTCTATGGTCTAGATCAGTGCTCGGATTTAGTTGCACATTTCGGCCCGATTCCGTGGCTCACGCCTATTGCCCCCCACTCACTGCTCATACGTTAGCGACGAGTCGCCAGATACGCGTAAAGCCCGAATCACACTAGCGGCTCGCGGCTGCGATTGCGATTGCCTCGGCCAATCAGAAAGCACCAATTGCAAGTATGATTGGAGCGTAGCAAATCACAATCACAAACGCAATCGCAATCGCAGCCGCGAGCCGCTAGTGTGATTCGGGCTTAACTAAGGAGCGCGACGCTTTGTCTCAGGAGCGTCCGTATATAAGAATATCCAAATATAATAGTAAGACAATATTTTTCTAAATGCACCGCGAAAATTCTCAAAATTGAAAGTTTTTCTTCAATATTTTATATTTCATTGATATAAAATATTGAAGAAAAACTTTTATTTATAGAAAAGTATTGTCTTATTATTATATTTGGGCATTCTTATATACGGACGCTCCTGAGACAAAGCGTCGCGCTCCTTAGTTACGCGTATCTGGCGACTCGTCGCTAACGCACGAGCGGTGAGTGGGGGGCAATAGGCGTGAGCCACGGAATCGGGCCGAAATGTGCAACTAAATCCGAGCACTGGTCTAGATATACTATGTCCATGAAGGAAGAGTAAGAAGAGTTATCTCGATAGTGTAGAGAGAAAAAAAGTGGTCACGAAAAATGTTTCGTATGTGGCCAGGTTTGCCAAATGGAATGACTTGGACCAATTCGTCGCCATCTTGAATATTCGTACATATATAGTGTTATGTTTAGTTGTATTAGTGATCAGTAAGTGTGTTGGATGACACACTACTTACTAATTACTACCACAACTAAACGTAACACTATACATATACGAAGATTCAAGATGGCGACGAAATGGTCCAAGTTATTCCATTCGGCAAACCTGGCCACATACGGAACATTTTTCGTGACCACTTTCAATCTAGGTAGATAACTCTCCTTACTCTTCCTTCATGACTATGTCTATGGATTGGCCAATGTAGTACTCATTGTTAGTACGTATTAAAGTATATCGGTGTAAACTAGCCCACTATTCCCCAGCAAAATATTAGAATCTAATCAAGGATTAAGGCTCCTGAGTAGTCGCCGCGGCCATATTGGAATGATGACGTCAGAAGCGAGAAATGACACGCTGAGAATTCTTGCGTGCCATTTTTAAATAAAAAGATATTTTAAAGAAACAAGACTACAGATCGCTTTAGTATACTCGTAAAATTGTCCGAAAACTAAGCTTTTCCTTTGATAATTAATAAATAACCGTAAAATGAGTGTCAAAGTAAGCCTAGTCATACGGGAAAACATGTAGTTTGACAGCTGTCGAAAGAAGTGGAAAATGTTCTTTTTACATAATACTTTTCTTGATAAGCTTAGTTTTCGGACAATTTTATAAGTTTCACGAATACGTTACACATCACAAAACTAGCATAAAGCGAATAATTACGAAATGGCACGCAAGAATAATTTGGGCTGTCAAAATGTCACTTTTCACGCCTCATAGTTCATCGATTTGCAACGTGAGGCGCTGCATAAAAATTCTGCGGCTGGCTCCCCATGCGGCGTAACTTGCGTAAGCGTAACTTGCGCTGACCAATCACATCGTCTCATTTGAGTAAAAAAAAAAAAGAGAGATGAGAAATGATGAAATGAGACGATGTGATTGGTCAGCGCAAGTTACACTTACGCAAGTTACGCCGCATGGGGAGCCAGCCTGACATGTGGGTAACATGCTGGTAACTTGTAGCTAACATATAACTAGACTTCGGATTATATGCATGGAAAATTTAGAAAATATGCGCATATATATGCACGGATTTTTGCAAAAATATGCAAAAATTTGTACAAATTTGCAAAGAATATGCAGATATATATTTATAAATATGAATTTTTTTATAATATTTCAAATCTTTAGGAACAGATGCAAAATGAAATAAGAAATAAAATAATCTTTAATCAAACAATATATATCTTACAAATACAAAATACGAAAATACAAAATAACGATATTTAAAAACAGGAACTTTATTTGTATGTATAAACTTTTATATTTAAACTAAACTTATATTCCTTTCCTTATTTTTAATTTTAAATTTATATTCTTAAGAAAACTAAATATACAATCTTTTATTAAGAGTTAAAACAATATATTATGAAATGCTTTCCAAAATTTTCCAGAAAAGATCTATGCCTTCTATCTGAAAATAAATATTTAAAAAGAGGAAAAGAATGTTCAACATCTACAGATGTTATTGGGACATTTTAAGTTTACTAATTAATTCAAGAATAAAAAAATTAATATTGTTATCATCATTAGCAGTTATTTCGCCTTAAAATTTTGTTGACTTTTAGTTAATAGCTTATAACCTATATTTTTTTTCAAAATGTCGTTTAATTTTTTAAAAATTGCTGCACCAATTTTACCTTTAATATTTTTACATAAAGTTTCCAACTCTATAATTAATTCTAACAGGTTCATGCCCTCTTTTTCTAATTTCTCAATTATTTTTGCCACGAAACTATAAATGCTTTTAATAAATCCAAGCTGTTGTTGAATTTCGGACTTTTTAAATAATTTTTAAATAATAAACATTTTAAGCAAAAATTGAATATGTATTCAATTATATGCAATAAAATATGCAAAATTTATGTAAATATGCAAACTTTTTGAAAATATGCAAAGATCGAGTAAATATGCAAAATATGCAAAAATTAATTAACATTAATTAGTTGTAAACATTATAATTTGTCTATATTATAATGCTCTCATAAAATATGCAAAAAATAACAAATATGCAATTTGCATATAATCCGAAGTCTACATATCCCAGACAGCACAAAACGTCCTCAGGATCATCCTGAATATGTCCAGGATGGTTCAGGATATTTGTAGGATGTTTTAAGATATTATTATAAATATATTTTATGAAAATTTAATATGCATACATGATTACTTTCGGTTATGTAGGCTATTTAATATAATTTAGAAATTTTAAGTATTGTAATAAGTATTAATGTCCTATAAATGTCCATTGGATAACCCCTGGATGTCTGTAGGATATCTGCCCTGTCTATTATATTGGATGTCCTTTGGATTTCCAGAGAATATATACATGTGCAATTAATTGTTAACATTAATTTCGTTTAATATTAATAATTGAATTTGATGCGCACATTTTCATATATTCAAAATTATTATTTATTTAATATTTCATGAGAAATGTTACTATGCGCAACATTCCAAAAACTTTACAAAAAATAGTATTCAACCGCTAGTTCGTTTGTTTACCGCTATGCGACGCGCGAACTCGTATTTGAGATTTGGTCATGAGAATTATATAAAGCTTGCAAAGAGCAACTAACAGGAAATTAAAAATATAATTATTTTTTATCAGTTCAATTTCTGATGCAATCCCAACATAGGGAATTCAGATATTGGATTGTTTTGAAAATATTACACGACTCAAACCCGGAAGCCAAACCTAAAATATTCATGTACAGCACGAAAACCTCAAATATTAAAAAACGTGAACTATTTTTAGTATTAGATTTTTAGTATTGGTAGTAAATAACAGAACGCAATCTTAGTTTATATTTAAATTTTAGAATTTGTTCCTTTTAACGTATGAAAAATATCCCTAACATATCCTATAGAAATCCTTAAAATGTTCCACAGGATCTCCCTGGATTCTCCAGAGGCTAGTGTACGGCTATCATTTACTCTTCCTCAGGACATCCAGAGGAGATCCGAGGATTAAAATAGGATATCCTCAGGATATCCTACATGTATGTCCTGGATGCCCTTTGGACGTCCTAAGGACATCCTTGTGCTGTCTGGGATAACATATATATAGTATATATCTTTTATATCCCAGACAGCACAAGGATGTCCTTAGGACGTCCAAAGGGCATCCAGGACATACATGTAGGATATCCTGAGGATATCCCATTTTAATCCTCGGATCTCCTCTGGATGTCCTGAGGAAGAGTAAATGATAGTCGTATACTAGCCTCTGGAGAATCCAGGGAGATCCTGTGGAACATCCTAAGGATTTCTATAGGATATGTTAGGGATATTTTTCGTACGTTTCAGGGAGCAAATTCTGAAAATTACGTGCTGTTATTTATTGCCAGTACGGAAAATGTAATACTGAAAATAGTTCACGTTCTTTGAAATTTGAGACTTTCGTAGTCTACATGAATATTAGGTTTGGCTTTCGGTTTGAACCGTGTAATATTTTCTAAACAATCCAATATCTGAATTCCCTATGTTGAGATTGCATCAGAAATTGAACTGATAGAAAATAATTAAATTTTTAATTTCCTGCCAGTTGCTCTTTACAAGCTTTATATAATTCTCATGACCAAATCTCAAATACGAGATCGCGCGTCGCATAGCGGTAAACAAACAAACTAGCGGCTGAATACTATTTTTTGTAACGTTTTTGAAATGTTGCGCACAGTAACATTTCTCATAAAATATTAAATAAATAATAATTTTGGATATATGCAAATGTGTGCATCAAATTCGATTATTAATATTAAATAAAATTAATGTTAACAATTAATTGCACATGTATATGTCCTCTGGAAATCCAAAGGACATCCAATATAATACTCGGGAAAAAATGGCCCATATATAATTATATATGAAATTAAACAAACTTGACTTTTATATGTCCTTGGCAACTTCACCTAAAGTCAATCTGTTAGGTAGATATTTTTATACACTACAATTTTGCTTTTTACATATTTCTTATTATAGTTCATCGTTTTCGAGAAATTTTAGTGTTCGAGGACTTTTAGAGGACCTTACATAAACATAACTGAAATTTAAATTGAAAATAAAATTAATTATTGATCATTAATCATCATTAATCAACTATCATGATTAATATATACTTAATGATCATTATTGTTATTATTATTATTATTATTAAAATTTATAAAATTAAATGTTATAATATTTTATGTTAAATATATAAGTTTATAAATTGATATACATATTTTTAATTCCTACCTTCCTACCATCCGAGATTACAATTCACAATTGAAATCGGTTCTAACAATAGTTTAAATTTTTTGGACATAACAATATTTTTAATAAACAATAACATAGTTTTCGATTGGTTCCACAAAGAGACTTTTTCAGGCAGATATCTTAATTTTTTGTCTCAACATCCTTTATGTCAAAAAAAGGGCACAATCATCGGGCTTTTAGACAGGGCAATTTTCTTATCACATCCCATGTTCCACACAAAAAACATTAATTTCATCATACAAGTTTTACTGAAGAACTCATACCCATTAAATTTAATTTTTCAAACATTCCACCACCGATTAAAAACGGTATTTTACAAATTTAATCACCTAAATAAACATAATATGGAGGAATGTCCACCTAAAAAGGTTTTCTTTACCATCCCATACATATCCTCCATATCTGAACAATTTATTAAGATTACAAAAGATCTCGATGTAAAACTTTCCTACTTTAGTTTCAATAAATTGAATAAGTACATAAAAACACACAAGGATAGTATCCCTAAATCTCAGTTCAGAAACGTTGTTTATAAAATCAATTGTTTAGATTGTGACGCTTCCTATGTTGGACAGACTAAAAGAAAATTACACAAAAGAATTTCGGAACACCGGAATCACATCGGACGCAACACAGCTAATCATTCTGTGGTGACCGATCATAGGATAGATCTGAATCATGAATTTGATTGGGAGGAGATTGAGATATTAGACAGTGAACCTTTCCTCCATAAAAGATTACTATCTGAAATGATTTCCATAAAGAGGCAAAAAAATAGTATTAACTTGCAGACAGATACTGAATGCCTACCCGATATATATACGACCGTTATAGATAAATTGTCTAAATTATGAAAAACACAAACAGTCAAAGTCACTTTTGTATCCGACTAGCTTCTCGTTTTCCTTTGCGATCCACCAGTCTGTTTTGCGATATCGTTTAAGACGGTCCTTTTTAATCATTGACTGTACTAACATCTTTGGAACATATCAGGTATTTAACAGAGGATTAACTTTCTAGTCACTTTTACAATTTTAATTTTATTCAAATGACTATCTTTAAAATTAAACTTAAACTTATTAGCATTAATTTTACTATATTCTATTTTTAAAAAATTTTTTATTTTTTATATTTTTTCATATGTTTATATATATTTTTATCGCTGGACTTGACTTCTCATTTCTTTTAAGTTTTTTAATAGTTTCTTAGTTTTTTTAATTTTTTAATTAAGTTTTTATTATGTTGACTGATGTTGAGTATCAAATATTTATTATTGTTGTCTATGTCTAAAGAAGTACCCCGTCCCTGTTGATTCCAGGAAGCACATAATCGAGAACATGTCTCTTTAAACTTTATTTCTTGGCTTCCCGGCTAGTCAACCGAGGATGGAGGGGATATCAAACATTGCAAGGATGACATACTTTTTGATCCCTGGTATTGTTCCATAACGTATTAATTGACAAGCGTATTTCGTTCCCGCTTAACATGTAGATTGCGTTTAATGTAAGTTTTATTTGTAATAGTAGTAATCTATCTAGGATGAACAAGATATAGCATTATTTTAAGTATTTTTCGCGCTGATGAAGACCAAAAAAAGGGTCGAAACGTCCGTCTAATGTAATTGTAGGAATCTTATTGTAATAAATTATTAGTAATGTACGCGCACTAATTTCCGCGCCGACTCTAAGTTGCCATTTTCCATATGATTGTTTTAGTTTTATAAATTGACATTTAAGAGGTTTAAAAAGTAACTATTTAGAATAAAATTACATTTTAATAATTTAAAAAAAAATAATAGTAAATTTATAATATTATTACTTAATATTAATTATCGAATATTGAGAATAAATATTCAATTTAACATTAATATTTAATTATTAATATATTAATATAACATGTATATTTCTCTCTTACGTATACAATTATTTAAATTTTCAGGGACTTCTTCAAATTATATTGATTTTGGTGGTACCATACAAATTGTTGATTTTATATCAAAAATACCTAAGGTATTTATTATAGTGTGCGATTGAATTATCAGTTCGTATGGAAGTGTCCCATGATTAAAATCTGGGTATCTTAATTTTTTTGCTTTAGCATCATCTATGTGAATAATCTATAAAATATGACAACTTAAAATTATTAATTAAATAATAATTTGATTAATAATAAATTTTATCGCATTAACATTTTAATATATACGTATTATTTTATATTAAATAAGATTATATTATTATAAACATAATTAATGTAGCAGAATATAAATAATTTATTAATAACTCGGTTTGGTTGCAAATGAAATTCTATTTGCTCAATTTCTTTATTCCAAGCAACAACTTATACTCGATGCTATTATTATTTATTATAAATTTTAATAATTTATATTGTTGATTCTTGCCAACAATTTTAGGTCCTTGTATCTCATCAATAAAACCAACAATTTCACTGAAATATTTTTTTAAAAAATTTATCAGAAACAAAATAAATAATTTTATCTGTGGTTGGATCATATTTACAGTTATAATCTTTATATGTTAAGGTCACAAAAATTTTCTAACTCAATTAGATATTAAATTTACTGCTCATTTAATTTAATTTTGTCACTTTTAATATGTGGATACTACGTAGACATAAGAAATCAATTCAGTCCAAAAATCGATATTAGATGGTTATAATAATCCAATAATAGATGACAAATCATGTTATGCTTTTCAATTTGCATATTAAAATATAAGAATAAATATAAAAACTTACACAATTGAATCCTCAAACTGTATCGTTTCTAATATTTCATCAGATACAAACTGTATTATTTCCTCTTCATTGTTACGATTCAAAATTGAAATTCCTTTTCCACCTTTTGTCGAAATATCTTCATTTTCACAAATACTATTATAATTTAAAATTTCTTTTCCATTTTTTTTTTAAATATCTTCATTTTCAGAAATACTACAAATATAAATATACAAAATATTACTAACTTAATAATAATAATCAATAATATAATAATTCTAAATTTAATATTAAAAAAATTAATAAACATATTAAAATGTTAATAAATGTTAATAAATAAACGTAAAATAAATAAATGTATTGTATATAATTATATAAAACGTAAACAAAATTTTTAAATCAAGTAAATCATTAAATCATTTAAATTAATTTAAAAACTTGTTTGCACATTTTATAAACGATTATAAAAAAATAATTATAAATGACATAAATGAAATAAACCAAGCTATGGTCAACTATTTATTATAAATAAAAATGAAGCAATTAAATGTCGTTTACAACAAAATCCAAATCTTGATGAAGAAATTTTACATTTAATACATAATATAGTGTGCACGAATAATATTTTGGGGCAATCTTATCGAATGATACATGAAAAAATTAAAAATCAACAACAAACAATAGAATATTCAACTGTACGTGAATTACATTTAGAAATTTTACCAAAGAAAGGCATTGATCACAGTCGACATAATATGCAAAGAGTGAATAAAGTACAGCTGTTTTTTCAATTACAGCAGATGTTGAAATTTCAGAGACTTATATCATAATTAATATAATAAAAATAATAAAACTTTACAAGGTAGTACAATGGATCCAAATGTAGAACCATAAATTTATCCGTTATGTAATCAAGGTTGGTATAATGATTTAAAACGTAAAAAACAGTAATAAACGATTAAATAGAACAGCATACGTAAAATATTGAATGGCTATACATGATAACTTTAATATTTTTATTATGGGAAGGTGATTATCTCAACAATGGGTTGTAGATAATCACCTTCTTATATCAAAATAGAAAAATATATAATAAATTACTGAAATATTATTAAATTAATAATAATAATCAATAATATAATAATTATAAATTTAATAATAAGAAAAAGTAAACGTAATAAAACGTTAATAATTAAACGTCAATAAATAAACCTAATATTATTAAACATATAATAAATAAACGTATCGTATATAATTATATACATAAAATGTAAACAAAATTTTTAAGTCAGTTAAATCATTAAACCATTTAAATTTATTTAATAACTTTTGTTTGCACATTATTATTAATTATATTATATTATTATATTATTTATTATCAAGTATTATTAGAGCAACATACGTAAAATATCGAATGGCTATACGTGATAACTTTAATAATTTTATTATGGAAAGACGATTATTTCAACAAAGTGTTATTAATAATTATGTTAAAATACATAGAAAATAAAATAAATTTTTAAAATTTTACTAAGTTAATAATAATAATCAATAATATAATAATTATAAATTTAATAATAAAAAGGGAAAATAAATGTATTAAAACGTAAATAATTAAACATTAATAAGTAAGTGTAAATAATTAAATATATAATAAATAATCGTATCATATATAATTATATAAAATGAGGAAGCCAAAATTGCAAAAACCTGCTTGCTTTAAGGAGCTTAAGCTTTGTGAGTGAAATAAAATGATAAGGAAGCAATGTGCAAGTTTCTAATTTGCACAATTTTCATCTTGTTTGTACTATTATGTCTTGATTATTGTTATTGTCTGTTCCGTGTGTATGTATCTTCGTAATGTTCTGCTAGCATGTTAAGCTTTCTGTACGTCTGGACGAGAACTAGTGCATTACAACGTGGTATGATTGTTGGCGATAGTAAGATTTCCAATTGCTGCAGATATATAGAATTTGAAAATTTTGAGAAAACTATGAATAAAACATGTTTTTATTGTCACAATAATTAAGATATCTTATCACAATAATTAAAATATCTTGTAAAAAATGATCCGGATTATATCGTATTTGATATCATTTTAATCGCAAAAATGTCATTAAATCGTTAAAATTACTTGCAAAAAGTTAAAATAAGGAATTAATGTTTTAGTTTTGATGATAGGTCATTTCGTTTACTTTCTACCCAGTTTCTCTCTTGTTCTCGCACTCAACGAGTCGCGCTAGTACAACTCGGGAAAATAAGCAGACCCAAGAATTATCGACTGTTAGCCGTGCAAAATTTCGGAACTTTGATGCTATCATAGATCAGCTCGCTTGCCTGCTCTGTACTCAATTTCGGTCTCGCACTCAAATCACGCTAAGACAACCAAAAATATAAAAACTGCTTATCTTTCCAAGGTATTTATTCATGCACGAGCTGCCGATTGCGAAAGCGAGAGCGAGATCGAGATCGAATAAAGAATGAGTAAAATGACTTATCATCAGAGTGTTCCAAAATCTCATACATTGAGTTTTCCCCCTCTATCATTCGTTTATATCACAGCAATGACAATTTTTTAAAATCTAAATATGAATTCCATTTTTGATAAATAGTAGTTTTTCTTTTTATATAATATTAATTTTAAAATATATTATTTATTACAAATTTATTTTGTTTTAATTTTCAAGAATTGTATGCTGCTGCTGTAATATATGGACATATATAGAAAGAGTTTGTTGCTTCTCTCTTTTTCTTTTTTATTTTTTATATCAATGTTTATACTCATAAATATTATTGTATTTAAGGTATCGAGTTTTATAATTCTACGACACATTAGGTATATTTCAATCCCACTAGAAAAAAAATCGAAAAATGTTGAATTTATAAAATAATAAAAGGAATATCATACAGATTGAGAGGTATATGTGTATATGCGAGTGAGCATGTGTGTCTATGTGTATGTGTGTACATAAGTAGGAATATGCGTTCGTGTGTATATATGTAAATTAATAACCCAGACAGCACAAAACATCCTCAGAATCATCCTGAATATGTCCAGAATGGTTCAGGACATTTGTAGGATGTTTTAAGATATTATTATAAATATATTTTATGAAAATTTAATATGCATACATGATTACTTTCAGTTATGTAGGCTATTTAATATAATTTAGAAATCTTAAGTATTATAATAAGTATTAATGTCCTATAAATGTCCACTGGATAACCCCTGGATGTCTGTAGGATATCTGCCCTGTCTATTATATTGGATGTCCTTTGGATTTCCAGAGGACATATACATGTGCAATTACCCACTCGGCATGTAATATTGCTGAAATACTGTAATGTTCGGAAATGGTACAGAAATATTTCATTAATATTTCAATTGTAACTTTTCATCCGAAATATTTCAGAAATGTACCTGCATCATGTTTTTAAATTATTGCATTTGCAATATTTCTGAAATCTTTCAGAAAGTCCTTTTGTAACTAGTATTAAGGTTATAGTTTACTTGCCTACCGCTATGCGGCGCGCTATTCACTGTCTATACCCGTATTCAAATTTCTGTCATGAGCGTATATAAAGCCTGCAAAATGCGGTTAATAATATTATAATTATTTTTATCAGCTTAATTTCTGATGCGATTTCCGTACCGGGAAATTCAGATATTGAACTGATTTTTAAAAAATCGGACAGATAAATGTCCGATTTTCACTTATTCGGACAATTTCTGTCCGAATCAGTGAAAATCGTTGGTTATTATCTGCTTAAAATATAAAACAAAATCTTTAATTTTATAAATTAAATTATTTAAATTTATCTATAATATATATATCACATTAATGTATATTGTTATATATTATTACTGTAATTGATTTTAGTTTTGCCGTCAAACAAACATCAGAAAATGACGTCTCGTGGATGTGACATATCGACATCATTTTCGGATCTTAACTTAGGATATCTAAGTGATCATTTTGTGACCAAAATTTACCATCATTATGACGTCAGTTCGCTACTTGGAATATGTTTCAGAAATATTTCAGTAATATTACCGAAATATTGCTGAAATGTTTTAGCAAGGTTGCATTTGAAATGATTGCGGACATTGAAACGTTGCAGAAATGTTGCAGAAACGGTCGTGAAATATTTCTGTAATATTGTTGAAAGGTGTAATATTTCAAATGGAATATTGCAGCAATGTATCAGAAATATTACATGCCGAGTGGGTAATTGTTAACATTAATTTCGTTTAATATTAATAATTGAATTTGATGCGCACATTTTCATATATCCAAAATTATTATTTATTTAATATATCATGAGAAATGTTACTGTGCGCAACATTTCAAAAACGTTACAAAAAATAGTATTCAGCCGCTAGTTCGTTTGTTTACCGCTATGCGACGCGCGATCTCGTATTTGAGATTTGGTCATGAGAATTACATAAAGCTTGTTAAAGAGCAATTGGCAGGAAATTAAAAATGTAATTATTTTCTATCAGTTCAATTTCTGATGCAATCTCAACATAGGGAATTCAGATATTGGATTGTTTAGAACAGTGCTCGGATTTAGTTGCACATTTCGGCCCAATTCCGTGGCTCACGCCTATTGCCCCCCACTCACCGCTCAAACGTTAGCGACGAGTCGCCAGATACGCGTAACTAAGGAGCGCGACGCTTTGTCTCAGGAGCGTCCGTATATAAGAATGTCCAAATATAATAGTAAGACAATACTTTTCTAAATGCACCGCGAAAATTCTCAAAATTAAAAGTTTTTCTTCAATATTTTATATTTCATTGATATAAAATATTGAAGAAAAACTTTTATTTATAGAAAAGTATTGTTTTATTATTATATTTGGGCATTCTTATATACGGACGCTCCTGAGACAAAACGTCGCGCTCCTTAGTTACGCGTATCTGGCGACTCGTCGCTAACGTATGAGCGGTGAGTGGAGGGCAATAGGCGTGAGCCACGGAATCGGGCCGAAATGTGCAACTAAATCCGAGCACTGGTTTAGAAAATATTACACGGCTCAAACCCCAAAGCCAAACCTAATATTCATGTAGACTACGAAAGTCTCAAATATCAAAAAACGTGAACTATTTTCTGTATTACATTTTCAGTACTGGCAATAAATAACAGGACGCAATTTTCAGAATTTGCTCCCTGAAACGTACGAAAAATATCCCTAACATATCCCATAGAAATCCTTAGGATGTTCCACAGGATCTCCCTGGATTCTCTAGAGGCTATTAGTATTCGGCTATCATTTACTCTTCCTCAGGACATCCAGAGGAGAGCCAAGGATTAAAATGGAATATCCTCAGGATATCCTACATGTATGTCCTGGATGCCCTTTGGACATCCTAAGGACATCCTTGTGCTGTCTGGGAAAGGAATGCTTTCTATTTTAACATGTTAATGAATTGTTTTGGATTAAAATTTTTTTTATTTTTATTTAACTGCATTGCTTCTACGGTTTATATGTAATTTTATCATGTATAGATTGAAAACTATAAAAATATGAATACATTATTATTATAGAAAATTTAAGCCAAGTTTTCATGACTTACTTTGGTCTGAAAGTCATTTATGCGACTTAGAATTTGCGTAAAATTTTCTTTTAAACTATACATTATATAAAAAATGCTTTATTAAAGGAATCTTAATTCATTTAGTGTGTATTATAAATTAACAGCAGATAACTTATTATATATTTGGCTAGTTGTATTGATGATCTCATAGCTGTTCTTATTTTTTCAAATTTTTTGTTGCGTATAAGTTGAGATATTTTTTATGTACTTGGGATATTTTTTTACCTTTGTGAAATTTTTTTTAGAGAATATTAATTATTATATAAAAATGTGAGACTAACATAAGTTGATTACGGAATATTGACGTTTATATAAAATTATGTAAATGATAGTATACCAGGAGAATAATTTTATAAATTACGAAGCGTGCGCGCGTTTTATTGCAGAAATGGTAAATCATCAATAGCGCGAAGAAAAAAACAACATACGACGAAGGAAGATTGCGGCTATACCGACGTATACACATCCATGATGTGCATCACGATATACTATAAATAAACCCAAGTACATAGGCGCCTTACTGCGAAATGCAAGTAATCGTACACCTCGTAACGGTCGCCACGATTTTTAAGGCACTTACAATAATCTGACATAAAAAAGTCATAAACAGAAATTTATCAGTTTCTAACCGGCAACAAATTGCAATAATAAAAATTGACCAAACATTTTTTTTTCCATAAAAAAGCAAGGTCACCTTCAATTTTTTAAATGGAACTGCCTACTTTTTATTGCATATTCTTGTAGCTTATCTCGAGAGCTTTTTAAAACACTATAATAAAGTATTTTTTCATTAAGTACTTTTTGAGTTATTTTATATTTTAATCTGACATATTTTGATATAAAAATTAAAATATCTCGTAAAATATTTAGTTTTCGATAAACTTACCGTAACACTTTTATGTACAGAATAATGAGACAAATCAATTAGTTTAAAAAAAAAACGAATAATTGTTTAAAAAAATACATTATAAATAATTACATACTTTTTCTTAAAAACCATTATTTTTTTTTACTAATTGATTTGTCTCATTATTCTGTACATAAAAGTATTACGGTAAGATTATCGAAAACTAAATATTTTACGAGATATTTTATTTTTTATATCAAAATATGTCAGAATAAAATATAAAATAACTCAAAAAGTACTTAATGAAAAAATACTTTATTATAGTGTTTTGAAAAGCTCTCGAGATAAGCTACAAGAATATGCAATAAAAAGTAGGCAGTTCCATTTAAAAAATTGAAGGTGACCTTGCTTTTTTTATGGAAAAAAAATGTTTGGTCAATTTTTATTATTGCAAGTTGTTGCCGGTTAGAAACTGATAAATTTCTGTTTATGACTTTTTTATGTCAAATTATTGTAAATGCCTTAAAAATCGTGGCGACCGTTACGAGGACCACCCTGTATATATCATTCTATATTTTCAAACTGTTCTTTCAACACAGTGTTGAAAGATATCGAAAAACTTAAAAAATCCGATTAATGAGCTATCTCGGTTGACAGTGCGTGTGCATTTATTAATTAAATTATAATATCGTACTAATAACTCCACACGTTTCGATTCCCGGATTTGGGATCCTTTTCAGTGGAGAGAAAACGCAATATAAATTAAAACATCGAAAACTATCGTAAATTAAAACTATAAAAATACAAAACACGAATTGAAGAGGATCCCAAATCTGTGGATTGAAACGTTTGGAGTATGATATATTTTGTAATTTAGTTATAATAAACGCACACTGTTAACTGCGGCAGCTCATTTAATTGGCTTTTCTACTTTTCAAATTTTTCAGCTTTTCTATTTTGTAAGCTTGCGCAAAAAGTATTTATTTTAATTTAAAGAAATTGAAATTTTTCAATTAGTCGATTAAAATAATCGCCAGATAAATTGTTTGTCAACAAAAGACTACTCAAAGTTATTTGCCAATTTATCGCTTAGTTTGATATAATTTTTACTTAAAAAAAAAAACAATAAATGAAACAGTGAAATTACCAGTTACCAAAAAATCGTTGTTGAAATTTTTTTCGGCAATGGGTTAATGTGGTTTGTTTTAAAATATAGATCGACGCCAATGAAGTGTAAGCAATTGTTGCGTCAGTTATCGCGGTTCGTCGCGCGAACGGCGATGATTGGACGCGGCTGCTGAGCGGGAAATCCCCGTTGAAACCTGCTCCGCACCGCGGTTGTCTCACTGCATTCTCGTATTTATCTTTTCCACTGAGTAAAGACGTATACTTAGTAGCTCGAGGGACGTTCAACGATGAACGTTTGATGCTGCTCGTATAGAACGCAATATAGCATCTCTCGCGGTTTCGTAATTTTTCTCGGTCGAAAATCTCAAAGCAAAATGAATTATTGTGCGATGTTATCTTCGTGAAAATTACCGCATTTGATATACTTGTATATACGTTATCATTGCCACATGTAAGTGACGAGTGCGATTGACGTGCACTGCGTTTTTTTTTCGTTCTTATAGAATAAATTGATATCGTTATATGCTGAGATTGAGGTGGAAGAGTTAATACCATTAAATAAAAATGGATTCATTTAATAATTACGGTAGGAATGATTTGTCGGAGGTAAGTTTAACGCAAATGAGAGATGTTAACATATATGTGCTAGTATATATATGTCTGTGAGATCGCTCGGTCTTCTATCGTAGTTTTTTCTCAGACTATTTAAAACTTCGAATTTATTCAAGTCTAATTTGAAACTCGATTTTAGTTTAGGCACTTTTATCATTTATTTACATAATTCCCTAATAAACTAGACAAAATAGATATTTGCACAGCATTAAAAATCAAATTAAAGCGAACATATTTTTAGCAAACAACTGTTTTATTTATTGACTTGTTGTCGATTATGAGTTTCGAGTTGTTGCGCGTGTTCTTTTTCACACTCTGTATTTTATTCGCAAATATTTTCGTTAAGGATGTATGTGTCATATATCAAAACATCGACAAAAACATTAAAATTTCGTAGACTGTTCTACTATTTCTTCTGAGTATCTGTACAAAACCTGAGCACAATTCTTTTAACGATTTGAAAATTATTTAAGTTTAAAGTTAATAGTATTGATTCTTATGGAAAATCGTATATTGTAGCACTTATTGACAAATTTGACAAGGAAAAAATATTGCCAACGAAATACAAATTTTCACATGTATTAAAAATCTCTAATAAATATTTGTGCAAAACTTGATTTATAGATCCACTTACTCGTTTAAATGTTATTTACTAAAAATTATAGAAAAATATTTCTCTCTCTCTCTCTCTTTCTGCAAATTATTCGATTTTTTTTATTTCTTGCAGTTGATTTCAGGGGGTATTCACGATCAAAAGTTTTTGTCATAAATTAGGAAATATATTAATTACAACTATTTTCTTTTACGAAGACGTTAAAAACCATATTATTTTGTGATACTTTAATTCTTTTTATAATCCGGATTTATTTATTTGATTTTTCAAACAGTATAAACGTGAAAAATGTTTTTTTCTTTTTTATTTTGACAGTTTTTTGCTACTATTGTACAGCCAAAACCTTCCTTCCTTAAATTTATATTTAATGATTTTTGATTGCAAATTTGTTTAAAAATCAAATATATTATGTGTGAAAGCCTCTTCTGGATTATGATTTTCTCCTGTTTATCTTATCCGATACATGCTATTCCCGAAATTTTATGTTTTAAACTCTATGATTGCAGATGTATCCGTCGTTTATTAATTTAAATGAAGATGAGAACAGTCACTTACTCCTGGATATGGATTCTTTGGTTCCTAGGCGTAGTAATTTCTTAGCGAACCGCAGTTGTGAATCAGTGAAGAAGAAATGTTTTCTCGGTAATACACGTAATTTTTTATTTTAATTATATTAGAAAAAATTAATTTCGAGATTTATTCAAATATTTATTTTGTGCCTTCCTAACTTTGTCACAAAGTTCGATAAAATTTCAAAGCAAAATCGTGTTATTGTAAGAAAGTAATAAATACTAAAGCGTTTTTTTTTTCTTATATCGCTCGGGCGTCTACGATGCCTCTTTCGCAACGATTTCTTATTACGGGTCCGCAATTACCAATGCAATGATAGTTGTTGGAGGGGATTTCTCGGGACTACTTAACATTGACGTATTGCATCGATTTATGGAAAAACCGCATTTAACTTTAGCATTTAATCATTCTATCTCTAAAAAAACACGCTACACAAGATACTCGACAGACCCGACTTTAAAAATATCTGAATGGATAGGTGACGAGGAATGCAAGGAAATCGATGGTACCGGATGGTCAGATAAACCTATCAAAAACTGGTGTCAAGAGGAAACAATAAATTGGCTTATGTCAGCCGCATCGTATATGGGTCAACCGTACAGTTCTATTCAACATAGTCTTGCTGTGTCAGGGAAGGAACTTGTGACTTTTACCCGACAAGATTTCATTAATTATGATCCAATATACGGGGACCAATTGTACGATCTTCTTCACTCACAACGTGTATCGAATCTGCGTACGTACGTGAATTTTAATTATGTTTATGAATTTTAATATGCAGAGTCCATCTCAAAGAACCCCGAGTTTAATTAAGCGATATAGATTCTTTGACAAATTTATATTTTAGTAATTGTACTTTACAACTGAAAACTTAGGAATAAAGTCTCTACTGAGATAATCCATAATGTATTAGATACTATAACGCGAAAAAAAATATAAAATCTTATAAACTTAAAATCTTATCGATTTTTTTAAATAGTGCCATCATTCGATACTATTCAACCACAATCGGAGGACGAATACGCGCCAGTTATTTCAAACAACATATCTGGTAAATTATTAAGAAAATTTCTATGATTGTATACAGTTAGAAAATTTGTTTTCTTATTAAAAAATATACCGGTTAAAATTTTTGTGTTAAATATTTAAAACGTTCATATGTTATTTCAATATATTGTTGTTGTGTTAATTGAACTCAAATATTAAATTATTAAAACAATTGAAAAAATGTAAAAATCGCAATGTGCACATATTTTATTAATTTTACGCAATAGATATGTTCCTTGTTACTAGTGACAGGATTTATCTATTAAAATTTATAGAAAAAAAATGTTGATTTTATTCTATAACGAGTGGGAAAAGGAGTGAGAGTAACTACAGACTATCAATAAACTACAAACTATCAATAATTTTTTTCTAAAATCCTTTTATCATTAAAAATGTTGATTTTACAAAAAATTATTTGAAATTACTATGAGGGTATCTATACTCCCTGGAAAAAGCTAGAAAATCTGGAATTCTTAGGGATTTTGTTTTTACCTTGAAAAATCCGGGAATTCTCATGGCATTTTATTCAAACTCAGGGTATTTTTTCAAAAATTTTATCTTTGATCATTTTGTTATTATATACAGGGTGAGTCATTTTAATCAACGCACGCAAATATCTCGTAAAGTAAGCAAGATGGAAAAAAACGTTTTATACAAAAGTTGTAGGGTTCAGAGGGGGACACATGATGAAAATATGGACTTGACCTTGAGTGACCTTTTCAAGGCCAAATCAATGTGATCGATATTTTCTTAAATGGAACCCCCATTTTTTATTGCATATTCTTGTAGCTTATCTCGAAAGCTTTTCAAAACACTATAATGAAGTATTTTTTCATTAAGTACTTTTTAAGTTATTTTATATTTTAATCTGACATATCTTGATATAAAAAATAAAATATCTCGTAAAATATTCAGTTTTTGATAATCTTATCGTAATACTTTCATGTACAAAATAATGAGACAAATCAATTAGTGTAAAGAAAAAAACAAATAATTGTTTAAAAAAATACATTGTAAATAATTACATACTTTTTTTTAAAACAATTATTTTTTTTATACTAATTGATTTGTCTCATTATTCTGTACATAAAAGTATTACGGTAAGATTATCAAAAACTGAATATTTTACGAGATATTTTATTTTTTATATCAAAATATGTCAGATTAAAATATAAAATAACTTAAAAAGTACTTAATGAAAAAATACTTCATTATAGTGTTTTGAAAAGCTTTCGAGATAAACTACAAGAATATGCAATAAAAAATGGGGGGTTCCATTTAAGAAAATATCGATCACATTGACTTGGCCTTGAAAAGGTTACTCAAGGTCAAGTCCATATTTTCATCATGTGTCCCCCTCTGAACCCTACAACTTTTGTATAAAACATTTTTTTCCATCTTGCTTACTTTACGAGATATTTGCGTGCGTTGATTAAAATGACTCACCCTGTATATTGCAAGCATCGACAATCTGATTGGCCAATGATTGTATGAATTATATGTTTCAAACATATTATAAATATATATTTTTCTTTCTTTGATTATATGTTCATTGTCATAGCAAAAAATACTGAATACACAATACTGAGTACACATTTGTTATTGTAATTCTGACAATTAATGATAGAAAATAAAAATATTATGCAATTGGAAAATGCTTATCTTACAAAAGTCATTCAGTTCTTTTCAGTACATTTTTAAATTTAATATTTAAAATTTAAGTGGTTTATTTTTCCTTTGTATGAATAAAAAGCATTAGAAAACGTACACAAAAAAAAACTTATTTTAAAATACTCCATCTAAAAATTCTCTCATTTTACCTAGAATTTTGAACAAATTACCTGAAAAATCAGGAATTTTCACGGAATTTTTTTACAAGCTTTGGATAGATACCCTAATTATGAAATTTACATTCATTCTGTGTTGAAATATTAATAGGTATTAGTGTCACCATTTAATCCATATATCCATATTATGTTAAATTAACATAAAAATCTGTGTGGACCGTTCGGAACATGCAATATATGTTACATTTAACACAAATTTTCCAATTGTGTACCGATTTATATTTGTACGATTTTCAGTTTTCTTTTTTTGTTTTTTTTTGATACACCAATACTTTCGCTTTTTTCAGATGCAGAATCGGATAATAGCGTTGAAGTCGCAACGAAAAGACTGCCTGGCAGACCAAGAGTATTAAAGACCAAAAAGAATCGTAAGCATTGCAAAATATTTTTTCGATCTAATCCGAAAATGCATGTGTTATATCGACTGTATAATTACACTTATACAGCTGTCAGTCAAGGAAAACTATGGGAATTTATTAGAGATTTACTACGTAATAGAGAAACGTGTCCTAGTTTAATCTGTTGGGAGGATTATTCACAAGCCAAATTTCGTTTTGTAAAAAGCGACGAAGTAGCAAAACGATGGGGTTCACGGAAAGGAAATACAAAAATGACTTATGAAAAACTTAGTAGAGCTATGAGGTAATAGAATAATTTTTTGTTTTTGTATATATATGTATATATATGTACTAGAAAATAATATTTAATATATTCATGTGCGGTTGTGTTCTTATAGATACTATTATAAAAGCAAGATATTTCTACCGGTGCTCGGTCGAAGATTGGTATATCAATTTGGACCAAATGCAAAAGGATGGCAAACGGATAATCCAAATTTCCGAAATTGAAACGACATTGTCAAGAAGAAGCGAGTATATATGTATATATGGAATATGCGAAAACAATAAAATAAACCGAATATCTCGTGATGTTCTCGAAATGTTAAAGATAATCGCGCATTTAACACTTTACTAATCAAAGAAGCTATCTATTAATAAGCCTCTCATACTAGAATAAGCCAATCAGTAATATATTAATATGTTTTATATGCTTCTTAAATAGTGCCATAAATATAGCTATATTTTTTCACAAATATAGAAGCATAATAATATATAGTAAGATAAAGTTCGCGTAACAACAACAAAAAAGGAATAAAGCCTCAAGAAAATATTCCGTTTATCTATCTTGCCGCCGCGGTTCTTTGTCATATTTTTATATTTTTAATGTTATCAAAACTCTAATTACATAATAATTGTGTTTACAATGATCTTAAAATGCAATTAAAAAGAATGTGCAAGAGATACTATTTAAGAAGAAAAAATTACTATTTAAGAATAATTTCACAAATAAAATCAAGAAGAAACAAATCTTTTATAAAAATGAAAAAGGAAAACTTCTTTATTATATTGTAATGTACATATTTGTTATTTATATATATAAAAAAGACCCACTTATTCCTATTTTATTATTAAATTCTTATATAATAAATTTCCAGAAATAGCTTAACAAAAATAAGTTTATAATTAACTTGTAATAATTTAAAACTATATTAAATATTACTTGTGTAAAAATAAAATTAAAATTATTTTTTTTCCAAAAGAACAGTTTTATTTTCGTCTTTTTTTCGTTGTCAATGAAAAATTTGATATTGCTCTTCTCTTCTGAGGCTACAAAAAATAAGCATTTATCAAAATATACGCTTCTTTCAGTGGAAATACACATAAATCAGATAATCGAAAAATATACAGGGTGTCCCGCAACGTGATGTCCACACTGAAACTGTGTATTCTTTTTGTCATTCTAAGTCAAAAAGTCTTAATACACATATGCCCTAAAGTCGATTGTTTCAAAGTTATAGCGAAAAAACAAAATTGCATAAAATAAGAACAATATTATTTAATCACGCAGTATTTTCCAAATTGTCGTTTTAGAGACGTTAGTTTGCGCCGGAAGTCTTCTGATACTAATAGTAGAAGTTCTGTCCACCGTTGCTAGTATCGCATCCTCGACTTGACGATGTCGCCTTAATGGTCTCTCAAGATTTTTATTTGGGACCTTACCAGTAAATTTAATGCTTCGGTGGACATTGCTAAAAACTCTTCGATCTGGTACTCTGCGATTAGGAAACCGTCGGTGATATTCTGTTACTGTTGCACGTTGCGTTACCATTACAGAAACCATAAATAAAATGAATATCGGCATATTCTTCATTGGAAAATGTACTCATGATTGGTAGGTAAGAGAAATTTCTAAGCTATGTTTATGCGATGTTTTCACTTAAAACGACAGTCAATTTATTAATATTATCTTGTGTGGCAAGTGTGGAAAACAATGAATTATGTCGAGTATGAAGTTGCCGCATTCGTTTCAGCTCATGCGGCAACTTCATGCGCGACGTAGTTCGTTGTCTTCCGCACATGCCATACATACAATATTTTTTGTAATGCCTGTTATTTCCGCACTACTAGTGCGGTAAGGTAAGTCATAAAGGTGCTTTTCTCCCATTAGTGTGAGAAATAACTACTTTTGCATTTTTTCGCTATAACTTCGAAACAAGCGACTTTAGGGCATATGTGTATTAAGACTTTTTGACTTAGAATGACACAAAGAATCCATAGTTTCAGTGTGGACATCACGTTGCGGGACACCCTGTATATATATACAGGGTGTTCTAGACCACCCGTACACCCCTTTTCTTTAAAAAACTAAGCATTTTAGAGAAAAACGTTTTGAACAAAAATTGTATGGTTTTGAGGGGAACATAAGATGGTGTCATTGGTTTGACCTTGGATGGCATCGTTAAGGTCAAGTCAAGGACACCTTTAATTCCATAAATGGAATTCCCTATTTTTTATTGCATATTCTTGTAGCTTATTTCGAGAGCTTTCCAAAACACTATAATAAAGTATTTTTTCATTAAGTACTTTTTGAGTTATTTTATATTTTAATCTGACATATTTTGATATAAAAAATAAAATATCTCGTAAAATATTTTGTTTTCGATAATCTTATCGTAATACTTTTATGTTCAGAATAATGAAACAAATCAATTAGTAAAAAAAAATTGTTTAAAAAAAAAAGTATATAATTATTTACAATGTATTTTTTTAAACAATTATTTGTTTTTTTCTTTACACTAATTGATTTGTCTCATTATTCTGTACATAAAAGTATTACGGTAAGATTATCGAAAACTAAATAATTTACGAGATATTTTATTTTTTATATCAAAATATGTCAGATTAAAATATAAAATAACTCAAAAAGTACTTAATGAAAAAATACTTTATTATAGTGTTTTGGAAAGCTCTCGAGATAAGCTACAAGAATATGTAATAAAAAATAGGGAATTCCATTTAAGAAATTAAAGGTGTCCTTGACTTGACCTTAACGATGCCATCCAAGGTCAAACCAATGACACCATCTTATGTTCCCCTCAAAACCATACAATTTTTGTTCAAAACGTTTTTCTCTAAAATGCTTAGTTTTTGAAAGAAAAGGGGTGTACGGGTGATCTAGGACACCCTGTATATATGTGTGTGTGTGTGTGTGTGTGTGTGATAGCGTCTTAAAAAGATCTAATACAATTAAATTACCTTGGCTTGTGAATCCTCATCTTCCTCTCTAATTTTGTCGTTCTTTTCAGATGTATTATTTAGGTTAATATATTGAAAGACAAAATTTCTTGCATTTATTGTATGAGAAGCAGATTCACCTTGCTTTGCCAATGAAGCTATCTTCGCCAACGATTCTTCTCCTCGAGTTAAAAGCGAACGTTTTTTTATAACATTCTGTAAAATGTAAAAAAACGTATAAACAAATTTTGTTATCGAGTCATAAATAAAATATGGCAATACATGCCATAATGTTGTAAACGTTAATTAACAGTTAATTAATAATCTTACATATATCGTCTGGGATTTTTTTCCGGTATTTGGTCTATTCAATAAGTCTGTTATATTTCGCGGCATAATTGGTTCCATGTTTTCAGATGAATCTATTTTGTTATCAGAAGCATATAGTTCTTGAGATTCATCATTCTTAATCTTTTTAAGCGCTTCCAGTCCAAATTTAAAAATTTGACTATTGCATAACTCATCCTCAATTTCATTATTCGAACATTTCTGTAAATGCATAAGACATATGTATGTAAACATATTTTTTTTTATATGATCATTATATATATATATATATATATATATATATATATATATATATATGTGTGTGTATATATACAGGGTGACCCGCAATGATCACTCACTAAATATATAGCATTATTCCTTACCAAAAACTGAGTCGAAAAGTCCTGAATAAAGGAGTTATTATTGAGTAAAGTTGAGCCAATCAGCGCCGACCTTTAGCCGGGCGCATATCGGTGAGCCGCGCGCCTGGTAGTGTGCGTGAGCGCTCGGCGGCGCACACTATCAGGCGCGCGGCTCACTGACGTGCGTCCGGTTAAAGATCAGCGCTAATTGGTCCGACTTTACTCAATAATAACTCCTTTATTAAGCGTTATAAAAAAAAATGGTTCAGGACTTTTCGACTCAGTTTTTGGTAAGGAATAACGCTATGTACTTAGTGGGCGGTCATTGCGGGTCATTCTGTATATTTTATGTAATAATATATGTATAATATACCATCCTTTCTTCAAGAAACTTGTCTCTTTCTTGCCTGAGTTTACTCCACTTTGCTTCTTCCTCTTCTTCTTGCACATCTATCCAGCCATCCTTCTCGTCAGATGCTTGTGACATTTCATTATTACTTTCTAATTTATCTAATACAATAATAATTATATTAATATTATTATAAATATAATAATGCATTGCATATTAAATATCAATTTTTTGAAATTTGAATTTTGCAGAATATTTTTACAAAAGTAAGTTTTTTTCTAATGCAATCATCATGTACAAGAATATAAAAAAATTGCAATAATCATTTAGTAAATGAGAGAAAATCGACTATATATTTTTATACCTATATTTCTCCACTTGAACTTGCGCTCGCGACTTATTCCATTGGTGTGCAAATCTCCATCCTCAAATAATAATTCTTGAAGTAATCTAACTTCCTTTTTATCTTCATTTAGCACCTGTCTCATGTACGTTCTATGAATCTTCTCCAATTGATTTTTCATTTCATGTTCGTCTATATGTTCGTCATCAGCTTCTTCGTATTCTAATTTATCCAAATCTTTTTCGTCCTCATCAGCGGAATCCCAATCACTTTCGCTCAATTCAGCCTCTTCATCCAAAAAATCAGCCGCAACTTTTTTTATATCTTTTTCCGGTACAACTTCGTTCTCTTCGGAATCATAATCTATATATTGTTCTTCTGTCTCCTTATCCATACCATCGTTCTCTTCGTCGGACGATTGAGCATTTTCCTCCTCCGAATCAGATAAATGCAATCTTTTTACTGAACGTTTTCTGGGTTTCAAAAACGTATCCGTTTCATCCAATTGATCATCATCGTCTGAAGAAACAATCGTCAGTTTTAATTCCGAAACTATTTCACCAACTTGTTTCATTTTGCTCATGTGATTTACAGAATTATTAGAATCTTCATCTAATATCAGTTTTACATCTTGAGAGTTTTTATCTTCTATTTCGAGATTTTTTAATTCTTTGATATCGATCAGTTTCGTATTCCAATTTTCTGGACATAATCGCGATTTACTGTTAGTCGTTTGTAAAGATAAATCTAAATCGGTTTTTTGCGTGGAGTCAAATTTACCTGAACATAATCGCATAAGATATTCATCATCAACAGTTTCTTTAGTATTGTCAAATAGTTTTTTCCTTAAAATATTTTTGTTTCCAATATTTTGTGCATATTCAGAAGACCTATCGCTTTGTGTGTTTTCCATAAAAATGGATTTCTGATCTGCATCAAACAGATATTCTTTATCTTCTAGTGTATCTTTCTTATTTTTTGGAGAATCCAAAGTAGTATTTAATACACTTAATTGTGTTATAGGAGAAACAAAGTCAAGCATACTTGTCTTTGTCGAAGGTGTCTTATTTATTTGGCTTCTAGTAATAACTTCTGCATCCTTTTGATTAGCAGGCATATTGCTTTTGTTCTCACTTATTAAATCATTATCTTCATACTGTATCCCATACATATTTACATCTTTCAAAACGTTTTTTAATTGATTATTATCATTTTCCGGATAGATCGGATTTGTAATGTTTAAATCGCCTTGAAACTCCTCTATCAACTGCTTTGTTTTATCTTTTTTATTCTTAATAATATCAAAGTTTTTACAAATATTATTATCATTTTCTTTAGAATCATATTCACTTCCATTCTCTATATCTGGGTCGGAATCTATTACATCTTCTTCCTGATCAGTCTCTATTTCACTTGTACTATCATCCATATGTTCTTCTCTACACTTAAGGTTTGCAGACTGTTTATTGTTATATTTTGCTTGAACCACATCATTCTTGCTATATGTCTCTTCTGCATCTGTACTTGAATCTTCATTGTCTGTAACTTCAACTTCGTCGTCTACAAATAAGCACTTACTCCTTTTTTTGTCCTTAATACAAATATCATCCTCTTCGAGTTCGCTTTCTCCACTATCACTTGATTCAAAATTAGGAATTTTTTCCTGTCCATTTGAATCATAATCACTCTCTTCTTCCTCATCCCATTTTTCTTTTTCTTGTAATTCTATTTTTTTATGCTTCCATTCTTCATTACGTTTTATAGTCATTTGTAACTTTAGATCTTCTTTTAAACGCATTAACTTGGCCCCAGGCTTACTCAACTCAGGATTATCAGTATTAGTGGGTAAATTATATGGAAGTAATTCCTTAATCAAAAGAGGACTGTTTGGAGTATTTTGTAAGTCTACTATAGTTTCTTGAGATTTATCGTTAGCCTGTCTTTTTGCGTTAATAACATGTTTACAGAAAAATCTATCTAATAAAGTATTTACACCTTTTCCATATGATTTCACATTATTCGTCAAATCAATAATCATACCTGGTGATCCTTTTAGTGTAACTATAGAATTTGGTACTAATTTTGGTAATAATTTTTTTTTATCAGTTAAAGTCTCATCTACAAACTTCGAAAATGGCAAACCAAGTGCATGATTATCAGAGTCTTTATATTCTTCTGTTAAAGAATTATTTTCATATTTTGATGGAGTGTCATCAGTTAAAATAATAGATGGTGATATATCCGTTTTATCGTACTTATTCTTTTTTTTATCATTTTCATCTTGTATTATAATAAAATCATCAGAATTTATAAATGTATCAATATTATCTATCTTATCATTATCCCTTTGAAGAGTTTCAGCTATTTCCTTATTACTTATATCATTAGGAATTTCTAATATTTTTGTTTCTGCAATCAAATTTTTATTTCTATCTATGTTAATTGCTTCAGAATCACATTGATATACTTGTGATATTTCTGATATGTAATTTTCTGTCATACTAATTTCTGATTTCTTCTTATCATTGACATATTTTTCCTTCTCCAAGGAAGTAATAATAGTTTTAACTATTCCTTCGGTCTCTTGTTTGTTGGAATCTAGATCAGAATCTTCATTTGTTTTGCTCCCAAAACATGTATCAAACAATTTTCTTGATACATTACATTTTTGATGGTTTTGTTTGTCTTCATTATCTATTTGTTGTGATAATGTATTAGATTCATCATCATGATTACTGCTATTCTCAGTTATGAAAGATGACTCTTTATTTTGATAATCTACTTCGCTAAAATCTTTTTCAGATACCATAGATGTATTGAGATATACATGGTCTTGTACAATCTTTCCTTCATTATGTATAGCTTGATTGCTTGTATCAATTTTTTGAGAATTTTGTATACACATATTTTTGACATCTGTCAATGGCATTTTTTTATATATAATGGAAGACTTTTTTACATCTCTAGCAGCAAAAGATATAGATTGTTGCGTATCATCTTCTGAATCTGAAGATTTATAAAAGAATTCTGCTTCTCTTTCTTTTTCCGCAACAACTTGGCTGTTTAAAATCATATGTAAAAATTATTTATTTTGTATATGAGAAAATCCATTTTGTAAAATTTATGTAAATATATATATATATATATATATATATATATATATATATATATACGGGTGTTCCAAAGCATCCTTGACAACGCTCGTGAGCAGGTAGAGCACAGTAAACTGAACAGAAAAGTCCTGTACTACTTTTTTCTATAACGCTTAATAAAGGAGTTATTATTGAATAAAGTCTGGTCAATCAGCGCCGACTTTTAGCCGGACGCACGTCAGTGAGCCGCCCGTCTGTTAGTGTGCGTCGCCGTAGCGACGGAACGCTCACGCACACTACCAGGCGCGCGGCTAAAGGTCGACGCTGATTGGCCAGATGTTATTCAATAACTCCTTTATTAAGCGTTATAAAAAAAAATGTTACAAGACTTTTCTGTTCAGTTTACTGTGCTCTACTTGCTCACGAGCGTTGTCAAGGGTGCTTTGGGACACCCTGTATACAGGGTAGGCCATTTTAATGTATCCACTGAAATATCTTAAAATCTATAAGTTTAAGACAAAAATGTTTTAGACAAAAGTTGTATGGTTTAGGGGACACATGATGAAAATATGGACTTGACCTTGAGTGACCTTTTCAAGGCCAAGTCAATGTGATCGATGTTTTCTTAAATGGAACACCCCATTTTTTATTGCATATTCTTGTAGCTTATCTCAAGGAGATAATTATATATGTAATTAGATAATTATATAAGGAGATAAATATATATATATATATATATATATATATATATATATTTTAATTTAATTTTTTCAATTCTCATTGTTTCCAAAAAGCAGCCCAATTATTGCAGGTCTAATTGGGCTGCTTTTTGGAAACAATGAGAATTGAAAAAATTGAATTTATATATATATATATATATATATATATATATATATATATATATATATATATATATATATATAGATATATAAATAGAATTGAGAAAATTAAATTGTTTTGAATACAAGAAATCTCAATTTTATTTAATTTAATCAATTTTATTAGCATACAATATAAAAATTATATAATAAAGCAATTTGATAATCAAATTTATATTTAAAAAATACACACAGAAATACACACGGTGATGGGCAAAATTTGATTATCAAATTACTTTATATAAGTGTTATGTATGCTAAAAATTGACAGGTTTCCTGTATTCAAAAGTTTGATTTTTTAAACTCTACACATTTATTCTTATATGTATAACAGTCTATGTATAAATGTATAAATATTTGAATTGTTATTATACATGTGATGTGCTATAAAACCACTGCATTTTTTGTATTTCTGATA
Source organism: Formica selysi (assembly GCA_009859135.1). NCBI lineage: Eukaryota > Metazoa > Arthropoda > Insecta > Hymenoptera > Formicidae > Formica > Formica selysi. Next base: position 230,329 of record WHNR01000059.1, on the reverse strand, counting down.
GTAGATTCTATAGTCAAGTGGAAGTTGATTTTTCCTTAAGCAAAAATGTTAAAAAACATTTTTTAAAAGTTTACAGTTTTTTTTCACCATATATCTTTGTAAGACTCAAATTAAAGGTCTCTTTTACATTGTACTCGGAATTAATTAAAGAATATAGTTTTCTTAATCTTTTAATTCCACAAAATTTAATTTATAAAAAGCCCTTCTTTTCCAATAGCTTGCAACTTGATAATTATTAATGATTCAACATCTTTATTATAAAGAAAAAAAAGAATTTATCTCCAAATCGAGGAAAATTTGCTATTAAAAGTGTGTAATCTTGGAACACCCTATATATAAAAACTTACCTTACTATTGCAGATGACATTTTCAGTTTTGCAACTGTTGTAGGTGCCTTTGGAAGAGATGCCAATATTTTCTTTCTATTCAAGAATTCCTGTAACGTACGCTGTTTTGGTTTGTGATATGGTAGAGAAATTTCTGTTTCTCTTAATAAACGTTGGGTTTCACTATGTATCTGACGCATTGCATCATCTTTTGAAGCTCTGATAGATCCCTATTTTAAGAATCAAAAGCTTTACATTAATTTAAAAGATTTTGTTTCATATTAAATATTATAGCTATTAAATATTATAGCATTAGGATTGACTATATAAGTTAGATTAAGAATAAAGATGTACAAACCTTTCTCTTTTTAACAAATTCTTTTTTACTGCTTTTATCCTCAGATATGTTAAATTTTTCAAATGCAACAACAGAATCCTGTGTTTCTCCTTCTTCTTCTTCAGATTCAGAATCTATTAAAGATTGATAGCCACTAGTCTATAAAACAAAATAAAGTAATTCCAAATAATTTCTATATATGGCATCACATTTCTCATTAAAATTATAAATTGTTAATAAAAAATATATTTACATATATTTGTACTTACAGTAATATTTATAGTTTTATCAACAGTTTGAGGAAAGTTATTAATCTTGCTCATCTGTGTGTCATCTTCATATTCGCTTTCCATTCTTCTTGCATTTTTATTTTTAAGATTTTTCTTATATTTTGCAATGTTTAAATGTTCATCATTTTCATTGGGACTATAAGTTTTTGTCAATGTTTCATACAAAGTAGATTCATTTTCGGTATCGCTATCCACAAGATTTAAAAATCTTTTTGATAATAATTTTTTAGTATTATTAATGTTGTTATCTTCATTGCAGTATTTATCACTAGCTCTCAATTCATTCTTTTTACTATCCTCTGGTTTGTTATGGTCACTTTCATTATCTAGATAACTATTGTTAATCGACACAGAATCGCATGCGATATTTTCTAAGTTTTCTTCAACATTTTTCTCATCTTTCCTATCGTGTGCTCCTTTTTCATCATTGCATCTTGGAATATCATTAGAGATATTTGATTCACTGTTATTGATGAAGTGTTCCTTTTCGTTGAAATCTTTGTTACTTGATGAAACTTCCATTGTAGCAAGTAGTAGATGTTAACTAATCATTGCCGTTGTCAAAAATCTGACATTTCTTTTTCTTCAATGAAAAAAAATTAAATATAATTAAAAAATATTAAGTTAAAAGAATTATATAAGTGTAAAAAAAATAGTATCCATATACATTCTCTTAGGCATGCAGGTATGTTGAATTTATAAAAGTGCTTTTGTTCGGCCGTTATATCATAGCTAATAATACACGTGATTCATTGTCTTTTTCTTTAAGCTATAGATATATAGACTGGATTGAGCCTGTGGAACGAACTATGAATACCGGCCTATGTGAAGCATTGAACTCTATACCACAGTCATGAAGGAAGAGTAAGGAGAGTTATCTCGATAGTGTAGAGAGAAAAAAAGTGGTCACGAAAAATGTTCCGTATGTGGCCAGGTTTGCCCTTAGAACATATATAAATGGAAGGGGAATGCCTTTGTTTCCCGATAGAAAAACATGTCGGAAGGAAGTAAGAAAGAAAATCATAGTTGCCTCTCTCTTGTGAGTTACTTTGCTCAAAAGTGCGCATGCGCGGCTATGTGTGTGTACTACACACACATGGCCGCGCATGCGCACTTTTGAGCAAAGTAACTCACAAGAGAGAGGCAACTATGATTTTCTTTCTTACTTCCTTCCGACACTTTTCAGCCTGCTATTCCCCTTCCATTTATATATGTTCTAAGGGTTTGCCAAATGGAATGACTTAGACCAATTCGTCGCCATCTTGAATATTCGTACATATATAGTGTTATGTTTAGTTGTATTCATAGACATAGTATATCTAGATCGAGTGTTGAGGAGTGGGGGCCGATGTGCACGTAGAAAAGGACATACTCTGTTTCGTGCCCCTTGCGTTCTCTCTCGCTCGCACAGAGCATAGCGCTCTCTTTCGTCATGCTACGTGCGAGCGAGAGAGAACGCAAGGGGCACGAAACAGAGTTATGTCCTTTTCTACGTGGACATCGGCCCCCACTCCTTAAATAAAGGCAAACGCTCGGTCTAGATATACTATGTCTATGGTTGTATTAGTGATCAGTAAGTGTGTTGGATGACACACTACTTACTAACAGAGAGAAGCCTGAGAGCGGCCATCCCAGCGTTTTTCGTACGATAGCTTTCGGTCCCGTACAGCAGCGCCTCTACGTCCATTTTACAGACGCTTGGAACTACATGGCCACGTCCACTTTCGGTGGCATGATAAAACAACCAATTGGTTCATGTCCATGCTACGTCCACTTTTCGATACTGTCGGTCTCGGTTCATGTCCGTGCTACATCCACTTTTCGATATTGTCGAAGCTGGTAGTACACTGATCGTTTGACAAAGAGAGATGGTTGCGCTGTCTTTGTCTCTCTTTCATCGCGTATGTGTGTAGCATCCGTGAAGGCACACACCGATACGTTGAGCACACGGATGCGATTGTTGGGAGATAATGTCAGACAAGGAGCGATAATCGCGTGCTATTCTTGTTCCTCTAGCATATCGCTTTATGACCGAGATACAGCCTGAAAATGCTTTCTGGCCTCTCGTGACAGAAAGCAGTAATGCAACAAGGCTAATAAGCACCCACTTTTTGAGAATTTTATATTTGCGTATACAGGGTGTCCCATAATTCGCGGATCACCCGCCATGTGCAGGTAGAGCACATGAAACCGAGAAGAAAAGTCCTTTACCATTTTGCGATTTTCGTAATAATTATTAAGAAATTAATTTAAAAAGATGGGCCAATCACAAGCGCGCGGCGAGAAGAGACTTCCTACTCAGGCGTTGTTAGGTGCGCGGCGAAGCGGTGGGAGGGGCGCTGTATACGGCTACGTACGAGCGAACGCTTAAGCCACGTATCTCGAACTATTCTCTCTCTCTCTCTCTCTCTCTCACTCTCTCTTTCTCGCGCGCGCGGCATAGGAAGCAGAGTTGGGCAAAAATCTAATTAACAATTACAAATTTCAATTACGAGAAAGAGAAAGAGAGAGTAAGAGAGAGAGAGAGAGAGAGAATAGTTCGAGATGCGTGGCTTCAGCGTTCGCTCGTACGTAGCCGTATACAGCGCCCCTCCCACCGCTTCGCCGCGCACCTAACAACGCCTGAGTAGGAAGTCTCTTCTCGCCGCGCGCTTGTGATTGGCCCATCTTTTTAAATTAATTTCTTAATAATTATTACGAAAATCGCAAAATGGTAAAGGACTTTTCTTCTCAGTTTCATGTGCTCTACGTGCACATGGCGGGTGATCCGCGAATTATGGGACACCCTGTATATATATATATATATATATATATATATATATATATATATATACAGGGTGAGGCATTTATAGTGACGCGGGCGTATTTCTCGGAAACGAAGCGAGATATTAAAAAACGTTTCAGACAAAAGTTGTTTGGTTCTAAGGGGGACATAAGATGGTGCCATTGATGTGACCTTGGATAGTCATTTGAAGATCACATGAAGGTCACTTTCAATTTCTTAAATAGAACTGCCTACTTTTTATTGCATATTCTTGTAACTTATCTCGAGAGCTTCTCAAAACACTATAATAAAGTATTTTTCATTAAGTACTTTTTGAGTTATATTATATTTTAATCTGACATATTTTGATATAAAAATTAAAATATCTCGTAAAATATTTAGTTTTCGATAATCTTACCGTAATACTTTTATGTTCAGAATAATGGGACAAATCAATTAGTATAAAAAAAATAATTGTTTTTAAGAAAAAGTATGTAATTATTTACAATGTATTTTTTTGAACAATTATTTGTTTTTCTCTTTACACTAATTGATTTGTCTCATTATTCTGATATAAAAGTATGACGGTAAGATTACCGAAAACTAAATATTTTACAAGATATTTTAATTTTTATATCAAAATATGTCAGATTAAAATATAAAATAATTCAAAAAGTACTTAATGAAAAAATACTTTATTATAGTGTTTTGAAAAGCTCTCGAGATAAGCTACAAGAATATGCAATAAAAAGTAGGCAGTTCCATTTAAGAAATTGAAAGTGACCTTCATGTGACCTTCTAATGACTATCCAAGGTCACATCAATGGCACCACCTTTTGTCCCCCTTCGAACCAAACAACTTTTGTCTGAAACATTTTTTAATATCTCGTTTCGTTTCCGAGAAATACGCCCGCGTCACTATAAATACCTCACCCTGTATATATATGGATATATGTTTAAATTATAGTTAAAATTGTACTTGCAATTAAATATTATATGACGATCAATAATAATAGTAGAATAATAGATAATAGAGTGAATAAATACAAAATACGTAAGACTGGTGCCTGCTAGACTTGATGATTTGTTGCTTTGTTAATATCGATACTCCGTGTATCATAATTTTGATTTCCATTTTTTTCTTCTGTATAAAACTATATAATATATATTTTATAGAATATTGTATATATATAAAATGAAAATGAACTATTTTTATTTGTAATAAAATTTTTTTACATATATTTGCAATTTGTAATATGTAATTATAGTTTGAAAAAGATATAAATATTTTAAACATATTTCTTAAAATATAATCACATTTAATAAATAAATATATGTAATGATGTATCATAAACTTTAAAAAATAGTAAAAAAAAACAAAATCCCTCGGATTTGAACCCCGATCTGCGTCGTGAGAGACCAAGCGTTTTCCAATAATCCACCGCGCACTATTGAAATAAACATCAATATGTTATCGGTACTTTTGTAGTATATTTACGTAAGATTATGTTAATCCTTTTTTAAATTAAAGTTATTATTTAGCATTGCTCTTTACGATTTATACTCTTTGTTTTAAGAATGGGAAAGAGAAAAACAATTTTTAATGCAGATATCTTGTACGATATAAAAAATATAATTTTATTGTACATAATGTTTAATGAAAATTATAAAAACATATACAAAAAGCTATTTAATCCAAAATATTCTCTTTTTTCTAGAATCATTTTATCAAACAAAATTTGGTTTATTGAAGTATTAATCTTTTTTTTTCTTCTCTATCGCGAGAATAACATATATATATTCTAGACATATATATTACATATAGTTATTTCATTAAAATAGCACATATTAATGTTTATAGTATATAAAGTAAATATTTAAAAAAAAAGATTAATACTTCAATAAACCGAATTTTGTTTGATAAAACGATTCTAGAAAAAAGACAATGTTTCAGATTAAATAGTTTTCTTTGCATGTTTTTGTAATCTTCATTAAACATTATGTACAATAAAATATACATTTTTTTATATATAACGTTACGTAAGACATCTGCATTAAAAATTGTTTTTCCCTTTCCCATTCTTAAAACAGCGAGTATAAATCATAAAAAGCAATGATAAATGATAATTTTAACTTAAAAAGGGATTCACATAATCTTATATGTAAATATACTACAAGTATCGATAGCATTAATGTCCATTTCAACGTGCGGTGGATCATTGGAAAATGTTCGGTCTGTCACCCCACACAGAGCTACATATCTAATCGATATCTACTGGATATCGACATATCCATATAATGTCCATATCTACTATGGATAATCAATAGATATCTATTAGATATCAAAAATATCTATATCTCCCATATAACCAGCTGGGATATCTTGTGGATATCCACATATTATCCACACATCCATGTTAACTAAAAATTTATTAAAAAATATCCAGTAGATATCCATTAGATATCATATAATGTCCACATTCACGTCCACTAAATATCTAACAAAGATATCTAGTAGATATCCACTTATTGTCCACATATCCATGTCCACTAAAAATCTAACAAGGATATTTAGTGGATATCCGATTATTGTCCACATATCCACGTCCACTGAATATCTGACAAGAATATCTAGTGGATATCCACATATTCTCCACATATCCATGTCCACTAAAAATCTAACAAGGATATCTAGTGGATATCCGATTATTGTCCACATATCCACGTCCACTGAATATCTGACAAGGATATTTAGTGGATATCCGATTATTGTCCACATATCCACGTCCACTGAATATCTGACAAGGATATTCATTAGATATTTACATGTTATCTACATAATATCCATGTCCACCAAATAGCTACGAAAGATATTTATTAGAGATCCACGTGTTATATACATATTCATTTCTTATTCGGAAAAAGGTTTGCCAGAAATATTTAATAAGCATATATCCATTATTAATTAGAAATTAAAATCTAAATAGTTATATTTGAATTTTTTTTATATACGTATTGTTAATATTATTATTAACTATTCAATATTTTACATTTTGTATTATGTGCGTAATACGCATACGTTTATCTTCTTGGTGCCTATATTATAATTATGGTTCTTTATTGGGTGAGTTTACTCACGAGGTGAAAATTAAAAAGTGAGCGCGATTCACTAATAGATTATCTACGATTTCATTCGTCGAAATCTAGTGAACTACTCTCACTTTCGTAATTTTCATCTTGCGAGCAAACTCACCCAAAGAACCGTAGCACTCTTATTTGTATTTAGGCGCGTAATTGCAATATACATGTGTGTACATACCCATACAGAACACAACATCCAATAGATATCTAGTGAATATCTACATATCTATCTGATGTCCATATCTACCATGGATAACTAATAGATATCTAATAGATGAACAAAATATCTATATCTCTCGAATGACTACCGAAGATATCCACTAGATGTCCACGTGAAATCCACATATCCATGTCCACCAAACAGCTACCGAAGATATCCACTAGATATCCACGTGAAATTCACATATCCATGTCCACCACATAGCTACCGAAGATATCCACTAGATATCCACGTGAAATCCACATATCCATGTCCACCACACAGCTATCAAAGATATTTATTAGAGATTTACGTGTTCATTTATTTACCGCTATGCGGCGCACTATACACTTTCTATATCCGTATTCAAGTTCTCGTCATGAACGTATATAAAGTCTGCACAATGCGGTTAATAACATTGTAATTATTTCTATCAGTTTAACTTCTGATACGATTCCCGTACCGGGGAATTCAGATATTGAACTGATTTTTAGAAAATCGGACAGATAAGTAATGTTCGATTTTCACTTATTCGGACAATTTATGTCCGAATAAGCAAAAATCGTTCGTTATTATCTTATTTAAATTATTGAAAATATAAAATAGAAATTAACTTCCATACAAATAAAATTTTTAATTTTATATATTAAATTTATATAAAGTTATCTATAATATATATTACATTAATGTGTGTTATTATATATTATTACTGTAATTAGTTTTAATTTTGCCATCAAACAAACGTCAGAAAATGATGTCTCGTGAATGGGACATATTGATATGTCATATGCGGGTCTCATAAGATCTAACTTTTAGAACATTTAATTAATCATTTTGTGATCAAAATTTAACCAACATACAATGGATATCTACATAATATCCACTGGATATTGTATAGATACCTAGTGGATATTTATGTAGATATTCATTGGATATTGTATGGATACCTAGTGGATATTTTTGTAGATATTCACTGGATATTGTATAGATACCTAGTGGATATTTATGTAGATATTCATTGGATATTGTATGGATACCTAGTGGATATTTTTGTAGATATCCTATAGATATTTATGAGATCTCGAATGGCGGACATTTGGATATCCGTAGCATGTCTAATAGCTGTTTCTGTATATCCTGTGGATATCCCTGGTAGACATTGAAGATATCTAGCAGATATCTAATACATATCATTTTTCTGTGTGGGACGATGCAAATCAGAATTCAAATCCGAGTTTTTTTACTGTTTTTTAAAGTTTATGGTACATACATACATTTATTTATTAAACATTATATTTTAAGAAATATATTTAAAATGTTTATGTTTTTTTCAAACTATATAATTACATATTACAAATTGCAAATATATGTAAAAAAAATTTATTACAAATAAAAATAGTTTATTTTCATATTATATATATACAATAATCTATAAAATATATATTATATAGTTTTTTACAGAAGAAAAAAAATGGAAATCAAAATTATGATACACGGAGTATCGATATTAACAAAGCAACAAATCACCAAGTCTAGCAGGCACCCGTCTTACGAATTTTTTATTTATTCACTTTGTTATCTATTATCCTACTATTATTGATCATCACACAATATTTAATTGTAGGTACAATTTTAACTATAATTTAAACATATATATCTACATATGTATATACGCAAGTATAAAATTCTCACAAAGTGGGCGCTTATTAGCCTTGTTGCATTACTGCTGTCACGAGAGGCCAGAAAGCATTTTCAGGCCGTATTTCGGCCGTAAAGCGATAGAAACAAGAATAACACGCGATTGTCGCTCCTTGTCTGACATTATCTCTCAACAATCGCATCCGTGTGCTCAACGTATCGGTGTGTGCCTTCACGGACACTACACACATACGCGATGAAAGAGAGACAAAGACAGCGCAACCATCTCTCTTTGTCAAACGATCAGTGTACTACCAGCATCGACAATATCGAAAAGTGGATGTAGCACGGACATGAACCGAAACCGACAGTATCGAAAAGTGGACGTAGCATGGACATGAACCAATTGGTTGTTTTATCATGCCACCGAAAGTGGACGTGGCCATGTAGTTCCAAGCGTCTGTAAAATGGACGTAGAGGCGCTGCTGTACGGGACCGAAAGCTATCGTACGAAAAACGCTGGGATGGCCGCTCTCAGGCTTCTCTCTGTTACTAATTACTACCACAACTAAACGTAACACTATACATATACGAAGATTCAAGATGGCGACGAAATGGTCCAAGTTTTTTTTTATTCAGCATAAAAGTACAAAATGGTGGACGTGACCAGAGGGCCATCTCGTGCCTACTATTTGCATTATAATCTGTGATGGCGGAAACTATGAATTCTTATCTATCTTAATGCTTATTATACTTATCTTGTGACTAAACATATATATATTTATATGTAAGTTCTTATCTATTTAGTGCTTATTATACTTATCTTGTACCTAAACGTATATGTATTTATATGTATGTAAATATAACTATATATTCCCTTTGCTAAAATTAAAAACAAGTGGTAAAACTGTACTAATGTCCGTAGTTCAGCATAAACTATCTAGTCCAAAAACGCTTAAACTATATATATACATTATATATATATTATATGTACATTATAAAATTTTAGATTAGTCTTATGATAAATTGTCTAATAATAAACGAAGTTTCTTATCCTAAAATAGTAGACGTCTAAACTATCATATATCTATATTTATTTTTGAAATAAAACTGCCTAAGATAAATGCAGTTGTGTCATTGATGTTTACCAATAGTGATTCAATGGGATGAGGCAGAAAACCACGGACCAGCGTTAGATTTTTTATTAGAGAATTTCTTTGTTCATTATATCTTTTGCACTGCCAAAAAATATGGTTAGCCGACTCTGAAATCTCGCAGACTGGACATAATGGGGATGGGACAATGTGAAATCTTGCCAGGCTTTCCTTAAGCGATGTATGACCGCATCTTAGTCTACATAGGGATACTATTTCTCTTCTTGAAAGATCCATCTTTTTAAACCATGTGTCTCTATTCCTTATAAAGTAGTTTTCGAAATATATTTTGCCCCTATCCTTAGCTGTTATTTCACACCATTCAAAAAATTTAATATAAAGTTCATCTTTGAAGACATTTTTTACGTCACCAAGTGGGATACCATGGTGACAATCCCTTCCACACTGGGAAGCTGATTTTGCTCTTGCATCTGCTAGCTCATTTCCGATGATTCCGCAATGGCTAGGAATCCAGATGAGTTTGATCTTCTTACCTGCCATAGACAGGTCTCTAATTTTATCCTTGATTTGGTAAATCAGATAGGACGAATTATTACCCCGAGGGTGATTCGCCAAAGCAGAGAGGGCTGATTTTGAGTCCGAAAAGATCAAGGCTCGTGGAATATTAGAATTTCCTTTAATTTTCAAAACCTCTAAAATGGCCAAAGTTTCTAGAGTAAAGATAGTAAAAAATCCCGGTGCTTTTGTACAAGAAGACACAGACTCATCTAGTGTAACCACAGCGTATCCTGAGAATTCCGATCCCGGGACTCTGGATCCATCCGTATATAAACAAACAGAATTTCTAATTTCATCCTCAAAAATGTCAAAGAAGAGTGACTCGTAATTCAATTCTTTATCGAAATTTAGGCCTGTTGTTAAGTCCACTTCTGGTATGAAAACTGTAGATGCAAATTCTGTTTTATAACATAGAGGAATGCAATCCTTTTCCAGAAATTTCATTTTTTCTGAGATGCTTCTAAAATTCCTAAGTAAAATAGGATCTTTCAATAGGCACAATGTTCCTAGTCCACTTTGTTGAACGTCTGCTACATCATTCCATACTTCTAAAATTTTAAGTAAAGGGTGATTGGTTTGGGTAAATACTCTTGATAAGAAGCTTTTACATAAATATTTTGTTCTTAGGTAAATGGGAGGGTCCTTTGCTTCTCCTAAGATAAAGTTAGTAGGAGATGACAATCTAAGGCCCATCGATAGCCTGAGAGCTCTAAATTGAATCCTATCAAGTCTAACTCTCTGTGCCTTCGTGATTCCATTGAAGAGGAAACTTCCATAGTCTATACGGGATCTAATAAGAGCGAAGTATATGATTCTAAGGAGCCTAGGATCCGCTCCCCACCAAGTGTGTCTAAGACCACTTATTATTTTAAGCGGGCATTGACATCTATTCCACAGATCATTGATATGGGGATTCCAATCCAATCTAGAGGTGAGATTAAGTCCTAAGAAACGCACTTGTTTAGAGGTTTTAATTCTGGTGTTGTTTATTTTAAGGTATTGATTGTTTCCTATCCGAGAACGGGATCTAAGATCAAAGATGCAGAACTTTGTTTTTTCCGTAGAAAGTTCTAAACTCAGTTCGTCTAATTTATTTTTAATATTAGTTATTGCTGTCTCCAGACATACTTTACCTATTTCGATATTTTTTTCGTTACAGAAGATAGCAATGTCATCTGCATATTGGATTATCTGACAGTTATCGGGACAGCAATCTTGAAGATCCGATACATAAATGTTGTATAGAAGAGGACTAAGAACACTGCCTTGTGGAAGACCCCTATAAGCCCATCGACTTTCGTCTATCTCATCGAATCTGCAAAAGACTCTTCTAAAAGCAGTCATATAGTGAATGAACGACAGAATCCTCATTGGAAGGTTATACCTCTTTAGTTTGTTTATTAATATATCGCTAAGAACATTATCATATGCTGATTTGATATCCAGAAATGCTGCTGCCGTAAATTGTTTACGGTCTCTGGCAAGCAGAATATTCGAACATAATATCGAAAGGTTGTCTATGCAGGACTTACTCCGTCTGAAGCCGAACTGCGATTTCGGGAAAGCGTGTATCACTTCTAACCACCAATTAAGTCTGTTACATATTATTCTTTCCATTATCTTACACAAGCAAACAGATAACGAGATAGGTCTAAATTTCTTTCGAGATTCGTCCTTTGGTATGAAGAAAACCAAGTATTCCCTCCACTCCTCCGGATAAATCTGAAGGAGGAAAAATCTATTGTATATTTCAAGCAGGGTGTCCTTGGCCGATTCCGGAAGACTTGATATAATAAAATAATCTATGCCATCTACGCCTGGACTCGACTTCTTATTTGCCTGTTCTATCGCTAACTGTAACTCCTCCTTTGAAAAAGAAGTGGCCAGAAAAGAATCATAGTCAGTCTCCTCTACGAAGAGATTTGGAGGACCAACAGAGGTCCATGGTGGGGACAAAGAGTCAATTTGATCTACTATTACTTCGAAAACATAAGGGTCGTACTTATTAGCCGTTTCTGAATAATTTAGACGATTTTTAAAACATTTGACTTTCCTCCAAATGTATGATGGATTGGAATCTTTCCGTAAGTTATTACAAAATTCTAAAAAGTTATCTTTTTTGGCTTTCTTAAGCCCGACTCTTGCTTTTGCCTCAGCTTTTTTGTATTCCAAGAAATCTTCTCTTGATTTAGAGAGTTTAAATTTACATAGGGCAGCTCTTCTATTTCTTATAAGACGGTCACATTCTTCGTCCCACCATGGACAGGGCGGCAACAAAATCCTCCCGTTCTTACCCTTTTTCCCTACGGCCGACGAGGGCCTCGGGCGAGGACCTCTTGATCGTCCTGGAGTAACCGTTTCGAGTGCTGATGTGATACTAGCTGTGAAATTTTTGTAACAACTTTGTACGTCAAGAGGTTCCTTAAATCTATTTTCGAAATCTGACATGAGGCTATTCAGAGTATTCCTAAAGGAAACCCAGTCGGTCCTCTTAGAATACAGTCTTTGACACTTCCTTTGAGTGAATCTTTGCTTAGCTAACACCTCTAAGAATATAAATATCGGGTAATGGTCACTTCCCCATAACTCCTGACTGACCTCCCATTTTGTAATTACCGCGAGTGAAGAGCTTATGATTGATAAGTCCAGAGAAGATTCTACACATTTGGAGAGATCGAAGTGCGTAGGTTCGCTATTATTAAGAAGGACTAAGTCAACGTCCAACATTGCTTCTAACAGTGGAAATCTATAATCCTCTCTAAGATTGAAATCCCCTCCTATAAATACCCTACCTTGGAACTGGCTTAAGAACCCAAGCCAGTCGCGAGAATTCAGAGTCGGACCCCTCGGGGGTTTGTATATTGAGACTATAGTTAAGCTCCCTTGGGGGGTAAATAATTTAATTGCACAAACCTCTATTCTTCCTTGGCAGTTATTTATAACGTTAATTATTTGGTACCTTAAGCTCGATCTTATGAGGATGAGTACACCTCCCCCAGACTGCCCAAAACGGTCCTGCCTCACCACATCAAATCCCTTTATGCAAATTTTATCCATAGGTGTTAACCAAGTCTCTGAAATGATAAACAAGTCAAAGTTTTTAGATCGGAATAGTAATTCTGGAATTTTAGATTTTATACTTCTCGCATTCCATTGCGCAATCCGTAAAGAACCTGACATTATTGTTTTGAAGGAGTTTTAGTATTCTTAATATGCAATTTTACTGTATTAATAATTCTTTGCGTTAAAAGATCCTGATCTTGAATAAATGGCATGAATTCCCACAGTTGGTCAAAATTTTGACTGGAAATTTTGTCTATCTTTTCTTCCAGTGTAGAAGGCGATAGGAAAACCCTTTTCTGTGAGGAATTACTTGTTCTGGTTGGCCAGTTTGGTATTGGTCTACTTATTACTGTGTTGGTGATGTCTGATGATCCTCTCAGGATGGGAAAATTCCTGGTGTCCTTGATCAGGTTCCTCTGTATTCCTGAAATGGGGATTGTCCGTGCCGAGACTGTTTTCCTTGCTTCTATAAATGAGATATTGTCCAAAGCCATTATTTTATTGATTTCTGCACTAAATTGAAACTTTGGGCAGGTTCTATCCAGAGTTGAATGATCCCCTGAACAATGAATACATTTCTTTTCCTTGGTACAGCGTTTATCCTTATCCTTCTCGGTTTGATGCGCTTCGCTGCATATCAGACATCTATGCTGTGCTTCACACCCTTTGCTAATGTGCCCTATACGTCCGCACCTGAAACATCTCCTCACCTGAGGGATGTAAATCGAGACTGGAACTTTAGCTCTCCAAATCTTGATATCTTGTGGAAGACTCTGACCTTTAAATTCTATGCAAACAGACTGTGAGTTGATCCATTTTCCTGTGCTTTGTTCCTTCCTCTTCAGTCTAAATATTTTGTTAATAGCAATGCCCTTGTTATCTTCATTCAAAGCATCTGTTAGTTCCTCGTCTGTTACGTCGGTTGGAACTCCCTTGATTACCCCTTTTCTTAATAATTTGAATCGTGGAATGTAAGAAATGAAGCCCATATTTTTTAGTATCTCATTCTTTGTAGCTTCATTTGCTAAAGCACTCGTATCAAAGGTAACTTTCCATGAGTTACGAGCGTGTTTTGCAATGTATTTGAAGTTTACCTTAGCTTTAGTAATCCGCCGAGATGCTTCCAGATACGAGAGTGGTCTGGCCTCCTGGTTTCCATTATCCTTTACATATTTAATATAAACAAAGAAAGGCGGCTGGCTTTTCTGCGTATACATTGCGCGATCTTCTTCCGTGATTGATTCGCTCACAGATTCAATCCTTGGTTCTTTCAATTGCTTCCGGGAATTATCCTTGAGTATCTTTATCTGATTCCATTTTATTCTTCTTTTTTTTCTTTCCTTTCACTATCTTATTAACTGATTCAATTTCCTTAGTCTCTGATAAACGTGAGGATGATTCTTCTGTAATCTCCTCTCTTTGTCTCTTTCTAGCATATTTTTTATCCATTATAATTTCCATTACTTCCTCCTTAGAAATCTTGTTATTAATATCTGCCTTTTGTTCATTCTCATACTCCATATCGCTATTAAGGTCCGAATCAGACAGCGGGAGGGGTTCTGTCCCTCCCGCCATCTTCGCTAATGGGAGGTTATCTTCTATTCTTTAGCTATTAAGAGCTGTAATCGATTAATATCCAGTGATGATTCTTTATTACCAAAAAGGGATAGATTAATCTTTCCCTTTTATGTATGCTTTCTCAAATTACAGTATTGCTATTTTTAAATAATACACATTTCGAGTTTTATTTATCTTACTACGCAGTTCTATCGTCGACCGTCCACGACTACTTTATGATGGTCCAAGTTATTTAATTCGGCAAACCTGGCCACATACGGAACATTTTTCGTGACCACTTTCAATCTAGGTAGATAACTCTCCTTACTCTTCCTTCATGACCACAGTCATAGACATAGTATATCTAGACCGAGTGGGAGCCGAGGTGCACGTAGAAAAGGACATACTCTGTTTCGTGCCCCTTGCGTTCTCTCTCGCTCGCACGTAGCATGACGAAAGAGAGCGCTATGCTATGTGCGAGCGAGAGAGAAAGCAAGGGGCACGAAACAGAGTATGTCCTTTTCTACGTGCACCTCGGCTTCCACTCCTCAACACTCGGTCTAGATATACTATGTCTATGGTCTAGATATACTATGTCTATGACCACAGTATATACAGTAGCGCAACTCCTTGTCGGCACTCGACACCTTTGATGTTAAGGTGCCATTACATGGCAGCATCGAGCATCGATCGTCTGCGCAGAAATCATTGCGCAGGAATCTAAATGAGATAGATTCCAGCTTCTTGCGGCTAATAGCATGATGAGTGATATGAATTCGGTCGAGATAAAAAAATTATGTTCTGATACACATTACTAATACTGAAAATTGATATTTATTTACATTATACACAATAGATATTATTATTATTAAACAAAATATATATAAAACGTTACTATCCCCCAGCAGAATATTAGAATCTAATCAAGGATTAAGGGATATAATTTTCATTTTTTTTCCCTGCATGTTTATAACATACTGCTCCTTTAAATCATTTCCTACTTTTAACAATAGTTTTTCAAACTTTGTCGTTTTGTCATTTGTGAATTCCTTTTTGTGTCTTATTTATTTGAATATTTCAACCATCCAAAATCTTTTGCCGCATTTGTATTTTAATTTTATTTTAATTTACATTGCCAGAGTAGTAACGTTTCATAATATATCTTTGATTAATAATAATAATAACACACACACACACACATCTGTTATATAATAAAATTAATGAAATATAATTCTGGGCAACAATATTCTGCGCAGACGCTTAACGCTCGACGCTTGACGCTGCCATGTAAAGGCACCTTTAGTGTTGGCCAAAACGGAGTGCGCATGCGCGAAATAAGTAATTTGGTCGGTAACGCTATCTGAACTTTTCTCTCGCTCACTCTCGTTTTTCGTTCTCTCTCTAACTCATTGATACATATGTAGCAATGAATAATAATCCAAAATAATGTATTTTAATAAAAAATATATACAGATAAATTGTTAATAATATATTTAAAAAAGGAAAAAAATAAAATAATGAAAAATAAATATAATTATGCTAATATACAATATATTACATAAATAATTATGCTATATGCAAAATATATTACATGAAATAATAGAGAGAGCAAAAAAAAAGAAAATAAAATATTCAAAAAATGTTAAATGTATTATAAAGACAGTATTAAGAAAACATATATATATATAAAGTTATAATTAGAAATATAATTATATTAAATATCTGTAATCGTTTCGTAATCGCTTTGTATCAAGAACTCTGATAAATTGCGCGATCGTACAATAAATAACATATAATGTCATCTATTCCGCCAAATAAGGTAGGTAGTAGGCATTTAATTGGGTATTTAATTAGTGTGAGAGAGAACGAAAGAGTAGAAAAAAAAGAGTAAGTGAGAGAGAAATTTAGATGGCGTTACTGGCCAACTTACTTATTTCGCGCATGCGCACTCCGTTTTGGCCAACACAAAATCGGGACAGTTGTGCTACCATAGACATAGTATATCTAGACCGAGTGTTGAGGAGTGGAGGCCGATGCCCACGTAGAAAAGGACATACTCTGTTTCGTGCCCCTTGCGTTCTCTCTCGCTCGCACGTAGCATGACGAAAGAGAGCGCTATGCTCTGTTCGAGCGAGAGAGAACGCAAGGGGCACGAAACAGAGTATGTCCTTTTCTACGTGGGCATCGGCCCCCACTCCTTAAATAAAGGCAAACGCTCGGTCTAGATATACTATGTCTATGTGTGCTACTGTATATACTGTTCTTCTTCTTCTTCTTCTATGGCTGGTTGGGCATCAGTCGCCCATACACCATTGTTTCTGTATATACTGTGTCTATACATACTGGAATCAAAGAGAAGAATGAGAATCGCCACGCTGCCGTTTTTCGTGAGACGCTATTTCTAGGTCATACACTAGCGTCACGTACATCTATTTTATGCCGCCTGGAACTACCCCACTCGGCATGTAATATTGCTGAAATACTGTAATGTTCGGAAATGGTACAGAAATATTTAATTAATATTTCAATTGTAACTTTTCATCCGAAATATTTCAGAATTGTACCTGCATCATGTTTTTAAATTATTGCATTTGCAATATTTCTGAAATCTTTCAGAAAGTCCTTTTGTAACTAGTATTAAGGCTATAGTTTACTTGCCTACCGCTATGCGGCGCGCTATTCACTGTCTATACCCGTATTCAAATTTCTGTCATGAGCGTATATAAAGCCTGCAAAATGCGGTTAATAATATTATAATTATTTTTATCAGTTTAATTTCTGATGCGATTTCCGTACCGGAAAATTCAGATATTGAACTGATTTTTAGAAAATCGGACAGATAAATGTCCGATTTTCACTTATTCGGACAATTTCTGTCCGAATCAGTGAAAATCGTTCGTTATTATCTGCTTAAAATATAAAACAGAAATTAACTTCCATATAAATAAAATTTTTAATTTTATAAATTAAATTATTTAAAAATATTACCGAAATATTGCTGAAATCTTTTAGCAAGGTTGCATTTGAAATGATTGCGGACATTGAAACATTGCAGAAATGTTGCAGAAGCGGTCGTGAAATATTTCTGTAATATTGTTGAAAGGTGTAATATTTCAAATGGAATATTGCAGCAATATATCAGAAATATTACATGCCGAGTGGGACATGGCCACAGCCACTTTCGGAGCCGATAAAACAGCCGATTGGTTCATGTCCGTGCTTTATCCACTTTTCGATACTGTCGATTTTGGTTCATGTCCATGCTACATCCACTTTTCGACATTATTGATGCTGTAGTGGGATTCTCTAACGTCTTAGCGACGATTATCGTTGTCGTTAGCGAGGGATAGCCTATGAGAGTTGCGCTTTTTATCAGGATTGTCCTTGCCATTGGCTGTCGCTAGTTAACGATATCGAAAACTATCGACAGCAAGTTACTGAATCCCGTTACTGGTAGTACACTGATCGTTTCAAAGAGAGATGATTGCGCTGTCTTCGTCTCTCTTTCATTGCGTATGTGTGTAGCGTCCGTGAAGGCACAACACCTATACGTTGAGCACACGGATGCGATTGTGGGAGATAATATCAGACAAGGAGCGACAATCGCGTGCTATCCTTGTTCCTCTAGCTAGCGTATCGCTTTACGGCCGAAATACGGCCTAACCTGAAAATGCTTTCTGGCCTCTCGTGACAGCAGTAATGCAACAAGGCTAATAAGCGCCCACTTTATAAGAATTTTATACTTGCGTATATACATATGTAGATATACAGGGTGTCCCAAAGCACCCTTGACAACGCTCGTGAGCAGGTACAGCACAGTAAACCGAACAGAAAAGTCCTGTACCATTTTTTTCTATAACGCTTAATAAAGGAGTTATTATTGAATAAAGTCTGGTCAATCAGCGCCGACTTTTAGCCGGACGCACGTCAGTGAGCCGCCCGTCTGTTAGTGTGCGTCGCCGTAGCGACGGAACGCTCACACACACTACCAGGCGCGCGGCTAAAGGTCGACGCTGATTGGCCAGACGTTATTCAATAATAACTCCTTTATTAAGCGCTATAGAAAAAAATGTTACAGGACTTTTCTATTCAGTTTACTGTGCTCTATTTGCTCACGAGCGTTGTCAAGGGTGCTTTGGGACACCCTGTATATGTTTAAATTATATATAGTTAAAATTGTATCTGCAATTAAGAGGATGCCGGATTACCGACAGAATGCGAATATTAGTAGGAATGCAAAATCTTTTTGTCGATTATAGATATCAACAAATCCTTTTCCACAATTAAGGTACACATAATAACGGAGTGCGGAGTTTAACATTTCATATGAAAAGTTAAAAAAAATGAGAAAATTAAGTTTTGTTATCGGCTTCTGCCGTCACATTTACTTAATATATTAGGTGTACAAATAAGTTTCCGCCGTTTTTTATCAAAAATTGGGCATTTATTGTGAAAGAACGGAACCTAATGTTTTATTTGAAGTATTGTCCATCGCTTGCCACTACTTTTTCCCATCTTTCTGGCAGCATACGGATACCGCGTCGGAAGAATGCTTCATCTTTTGAGGCTATCCACGAATCGACCCAATTTTTGGTATCTTCATATGATGTGAATTGTTGCTCAGACAGGCCATGCGCTATCGATCTAAACATGTGGAAATCAGAAGGAGCAATGTCTGGTGAATACGGCGGGTGGGATAAAACTTCCCAATTGAGTGTTTCCAAATAGGTTTTGACCGGCGCCGCAACATGTGGACGAGCATTATCATGCAGGAGAATAACTTTGTCGTGTCTGGAGTAGTGGGCGCGCTTTTCCTTGAGTGCTCGACTCAATTTCATCAATTGTGTTCGGTAGACAGCCCCAGTAATGGTTTCGTTCGGTTTGAGCAACTCATAATACACGACACCAAGCTGATCCCACCAAATGCATAACAAGAGTTTTTTTCCATGAATATTTGGCTTAGCTGTAGATGTTGAAGCATGGCCAGGTGGTCCCCATGATTTCTTCCTTTTTGGATTATCATAGTGGATCCATTTTTCACCAGTGACTATACGGTGCAGAAAACCCTTTCGTTTATGCCTGGCAAGCAGCATTTCACATGTGAACAATCGGCGTTCAACGTTTCTCGGCGTCAGTTCATATGGAACCCAATTTCCTTGTTTTTGAATCAATCCCAATGATTTCAACCGATGTGAAATTGCTTGTTGAGTCACTCCCAATGTAAGTGCAAGTTCTTCTTGCGTTTGGCACGAATCTTGATCCAATAATGCTTCCAATTCCGCGTCTTCATACACTTTCGGCCTTCCGCTACGTTCTTTGTCTTCGATGTCAAATTCACCGTTCTTAAACTTTTGAAACCACTCACGACAACTTCTCTCACTTAAGGCAGCTTCACCATATGCTTTTACAAGCAATCGATACGCCTGAGCTGCAGATTTCTTCAAATTGAAGAAGTAAATCAAAAGTTCCCGCAAATGACGCTTATTCGGCTCAAAACTCGACATTTTCGCACACAAAAGAATATATTATACTGATAAAAAATCACTAATATTTTAAGGTTATGTTATTGACTGATGTCCAATCTTACGATAAGGACGTTTTACATCTGACAATTTTAACCATAACTTACTGGTGGCGCCAACTTTTGTCAAACGGCGGGAACTTATTTGTACACCTAATAACAAATTTGTAATCTGTACATGCCTAATCAGTAAACCCCGCACTCGGCATTTCATTAAAGAGTACAAGTGAACTTAGAGAAGTGAGTTTAGAAGCTTTAGAAAAAAGATTTTACGATGCTACACTTTCGTGCATATGTGTGTGTGCGAGATCGAGGCTCAAGGGTAAAACAGAGCAGTAGATTAGTTGCGTGATGTCGCGATAGACGGAGCTGCAATCTTACATAACAAGGACAGACATAATCGTACTACCTTTGTCTCTTTCATGCGTGTGAGAGTAATATACATGTTGCCTTTCATACAGCCTTTCTATATTATAAATATCCAAAATATTGTAACAATCATAAAATTTTGTTGCAATGTTTTGCGGACAGAGTATTTATGTGTTTGTATTTATAAATATTTATATAAATATTTATATAAATGTAAATTTTAATATGTGCATACTTATGTCATAAGAATATATAAACATTCACATTTATAGTGAAGAAGTTTATATATTACTCATTAGTCCTCAATCATATCGATTATACCGATATACTGTCGATGATAAAGATTTATCATCGTATTCAAAATTATATGTATAATATATTTACATCCATATATAATATATTTTAGTTCAATTTTCTCGAACTGTACTGCATAAATTGTAACCCAGCAAACCAAGATATGATTGTTATACACATATAACATGTACATAATAAGTGCACATGTTACATCTATGTTATATAGCAGATATATTCGATGTTTGCTGGGTATATGTATCATATATACAGGGTGTCCGGTAAAGATTGTGCCAACGCTCGTGAGCGGCTAGAGCACAGTAAACTGAACAGAAAAGTCCTGTAACATTTTTTATATAACGCTTAAAAAAGAAGTTATTATTGAGTAAAATCTGGTCAATTAGCGCCGATTTTTAGACGGACGCACGTCGGTGAGCCGCCCGCCTGATAGTATGCGGCGGCGCACACTTCACAGCGCGGGATTCACTGACGTGCGCCCGGCTAAAAGTTGGCGCCGATTGGCCAGACTTTACTCAATAATAATTCCTTTATTACGCGTTATATAAAAAAATGTTACAGGACTTTTCTGTTCCGATTACTGTGCTCTACCCGCTCACGAGAGTTGGCACAATCTTTACCGGACACCCTGTATATATATATATATGCTATATAACATAGATGTAACATATATATATATATATATATATATATATGTTACATCTATATAATGTATATATGTATATATCTACATTATGATAAAATCAAAAGAGATAATATGAGCAATATTATAGATTCGTATTCAAAATATGTACGCGACACAAACAGATATCTGTGTAAAGTCGTTGCTTCTACGAGACGATAGAACAGAAATAGAGTAGAAATCCAACATATTTTCTGTCTCTATATATTTAACACAATGCGAAAAGCTTGTATTTTATTGCTCTTTCCAAAGTATGCACATATCCTTGACAATTACTCTACATAATGATATCGGTAATGTAACTATAAAGCGTTGGTAATATACCGACACTTTTAGTTACGTTTGGATGAGGGCGCTAACCCGTCGGAGTTCGCCCGTCGCTCCGGCATCCTCTTAACACCGTAGTAATACCCACGAACTAAAACACATACACTCACCGAGAAATTATAATCAACAATATTTTATTTTTATTTTTATATAATCATGTATATCTATCATTTATTTTAAAAAATGAATAAATTCATACTTTGTTAATTAAAATCAAAATAATTCTTTATTAACCCCCATTCATTCCTAGTCGAAAGGTCGCACTTGGTCCCATCCCGTGTAAAAGAGATTAAATTCTCTTACCGAAAAGGGACTATCGAATGAACGTCTAAATAACCAGCGTAATAGCGACTCAGTCGTTTACCTGCTTTTCAGACCTGTCAGTTCGTTCGCCCCAATTCCAAACGCCACGAGACATTTAACTTCGAGGTAATTAAACATAGTGGTTGCCCCCTTCCATTAACTCATCCTTCTCGAGTCTGGACGTAACAATATTATATACATATATATTTTAAAAATTAAATATAAGATCTTTTGTTCTTTTTATATTTTTATTTTCTTTTGTAGATTTTTAAAAATGTTTCTTTCTTTTATATCTTTCTTATTCTTTCTTATCTTTCTTATTATTATTCTTTTCTTTTATAACTTTTTTAAATCTGTTAATTTCTTATCAAAAAAAAAAAATAAATAAATAAAGATACAAAAAAAATAAAAATATAAAACCAACAAAAGATCTTATATTTAATAAAATTAAAAAAAAAAAAATAATATATATAATATGTGTAACGGCAGGGCCGTTACTATCGGCCGGACACCTGTAAATATATATATATATATATATATATATATATATATATATCCATACATACACATATACGCATGGCCTGATTTTTCACCTAGCTCTACCTGTCCCGCTACCGCCATCTTGCTTGCCGCACGCATGCGTTTTCACTCTCGATACGCGCTATCTCTCTCGCGGTCCCCACCAGTGATGCCAGAATTGAGACGCGAGCAACACGACTCCGTAATGGTGGGGATACACACACAAGCGTAAACCGTGTACATGTAATGCGCAGAGCGCTCTGCGCATGACATGCACACGGTTTACGCTTGTGTGTGTATCCCCACCATTACGGAGTCGTGTTGCTCGCGTCTCAATTCTGGCATCACTGGTCCCCACGCGGAACCGGCCCCACTACCAAACGGGCGACGGATAGTGGGGGCGCCGGCCGGGTATATAAGCCCGGCCGGCCTAGACATCGGGACCAGATCCTATCCCGACCTGCTCCTGATACCGATCTCACCACTACCTACCACCTCTTGAGGCTGAGACTGAACTCAGCTCCGTCGGGCTGTACCGACACGCTCTACCTGGAGTCGAGGTTGCCTTCGACCCCGCCGGGCTGAACCGGCTCCTGCCTACACCGTTCCTGGAGTCGAGGTTGCCCTCGACCCCGCCGGGTTGCAACGGCTCCCGCCTCTACCTGGGGCCAAGGCTGTACTTGGCTCTGTCGGGCTGAACCGACTTCCGTTGCTCAGACAGTGCTCGACGTGACACTCGGGCCTGCCGGCAATACCTGGCCGCCTAACCTTAGATAATAAGTGCATCCACGTACCGCGCTGTAAATATTAGTCGCATGATAGTCATAAGTCCGCTAGTTCCAAACACCGTAGTAATAGACCTGCTAGTCGTAAGCCTGTTAGTACTAAGTCCGCTAGTTATAACCGCACCCTAGTCGTAAGGCCTGTTAGTAATAAGACCTGCCTAGTGATAAGACCTGTCCGCTAGTTATAACTATACTGTAGTATTCAGCCTATTAGCAATAAAGCTTTTTCATAGTAGCACCGACCGCGCATGTAAATAAAACCGTTACCGCCTGCCTGCCGCGCCTGTCTTGCGCTTCTCGCCGCTTTGCGCCCATCGCTTTGCGTCTCCGCTTTGCGCCCCGCACCCTGCTACCAGCGATACCGCTCCACGCACGACATCACTCGGCCCTGCACCACCTATCTGCTATATCTGTCTATCTTGCTTTGAATAAACTATCTTTTCGCTTCACTCTGTGTTCTCGTAAGCTTAAGTCTCCCCTCCTCTCGAACCCGGACACCGACGAGCCGATCCAAGCATCGAGCGAGGTGACCGCGTTACATATGTAATAATAATATTAAAGAAAAATGTATGTGTGCTATGTGCTGTGTGTGTGTGTGTGTTAATAACATATGTAATGAGCAACCCAAAAATCCTTTATATCTTAAGCCACTATGAAGCACTTCAATTTTTTAAATCTCACTTGCCAGCATCAAAAAGAACGTGCATTTAACTGAGTTATGACGTCACAAATGAGAATTATTTGAATGATGATATAAATGGAAAGCAACTATTGTTTATATTTTATAAGAGTACGCGCGGAGTATAATGCGACAAAAAGAAAAGTGATAAAATGATTAACGTTATGAGAATATCACGGAATAGTGCAACAACACAAAAGGAAAAAAAGTGATAAAGTGAAAAGAAATTATTAACGCGGAATAGTGCAAGGAAGAGAAGTGATTTCGTAATCGATATTATATTGAGCAAAGTTAGGTTATATTAGCGAAGTAAATCTTGAGTGAATCTGTGCCATAGACGTATAATATATAGACCGCGCGTCTCTATATTTCTAGCAGTCAGAACGCGTCAAAAAATAAAAAGAAATAGCTGCTGTACGATCACGATCACCAATCTGTCTTTGTCTAACGACGCGTGGTAGGGTAAAGAAGCCTTTGTCGACTGGGAAACAGAGAAGTAGAGGGCATGAAGAGAAATGAAGGAGAATTGAAAAGCATGGAGGAGGATACATATAACGCATTCGATGTAACTACTTTATTATTTTTGAGAAGGGAAGAAGACCTGCTTGTAAAATAGTATAAATACTATAATAAATTATTATAATTAATAATTAAAATAAATAATATTATAATTATTAATAATATATATAATAATTATACAAATATTTACTAGCCGGTAAAAGGGGGGAATCGGCAAAACGGACAGAAGATAAAGTTAGATATTAATACATATTGTATATATCTCACATATTAGTTCTTTTATATTACATAAAAATATACAAAATACAATCAAATAAAAATATATGCAAGAAGAAACCTTTGTAAATATAAATTTCAAATAATCGCGGGCTAGTAAGACCCAGAACGCGGATGGTAGTGCGTCAGTTTCATAGAAAAATAAGTTTTCTATGAAACTGAATATATGCACAGGGCACGAAATTTACTTGGTGCTATACCAAGATTTTTAAAATTAATCTCAATTCGAGATTTATAATAACCCCTCTTTACCCCCCTGGAGAGACGAAGGCGAAAAAGATATCGGGGCGAAGTCGCTGAATCGGGAATCGAACCCGAGTCTTTCGCTTGCCGGGCGACTGCTCTTACCTCTGAGCTATTCAGACCCCATACCACCGATACTTCTCATTCGCCTTATACAGGGTTTGTCAAAAGTGTGGAAACCCCTAAATAATTTTTGTAAAAATGAAAATATCAAAAAACGGTAAAACACGTATTTTGATTTATCAAAAAAGCTACCCTATGACATGGATACCGATCATCCCCCACCCCCTGGTACGCGGGGGTAAGAGGGGGGTTGAAAATTTTAAATTGGATTAAGGGTCGAGTGGGGGCTCGTTTGAAAGGTCTTTTCATAACAAACACACCCCTAAAATTTTAAGTCGCTACGACCCCTTCATTCAAAATGGCGGCCGTTCAAATTTCGAAATTTCATGCACTTAGTGTTATCCAGGATCAACTGCGTGGAAGTGGCATGAATTTGATCCCTTGTGTGTGTGTGTGTGTATGTATGTGTGTGTGTATGGGCGCGTGTGGTTAAACAAGTGTGAATGTGTACATAGTGGTGATAGGTTGCAGAACAGACGATTGAAAACTGTTATCTCTCTTTAATGATTCAAAACCTTTTATTCCGTGTTTTAAAATAAATTTTACTCAGTGTGTTAAAGTAAATGCTGAAAGTGGCTGCCATTTACTTCCTGACAATATGCCAATCTTTGATAGAATGCAGAAATGGCTCTATGATTCGTCTCAAAAGGTATTAAATCTATTTCATCCCTTATTCGCTGTATCAATTCTTGGATGCTTTCAGGTTTTGTTTTGTAAACCTTACTCTTCAGGTATCTCCATAGATAATAATCAAGAGGAGTTAGATCTGATGACCGAGGTGGCCAATCCTCTCCTCCCTCATTTCTGTTCCTTCTTCCTATCCATCGTAATGGAAAAGTCTCATTTAAAATTTGACGTGGCCGTAAACCAAAATGAGCAGGAGCTCCATCATGCTGAAACCATATTTCTTCGAAATTATTTGGAAAAATATTTCGTATGGCTGGAATTATTTGATCTACAAGTAATCTCTCATATCTTTGAGCGTTCAGATTTTCTTAAAAAAAAAAAAAACGGCCCTATTAAGTAGCCTTAACGGGTATTAATCTATTATTCCACAGCATACATTAATTTTTTGTGGATATTGTGTGTGAGTTTCCCGCACCCAATTCGGATTCTCATCTGACCAGAAACGAAAATTTTGATTATTAACTTCTCCCATTAACGTGAAAGTTGCCTCGTCTGTAAAAACAATTTGATAAGGGAAGATGGGCCGGACATCTAAAAGTGCCATCATTCTTTCACAAAAACCTATACGACGCTACAGATCTCCGTCTTGCAATTCTTGAACATATTGTAATTTGTATGGATAGAACTTGTTTTTCTTTAAAATTCTCCAAACGGACTTGGGAGCAATATCGTGAATTTGAGCGGCTCTGTTAATAGTAGAATTGGGATCTTCAATAAATGTCTGCATAATACCAAGTTGTTTTTCTTCGTTAGTGGCAGACGATGATCTCCCTGATTTAGGACGATTTTTTACGCTACCAGTTTCTCTAAAACGTTCTATTGTTTTTAAGACAGTGGACTTATTAATTCGACGATTCGGATACGTCTCATTAAATAATCGAGCGACAGCAGCGTACGATCGCTCGTTGTCACCCCATCTACGCATCATGAGGATAGTGATTCTTTCACGTTCCGACAATTCGCCAGCCATTTTTAAAACGTTTAATTTTTAATCTGCCTAAAATCTGTGAAAACAACTGATTTTGAGTAGCCGTGAGAACAACTGATTTTGAGTAGCCGTGAGAACAACTGATTTTGAGTAGCCGTGAGAACAACTGATTTTGAGTAGCCGTGAGAACAACTGATTTTGAGTAGTCGTGAGAACAACTGATTTTGAGTAGCCGTGAGAACAACTGATTTTGAGTAGCCGCGAGAATAACTGATTTTATGTAGCCGTGAATGAAGGATCGTCATTGGGGGTCACGAGCGGAGGTGGAATAGTTGACGAGTGTTTTAAACAGCCTCACGGAGAATAATTTTGAAGATTGCTTCCTGCAATAGAAAAAACATTGGACCAAGTGCATTGCTTTAAGAAGGGACTATTTTAAAAGGGACCGTGTATTAGATAACGAATAAATGTGTTCTGTAATTGTAATAAATATTTTCTACGAACTTAATTGTCTGTCCTCGTAAGTTTCTTGATTACATTTTTAGAAGTCAAGATATTTCCATTCGTCCTAATAATATTTTCTGTTGTTTTACAAATTTTCATTACATCGTCGGACGCATTAAATAATTTACCATAAGCTTTTCTTGTTTGCAGCTTCGATGGTGATTTTATTTGCTTCAAGCATTCAATGCACAAATGACAACTTAATTTTGTTTCCGTCTTTTTAGTAACAAATCCTGCAATGTATACTAGAATATCAGCTTGATATTCGCTGAACGTAATTGATGGTTGCATTGTATAATCATGCTCCACGTCCAAAATGAAATCTTCCATCCAATTTGTTTCTTTACCACTGTAGTTCATTGTATTTACTTTGAGAAGGACAGTATCATCTTTAGGTGTACAATTTCCATTCAAGATAATATTAATATTGACATGCGCATGGAGTTTTTTTAAAGCTGCTATAAACTATCGAACAGTTGGATTGTTGTTAAATCTACCACAACGTCGTATACAAGAAAAAAATGTCTCTAGGTGATCTTGAGACATTTTATATGTTAACAAGAAGGTGATTTTTTTTCTGAAAACAATCGTTCGGCCAAAAAGATCACGGTTTTTAAACATATTATTAATTCTAGAAAACCTGTTTTATTTTTAGTCTGGATTATAGGTGTCGTATCTTTTAACTTTTCAATATATTCAATGAAACTTTTCGCACTTATTTTTATATCCTTTAAATTTTCAACAGAAATTGCTCGTTAGGTTGTTTTTTTTGTCAGAAGGTTTCTTGAATTAAGCAGATCGAATATATCATTAATTACCTGACAAAACTCTGCCGTTAGTGTTGCACCTTGAAGTTGCTTTAACTTGAAATCTTTTTCACAGGATTTCAGAGTGTTTGCAACGCTGGAACTGAAAGTCTGAGCGACTAGTCGAACTTTCATTTTTTCATTGGTAAGATCAATGTGCTTACGACGAATTCTAGTTGCTAAATGAAGCTCTTTTTCTTCTTGTTTTTCCACAAGCAAAATCAAGTATTTCCAAGCAATAGTGTTTCCGTTCATATCTGTGAAGGATTGTTTTGCAGCCAATGTATTTCTTACTAACTTTAGCATATGAGCAGCATCCAACATAACTGTTATGGGCTCTCTTGTTACAGGATCTTCAAAGTGAGTTATTAACTTATCTGGAGAAGTTGAAATTTTAGCTCCCAGTTTTTCCACCATAGAAATATTTGTAGACGCTCCATCAAAAGTAATATTACAAATTGGAATTGTATGAGAATGTGCAACGTATAATATGTCATTCAAAATATTACTTTTTTCTTTACCCGTTAATGTGTGGATTAAGTAATAGGCCACTACAATTTTAAAATATGAATTAATGCCTAATATAAATATGAGAGCATTTGTTGCTTCCGTATTGATATCACTCTCATTGCTGTTATCTCCAATATTAACATATCCATGCCATTGTTTTTCGTCAAATTCCACCAATTTTCTAATCGCCATCTCATCGCATGTTAAAGAAAAATATAATTTCTTATTTCTAGCTTCGGCATTTTTACATAATTCGGACACATGCTTCATCGCATCAATCGAAATTCCCGGTTCATTATTGGCTGCACTTACTTAACCATTTCCGAATTGTGCTCTGATGCGGAAGAACATTCATTAATGTCTTTCTTACATATTCGTATGCTGCTGGCGAATAAAAATGTATTGTACAGGCAAACTGTTTTAGTTCGTTTGGAAATGGACCCTCCTTTTGATGTAAAATTTTATCTATCAATAACTTAATTGTTGGGGAACGGATTTTCTGTGGGAATGAAGGAGAATTGAAAATTGACATCATGCGAATTCAGTTTTCTATAATATTTATTGATGATATAAATCCCGAAAAATGATTTTTCATACCATATAATAATATTTATTGTTAAAAAAAATAATTCTAAACAATATAGTATAAGTAATAAAAAATAAAAAATAAAGAATAAAGTGTATATAATAATAGATTATATTCATAAGAAATAATAAGTAAATAAAAAAAAATTGAGAAATATATTGTATACAATAGTTAAATAATAAAATAAATAATCCTATAAATAATAATATAAATAATCCTATAAATAATAATCCTATAAATAATAATATAAATAAGCCTTTTAGCTAACATTCATGATTTCTGTAACAGAATCTGTTATTAAGTTCTTATTCTTCAACTCTTTAATGATGTCGTTAAACGTTTTAATTTTTTTAAAAAGACGCTCATTTTTCCGTTGTAACAATAATTTTTCTTTTCTTAATTCTTTGCATGCAGTCACAAATCGATTCCATGTAATTTCGTCTGTAAAATCTTCTCTTCTAAAAGTGCCGAATTCCTTGAAAGAACATCGTTTTTTTGCTGGTGCAGTGGATCCACCGCAAAAATCATTTGTCCTAGAAAATAATATTTGGGTAATGTTATGATTGGAGTAACGAGAATTAGCAAAGAAACCAATATACCCGTATTACAATGAATATTACCTTTTTAAATTTTTAACAAAATCAATAGACATTGCAGATTCTCTTGGCATACTCTCAATGTTATTACTTTCATTTATAATATCCTCTGTCTCCTTGTGAAATTCCAGTGGAGTTGTAGAATGTTTAAAATTTCTAAATAATGTCAAAGTGATGGGAGTTCTTATTATATATTATCATAAATATAAAATTGACTTAAGATAAAGTGGGATGAAATGGACCTTTCTAATTATCAATATCTCCAAAACTAATGAAGGGAACGCAAAGAACTTTTTGCCATTAGAAATGTTAGAAAATAAACTCTCAAATCATGCAAAGTTGATTAAATTCTCTTCAGTGGGTTTCATGTTTCAAGATAGTCAGGGACATCTCTACGCATGGGCCTGCTGGGCCCAGGCCAAGGGCCCCGGATTCCAGGGGGCCCCGACTGACAAACAGTAGGTTAGGAGTAGAATAAAGAAAACTTGCACATTCATTAACTATTTATCTACCAAATAAAAAATATATTCACCAGAAAGGAGTAGAACCTTCATGGTTCTACTTCTTTCTGGTCTACACGCGTCTCTTCTTTTCTTTACTCGTCGGTCTCGATTTGAATCCGAATTGCAATCACGAGCAACTGTTAATTTCGATTTATCTATCTCATTTTCTCAAAGCATTCTACCGCTTTGTAAGAGTGAAAGGTACAGACGTCCACCGCATATATATATATATATATATATATATATATATATATATATATATATATACAGGGTGCGGCATTTATAGTGACGCGGGCATATTTTTCGGAAACGAAGTGAGATATCAAAAAATGTTTCAGACAAAAGTTGCATGGTTTCGAGGGGGCCACATGATAAAAATATGGATTTGACCTTGAGTGACCTTTTCAAGGTGAGGTCAATATGGTCGATGTTTTCTTAAATGGAACCCCCCTTTTTTATTACATATTCTTGTAGCTTATCTCGAGAGCTTTTCAAAACACTATAATAAAGTATTTTTTTATTAAGTACTTTTTGAGTTATTTTATAACTTAATCTGCCATATTTTGATATAAAAGATTAAATATCTCGTAAAATATTTAGTTTTCGATAATCTTACCGTAATACTTTTATGTACAGAATAATGAGACAAATCAAATAGTAAGAAAAAATAACAGTTTTTAAGAAAAAGTATGTAATTATTTACAATGTATTTTTTAAAACAATTATTTGTTTTTCTCTTTATACTAATTGATTTGTCTCATTATTCTGTACATAAAAGTATTACGGTAAGATTATCGAAAACTAAATATTTTACGAGATATTTTAATTTTTATATCAAAATATGTCAGATTAAAATATAAAATAACTCAAAAAGTACTTAATGAAAAGATACTTTATTATAGTGTTTTGGAAAGCTCTCGAGGTAAGCTATAAGAATATGTAATAAAAAATGGGGAGTTCCATTTAAGAAAACATCGACCACATTGACCTCACTTTGAAAAGACCACTTAAGATCAAATCCATATTTTTATCATGTGGCCCCTTCGAAACCATGCAACTTTTGTCTGGAACATTTTTTGATATCTCACTTCGTTTCCGAAAAATATGCCCGCGTCACTATAAATGCCGCACCCTGTATATATATTTATACAGGGTGTCTCACAACCTCCGTACAATATTTTAATAGCCTATTCTAGAGGCAAAATGAAGTAAAAAATCTTAATAGAAAAATATTGAGGCTACAGTAGTTTTTGAGTTATAAGTGATCAAAGTTTGCCAATAATATTGCGTAGAATTCGCGCCCTCAGGCTCGTAATTACATTTACACACGTACTGATCTGTCATCTGTTATTGCTGACAGATAAAATAAACAAATTGATTTCCACAAAACTTCTCCGCGCAATCAAAACAAAAATAAACTTTGTTTCTTAAATGTGTGAAAATATTAAGTTTATATTTTTATTTAAATATAATAATTAATCAATCATTTAAATTGTTATTTAAGAAAAAAATTAAATATTTTACATACAGTATTTATAGTTCGTTAATATCAGCTGACCGCCGTACATGGTTTTCATATACATAAGAAACAATAAAATCAGCTGTGCAGTAAAAATCAATATTACCTAATTTGTAAAATCAATAACAGATGACAGATCGGTACGCGTGCATGTGTACGGATCTGAGCCTGAGCGCGCGAGCTCTACGCGATGTCGTTGGCAAACTTTGATCGCTTATAACTCAAAAACTATTGCAGCCTCAAAATTTTTGTATTAGAATTTTTTACTCTATTTTATCTCTAGAATACACTATTAAAGTATTGTACGGAGGTTGTGAGACACCCTGTATATATACAGGATGAGTCATTTTAATCAACGCACGCAAATATCTCGTAAAGTAAGCAAGATGGAAAAAAATGTTTTATACAAAAGTTGTAGGGTTCAGAGGGGGACACATGATGAAAATATGGACTTGACCTTGAGTGACCTTTTCAAGGTCAAGTCAATGTGATCGATATTTTCTTAAATGGAACCCCCCATTTTTATTGCATATTCTTGTAGCTTATCTCGAAAGCTTTTCAAAACACTATAATGAAGTATTTTTTCATTAAGTACTTTTTAAGTTATTTTATATTTTAATCTGACATATTTTGATATAAAAAATAAAATATCTCGTAAAATATTTAGTTCTCGATAATCTTACCGTAATACTTTTATGTACAGAATAATGAGACAAATCAAATAGTAAGAAAAAATAACTGTTTTTAAGAAAAAGTATGTAATTATTTATAATGTATTTTTTTAAACAATTATTTGTTTTTTTCTTTACACTAATTGATTTGTCTCATTATTCTGTACATAAAAGTATTACGGTAAGATTATCGAGAACTAAATATTTTACGAGATATTTTATTTTTTATATCAAAATATGTCAGATTAAAATATAAAATAACTCAAAAAGTACTTAATAAAAAAATACTTTATTATAGTGTTTTGGAAAGATCTCGGGATAAGCTATAAGAATATACAATAAATGGGGATTCCATTTGTTCAAAATTGAAACATTAAAATTTCGTTTCTAAATTTCGCCGTTATATTAAAACGATTGCCTAAGAAAATAAAACACGAGCGAGAACAAACAGCGTCGCGGTCACCCGCTCGGTGCGTGATCGCATTCTTCTTAGAATGAAAAACTGTGACAAACAGCAAGTTCTCGAAGGTCCGAAATCAGAAAAACTCGTTATTCAGATCGGCAGAGCGCGAGTTTCCGCGGTCGGTCGATTTAGTCTGCCTACGACAACGATTCGAGCTGGTCGATAGCAATCGATCATAGTTTCGAATATCATCATTTCTCGTATGATATTCTTTCGTGTCTTATTCTCGCTCGTGTCGCGTACGCAGTAGGCTTACTCGTCTCAAATCGGTCCGAATTGTCTCGCCATACGATCGCATTCATATTCTCGCGGCGGTCAATTCGATCATATCTCAAACTGTATTCTTCAATTCAGTTAGTGCTAAGACATTGTGAACGTTAATTCTGTGGAGTCCGAGAGTCGACGCTCGTTAACCGCATCGCGAATGTCCTCTGCCTCGCGCCAAGCAACATCCGGCGTCCGCGTGCAAGATATCCGTTCTCGCGAGAGCTTCTAGCAAGAAGCTCTGCAAGATTTCCGATTCGCGTCGAAGGCAGTCATTAACAGGACATTTTGAAGATATCCGTCGGATTCGCGGAACACGTGACGTCGCTCGCTCCTCTTATTCTAAATAAACGAATAGTCAAAACAATCTGCACTCGACTCTTTTCTCAATCTTCTTATCCTCCAGCGAATCTACGGATTCGCATTACACACCGCTTCTCGCTCATCTCTGAGCGTCTCTCTCAGTTTCGGGCGATCTCGTCGAGATCGACTCCCGAACACCATTTAAGAAATTAAAGATGTCCTTGACTTGACCTTAACGATGCCATCCAAGGTCAAACCAATGACACCATCTTATGTTCCCCTCAAAACCATACAATTTTTGTTCAAAACGTTTTTTTCTAAAATGCTTAGTTTTTGAAAGAAAAAGGGTGTACGAGTGGTCTAGGACACCTTGTATATCGTTACTGTAAAATTTTTGTTTTTCGCGCTTATTGATCCGAAAATAATTACAATGAATTAATGATATTTTACCAATTAAAATGATACCAAACACGAAATCGGATAATTTTTAATCAATTATATAATTATGATTACTTATTTCATTAAAAATAATCCGGTTCATGTCATATTAAGTGTCATTTTAATCGCAAAAATGTAATTAATCCATTACAATTATTTTCAGATATATAAAATGCGAAATATATAAATTTATTTTCTATAGTAAGGTAACATGTACATGTCAAAGATTACAGATAAACATTATATTTATATTCATACTAATAAAATCCAAAATGTAAGTTTCAGTTTTTATTTTATAAAATGTTTATATTTTGTACATAAGGAAAGAACCTCTGTTGGCTCCACATTTAAAAAATTTTAAAAAAATTGTTAGAGTTCTGGGTGCCCCCCGAGGAGTTCTAAAGTTCTCTATCGATTTTAGAAAGAGTTCCGTCGTTTAAAGCACCGAAAATAGCACTTGAAGATATGGGCGGGGGGGGGGGGGGAAGGGGCAACTTCACATTTTTCGCGACTTTAAGACGGTATAACTTTTTTGTTATCAACTTTAGCACTTTGATTGTTAAGGATAATTGATAGAACTCTTTGGGGGGCTACCAGAACTCTCAATAAAACAGCCGGTTACCGATAAAAAATTTCACCCCTATAGTTCAAGATCTATAGGGGTAAAATTTTTTCTCGGTAACAGGCAGTTCTGTCGACAGTTCTGGAACCCTCCCGAAGAGTTCTAACGATAATTATTAGCACTCGAAGCGCTACGATGCAAAATATAAAAGTTCTCGCTAGTCTAAGGGCCAATTTCACCAAGTCCGGTTAGATTAACCGACGGTTAAAATTAGCAGGGTTCCAACTGAAATTATATGAATGCTTGGTTTTCCTTCACCTCTATTTTCTGTTGGCCACCCTGCTAATTTTAACCGTCGGTTAATCTAACCGGACTTGGTGAAATTGGCCCTAAGTCGCAAATCCGATAAATTTCTAAGTCCCATAGGGGTAAAATTTTTTCTCGGTAACGGGCAGTTCGGTCGACAGTTCTGGCAGCCCTCCGAAGAGTTCTAACGATAATTCGCTGGTCGAAGTCGCAAATCCGAAAATTTTGTAGGTGCCAAAGATTTTGTAAGTCCCAGTGAAAAATTATCTTCGCAAATTCAACGTTCTATGGAGAGTTGTGGATAGCTTCTCACGAGTTCTAAATATGGTAAGCTTGGTAAATATTTTTGATGCGTAACGAATAATCTCACGTTTTCTACATATATAACTAAAATAATATAATAACGTAATATTTTGTAGATGCTGCTTTATTTTACTTATTATATATATACTATTGCATTATACTATACTTATTATTATACTATATATTTATATATACTAATACTATAATATATTTATTATACTCTTCTCTCTCTCTCTTTCTCTCTCTCTCTCTCTTTCTTTCTCTCTCTCTCTCTCTCTCTCTCTAGCTATCTATCTATCTCTCTTCTCTCTCTCTCT
Organism: Formica selysi; assembly: GCA_009859135.1. Taxonomy (NCBI): domain Eukaryota; kingdom Metazoa; phylum Arthropoda; class Insecta; order Hymenoptera; family Formicidae; genus Formica; species Formica selysi. The sequence continues at coordinate 194,420 of WHNR01000059.1, read as the reverse complement.
CTATATTATACTATACTTGTTATACTTATTATACTATTTTTTATATTATTGAACTATGACTTATTATATTATTTCATGCTAATTTTTATTTGTCTTTTAGGGAATTAAAAACTTTTTTTAAATTTTTAAATTTTTAAAAATAACCAAATTATTGTTTAGATTTGCAAATTGTTTGCAAATTTTTGTCGCATGTATCCGAGGTGTATTTGAAATGTATTTGAGAGTATTTGATCGCATGATCTTAATGTTTCATGTAAATTATTACATGCGGACATATTTCTTCTGTTCCATTTGGAATAGATTGTTTTGACGCCATATCATCGTATTTGTATCAATTTGTTCTTGTGTAAGTATACGCAACATAATGTCCGTTGCTGAATCTACTGCCGTATTTAATACATGATACGACGCCTGACAAACTATATTGAGTATTATCAACAACAACAAGTTTTGTTATATTGTCCAAGGCATAATTGGGGTTTTTCTACCATATTTTGGTTGTGTATATAGTTGGGATCATTATAGTTGGGATTCAAAATACTGTTATCAATAATCAGATTAGATCCATATAAAATGGTACGTCTAATGCGCTTTTTGCAATTATTGCATCGTTTCTTTTTGGGCAATGATATCATCATTTATCATTTATCTTGCTGCATATTATCTAATCCATCTTTTTATTATTATATCCACATTTATGTTGCATCGTGACATCTTTTATAATTATGACAGCAATAATTGTCACAACTATATGCAGTTGTGCAACTGGGGATATTTTGAAAGTAATATTCTGCAAGATGCGCAGCATTGCAGTTTTCATTTAAGGATATTATATCCCTAAAAACTTACCTTTTTAAAAAAAGGTAAAAAAAAGGCGCCAAGTACACGCGCCACTTGTGAAGAACTGTATTTATATATATTTATAAAATAGTGTTATTTTAAATTATTGGAAATAAAAACTTATAAAATTATATTATCCAAAAAAAATTGTACAAATATATCCTCCAAAAATAATGATATCAACAAATTGCGCCAACTGAAAATAAAAATTAAACAAATATTTTAACCGAAAACAATTGTACAAAATAACTGTTTTAATTTCTACAAAAAATTAAAATTTACACAAATAAAAAAAAATTTTTATTTAAAAAACTTGGCGCTGCTAATTTTCAAAGTATATATTAAAACTAACAAATAATAAATTTAATTTAGATCTAAATTTAATTTATAGAAATATATTTAATTTAATTACATCAATAACTACAATGTAAATGTATTAAAGAATACATAAATTTTATCATATTGTTTAGTTTAGCAGCGCCAAGTTTTTTAAATAACATTTTTTTTTTATTTGTATAAATTTTAATTTTTTGTAGAAATTAAAACAGTTATTTTGTACAATTGTTTTCGGTTAAAATATTTGTTTAATTTTTATTTTCAGTTGGCGCAATTTGTTGATATCATTATTTTTGGAGGATATATTTGTAAAATTTTTTTTTGGATAATATAATTTTATAAGTTTTTATTTCCAATAATTTAAAATAACACTATTTTATAAATATATATAAATACTGTTCTTCACAAGTGGCGCGTGTACTTGACGCCTTTTTTTTACTTTTTTTTAAAAAGGTAAGTTTTTAGGGATATCATTCTTTTTTGTAGTATATGTTAACATCTTTAAATAAATACAAATATACGATGGTATTATTAACAATAATGAAGTAGCAAATCTGTACAAAGCCAAATAAATCGAAAAGGTTTCATAAATATTCTTTAGGTTTTTTCCACTATCCAAATAATAAATTTTTTTTCAATATCCCAATATAAATCATTTAATCTGACTGCATTCGATGTGAAAAAAGAGTAAATGTATATTATAATGTATATATATGTATATATATACAGGGTGCGGCATTTATAGTGACGCGGGCATATTTTTCGGAAACGAAGTGAGATATCAAAAAATGTTTCAGACAAAAGTTGCATGGTTTCGAGGGGGCCACATGATAAAAATATGGATTTGACCTTGAGTGACCTTTTCAAGGTGAGGTCAATATGGTCGATGTTTTCTTAAATGGAACCCCCCTTTTTTATTACATATTCTTGTAGCTTATCTCGAGAGCTTTTCAAAACACTATAATAAAGTATTTTTTTATTAAGTACTTTTTGAGTTATTTTATAACTTAATCTGCCATATTTTGATATAAAAGATTAAATATCTCGTAAAATATTTAGTTTTCGATAATCTTACCGTAATACTTTTATGTACAGAATAATGAGACAAATCAATTAGTGTAAAAAACAACAAATAATTGTTTTAAAAAATACATTGTAAATAATTACATACTTTTTCTTAAAAACAATTATTTTTTTTTATACTAATTGATTTGTCTTATTATTCTGAACATAAAAGTATTACGGTAAGATTATCGAAAACTAAATATTTTACGAGATATTTTATCTTTCATATCAAAATATGTCAGATTAAGATATAAAATAACTCAAAAAGTACTTAATGAAAAAATACTTTATTATAGTGTTTTGAAAAGCTCTCGAGATAAGCTACAAGAATATGTAATAAAAAAGGGGGTTTCCATTTAAGAAAACATCGACCATATTGACCTCACCTTGAAAAGGTCACTCAAGGTCAAATCCATATTTTTATCATGTGGCCCCCTCGAAACCATGCAACTTTTGTCTGAAACATTTTTTGATATCTCACTTCGTTTCCGGAAAATATGCGTCACTATAAATGCCGCACCCTGTATATACATATATACATATATATACATTATAATATACATTTACTCTTTTTTTCACATCAAATGCAGTCAGATTAAATGATTTATATTGGGTTATTGAAAAAAAATTTATTACTTGGATAGTGGAAAAAAACCTAAAGAATATTTACGAAACCTTTTTGATTTATTTGGCTCTGTACAGATTTGTTACAAATATATATATATATATATATATATATATATATATATATATATATATATATACACATAGCATTATTATTCGTACTCATCTCTAAGCACGAATACACGCACGCACACGCACAACGGCGTAATACGCGAGAAAAGAAGAGAAAGAGAAAGAACGCAGGAATTAACGAGAGAGAACGAGAGATAACGATTTTGCTAATGTCTAATGTAATTAATAAATTTGTACACGTGCGAACCGAGTTGAAATCTTAAATAGATAATAACACATAGAACAATCGAGTTTCTAATAAATTTATTCGATAGCTTCGTTATTATATATATATATATATATATATATATATATATATATATATACATATATATATATATATATATATATATATATATATATATATACATACACGATATATATACGATACGAAAAGTGTCTTCATTTTTGACTCTACATGTTTTAGGAATACTATATATATAAAATTATACACATGTATACATAAACATGTATACATAACCATTTTGTTTATTTATATACATAATATTTGACATATCAAATGATGTAGTCAGTATACGGATAATATTTGATATATCAAACGATATAGTCGGTATACAGATTACAGATATTACCATCGATATATTTATTATATCACAGTACTGTCAGCTATGAGCGCCGCTACTGCGATGCGGTAGAAACGAGAACTATACTTTTGTCCGGAGACGACCAAGGAGACCAACACGTTTCTTACTCATAAATTTTCCGTTTCGGACTTTGCATCGTAATATCTCCGTTTATGTTATATGTAGAACGAAAATAAAGATGCTTTTCTGATATAAATCAAACTCAAGCTATCGATTAAGCCTAGTAAAAGCTCGATCCATTCAGCGGTTATTGCAATCTAATAATCTCAAGTACTCTCAACTAATCGACTCGCGTGAAGATACACGGGGTGCCTTGCTGTCGCTACGCGCGATCTTTGGCTTCGCGTGACTTGGCGCGAGACACTACCGTGTCTCTTGATTTCGAGTGAATATTTCTTTGTTATAAATTGGGATATCACAGGATCGTTGGTCGTGTACGATGATCACTCGCAGCAATTTTTTCGTGTTAAGATATCCGTTATAAACTCTGTTTTATAAACTGATCAGAAGGAATTAATGCAATAGTATCTCTTTTATAAGCATCGCACATACCGCCGATATCATTTGCGACGACTTGAAAAATAGAATCAATTGCGTAAGTTCCTCGCACAATGATTCGTTCTTTTTCAATCGTCGTGGCATTGCATAAACTGTCATTTTTTAAGATTGGGATACCTATAGTTTTATTAATATTAATTAAATCCTAATCAGTGCATGGCGTTAGGTAATTTGGTTTGATTCACTTTGCAACCTTTTTATTTTCGCAATCCGATGTTTTTCTTTGGATTTTACAACGCCAATTTTCTATTTCATTTAATGTATCTCGCGCAATCCCGTTTTTATTTTCTATATCTTTATCTTCTATATTTTCATTTTTTCTTTCGTTCTCATTTTTTATTGAGGATAATTTCTCCTCTATAGACGCATCTGAGGTCTTTACCGAGCTCGTGATATCTTTGCTTAACGTCGTTTTTTGATCAAATGTACCAGCCGTTAATAGAAGCCTACCTTCTAAATATTCCAGATGACGAAAAACAAATTTATCAATGCGCATAGGCAATTGATTTTTAAACGCTCTGGTCTTTAGTTCCGAAAATTCAGCTTCGACAAATGATGACGTGGCAATTTGCGAACCACGCTTGAAATGTGATCTCATTATACCTGTCCAGGTAAATAAGTCATAAAAGATTTTATTTTTTTTGCAGCTTCGGGATTATAATACGCATTAACAACGCTCACATTATGTGAGTTACGAGCAATTTCTTGAGCATCAAGAAATACATTTTCGGTCTAGTCTCCGGTCTTGTCTAATATCCTCGTCGTCGTTGTAATCAAGATTATCTTTTTCAACATCACCGATAATTACGCCTTTAATAAAATTATTTACGTCTCTCAATTTCAAACGATAATAATGATCCACTTTTGTCTAGGCCTATTTCCTCGCTCAAAGCTACTATTAGCCGATTTTATAAAATCATGCAGTTCGGTAAAATTTTATATTTGATATGCCCATCCTAAACATTTAAAAAAAAATTATCGGATTTTAAGCACTTTTCCTCTTATTCCCATTTAGCGATCATACCTATAAAATAGCTAATATACAATCTTATGTAATATTGTCAGACGTTATCAGGATATATATTATTAATAATATTATAACAGATTTGCATATAATGATTTAAGTCGATGTAATTTAAGTCTATGTATTGGTGCACCATCTCTTACAATTTCTGATAAAAAATAATTTATTGTCGATACATCCTGCTTTGCAGGGACCATCTGGAAAGCAGGAAAATTACTAAATTTAGAAACGCAAACACATTGATATAAAAATAAATGTGGCGACTTTTCTTTATTGGGGAGGAGTAATTTTTTCCCTACGCTTCCAGTGGCATTTATAGTTAAAAAGCAATTGGTATCTGTTTTTGCGCTTTTTTATACATAAGCTGTTGTTCCAACGATCATTGCATATAACAAAACGGATTTCATCCTCTGTTATGTATTATATGCAAGAATCTAGTACACTTGGCGATATGTAAATTGTGCAAAGAATCAGTATTGGGTAATTGTAGACATTTGTCCAATTTCGCCTTGCGCAAAACTGTCGCATGTATAAAATTGGTGGGATATTTACACCGAATGTCATTACTTTTTGGCCTCTTCATTGCGCCGAACATTAGCATTTTTATGCCCGTCTAATAATTCGTTCGTAATTTTTTCACATAGAAACCCTTTTAATGCTCTTTTTCTCTTATGTATAATTTCCGTTGAATCCCGCGAGAGTGCATTCAAATATTATATTATTCGCTTTCATAGGCTTATTATATAATATGCCTACAAGATGTACGCCACATTCATTACACATATCTTTAAATCGTGCCTAATACTTAGCATTGCTATTGACATATACCTTAGTGTTTAAATGTAAATTCGCACCGTAATTTTTTTTGCTCCCATAATTTTTCAGCAAAGGGATGTTTCCTTTTCAGCTTGTAACGACATATATCTCCGTTTATCACGTCCGTATGTTTGGCGCGTAGATGTTATTTGCGTCCATTTTTCTTAAATAATAAACTTAAAATTTTTTAAAGTTTCAGAAGTAGAAATGTTATCGCTTACATTAAAAGTATTATCTTTCGAATCGTTATATGTAGCTTTTTTATTAATACCTAAACGTTTTCAATACAATGCTGTCCATACCGCTTTTATTATTTTTTAGAATCGTATAAACATGTTTCGGGGTGATATATGATCCACTATTTACAAGTGTTTCAGATATCATACGATAAAGATCATGAAAATGTGGAAAAATTTTACCATCATCATCTACAGTTTTATATTCGTCATTTGTTATGACATTACGCAATTTCTCTTTATCGTACATAATGGGAAAAAATATCTAAAGAATTTAATGTAGAAGACATAAAATAATACTTTATATATGTAATAGTGCCGTATTGAAAATGTTTAGCATTAATAAAAAGGCTACATATACCAGGTATATAAATATGAAACCGGAATTTGCCCATAGATGGCCCTAGCTGTCAATGTAGTTACCGTCAAACCGCGTCATTGGCGCCATTTTCTTGTTTTGACATCTGATAAAGATTTTCAACTCACAACAATACAAGTTTCATACATAGCATTCAGCATAGTTTTTAATAGCATTGAACATGTCGAATTTTGTGCCTGGAAACTACGATTTGCGGAGAGCATTGATTTTCTGTTACCATTTGAAGAAAACTGCTGCAGAATCGCATCGAATGCTTGTCGAAGCTTACGGTGAGCATGCTCTTGGTAAATCGCAGTGCTTTGAGTGGTTTAAAAAATTCAAAAGTGGCGATTTTGACGTGAGAAACGAAGAACGTGGAAGAAGGGTGTGATCTATTATGAGCTGCTAAAACCTGGCGAAACCGTTAATACTGAACGCTACCGACAACAAATGATCGATTTGAATCAAGCTTTGCGTGAAAAACGACCAGAATATCAAAAAAGGCAACACAAAGTGATTTTGCTTCATGATAATGCACCATCACACACAGCAAAACCGGTCAAGGAAACGATTGAGGCGTTTAGTTGGGAAATACTTTCGCATGCGGCTTACTCACCAGACTTGGCTCCATCCGATTACTACTTATTTGCATCGATGGGACACGCACTTGCTGAGCAGCACTTCACTTCTTACGAAAATGTACGAAAATGGCTCGATGACTGGTTTGCCTCAAAGGAGCAACAGTTTTTTTGGCGTGGCATCCACAAATTGTCAGAGAGATGGGAAAAATGTATAGCTAGCAATGGGCAATACTTCGAATAAAATATTTTTTATCATTTTCATACAATAAACGTGTATTTTCTATACAAAAATTCCGGTTTCATATTTATATACCTGGTAATTCGAAAGATAGTACTTTATATATATATATATGATTATAAACTAAGGAAAATTAGTAAATTAAAGAGGATTGTTACAGCTAATAAATCTAAATCTAAAGTACCATGAAAAAAACCTAAAGCTAAAATAAAATCTAAAATATGAAAAATCTAAGTTTAAAAAGGAAAACCTAAAATAAAGTATAAAACACTTAAAGCTAAAAAACATAAATCAAAAAAAGAATAAGAAAAATCAGGAAAGTCAATGGAAAGGAGACAAAACTACGGAAATGATTATACGAATTAATGAATGATTATACGTATCAAAATGCCAACTGTATCGTAGCACTTCTCATAATCGTTATGCCGATAATAGAAGTTACGACTGAAAAGACAACATTTGCCTCGATCGCTTTCTGATAAAGGATTAACTCTCGTTGCGGTACTCTTTCTTTTACCACTTTTGGATATGTACTTATGTACATATTCTATAGATATGTTAATAGGGATAAGTAAGAGTAGAGCTATATGTAAGACTATTGGTAGAGATGAGATTTTGGTGGAAACGATAAACAAAGCAACAACGTTAAACATAAAAAGAGACATTAGATAAGTTCTCTCTGCTGTTTAGCGCTATCTTCTTTTCATTCTTAGCGCTATCTTCGTTTCAGTAGCGCTGCTCTTTTGCTTATTGCTCCGTCCATCACTCGCCCCACTATCGTCAAACTGCGCGGCACTGCATACTGCATACGGCATAAGCTTCTGACTCACGAGCTAGCAAGCCACGCGAAGGAGTAGAATAGCGGAATCGCAACGAGAGTTAATCCTTTATCAGAGCGATCGAAGCGAACGTTGTCTTTTCAGTCGTGTCATTCCTATTATCGGCATAAAGCCCGAATCACACTAGCGGCTCGCGGCTGCGATTGCGATTGTCTCAGCCAATCAGAAAGCACCAATTGCAAGTATGATTGGAGCGTAGCAAATCACAATCACAAACGCAATCGCAGCCGCGAGCCGCTAGTGTGATTCGGGCTTAACGATTATAAGAGCTACGATATAGTTGGCGTTTTGATACGTACAACGAGTATCATCATTTTCGTATTTTTGTCTTCTTTCTATTGACTTTCCTTAACTTTCCATTGATTGTCCATTGACTTTCCTTTCCATTGACTTTACTAATTTGTCTTATTCTATCTTTTGATTTATGATTTTTTAGCTTTAAGTATTTCATACTTTAGATTTTATTTTTTAAGCTTAGGTTTTTCATATTTTAGATTTTATTTTAGTTCTAGGTTTTATTTCGTTGAACTTTAGATTTAAATTTCTTTAGCTGTAAGAGTTCTCTTTAATTTACTAATTTTCCTTAGTTTATAGCTATGTACAGGGTGTCCGGTAAAGATTGTGCCAACGCTTGTGAGCGGGTAGAGCACAGTAAACTGAACAGAAAAGTCCTGTAACATTTTTTTCTATAATGCTTAATAAAGGAGTTATTATTGAATAAAGTCTGGTCAATCAGCGACGACTTTTAGCCGGACGCACGTCGGTGAGCTGCCCGCCTGGTAGTGTGCGCCGCCGTAGCGATAGAGCGCTCACGCACACTACCAGGCGCGCGGCTAAAGGTTGGCACTGATTGGCAGATTTTACTCAATAATAACTCTTTTATTAAGTGTTATAGAAAAAAATGTTACAGGATTTTTCTGTTCAGTTTACTATGCTCTACCCGCTCACGAGCGTTGGCACAATCTTTACCGGACATCCTGTATATACAGGGTGTATCCTAAAAAGTGGGAAGTATTGCAATGACCCATACAGCACCGCAAGATTGTAACAACATTGCAGCAATATTTTTCTGCAAGATTGCAACATTGCAGAAACATTGCAAAATATTGCTGCAATGTTGTTATGATATTGCAGCAACAATAAAATGTCCGCCTACAGAAATATTGCAATATAATATTTCAGCAACATAGCAATATAATATATATGCAATAATACTTTATGTATATTTATCGACAATAATATCCTTACATATGAAAAAAATAATAAGAAATTAGGTCTATAAGAGTCAGGATCTAGTGTGTATATAGATTTTTTGTATTATAATAACAAAATTATAAAATGTAAATTTTTCGGTGCACATTCGACTTCCTTCAGCGATAGAGAATATCTAAGAGAAATAAGAAAAAACTGAATTTGCAATTGTGTAAATTTACAATCTCTTTGTATCCGAAATATTCAGATATCCGGATGCAAAAACATCGTGGTGGATTTACACATACAACGAGTTTTTTTACATCTCTCTTGTCTTTATATAATCTCAAAATTTATTTATTAAAATCTGAAGTATCTTGCATATTAGAAAATTATTATCAAATTTTTTATTTTATATAAGAATGGAAACTATTAAAAGAATTTTTAGTTCAATGCCTGAGTCCCCTGTGTTGGGGTCATATTATACAACTTAAACTAATAAAAATATTTATTATATCTTTAATCTTAGTAGCCGCTCTTTGTATACTTTATATAATCATCGTGACTAAAAATTAAATGCGGAATAGATAGCGCAACATGCGCCGCATAACGGTAAACGAATGAACTAGCGATTATCGAATACTTTTTTTGTAATATTTTCGGAATGTTGCTGTAACATTGCTAAAGTTATATTGTAAAATAATGTCTTTGCAATATTTCTGCAACATTACACTGCAATATGCAATATTGCAATGTTGCAGCAATGTTGTTACAAGCTTCAGTGCTGTATGGGGAGAGATTCAGGACACAAAAATAAGAGAAAAAATTTATATAAACATATGTCCGATATGACCGTGTTTTCAAGTTATAGCTTGTTTTATTTTTCAACAGAATTAAGATAATTACGGTTACAGGAAGTGCTCAAAATGACTACCTCTAACTTGAATACAGGCTTCAACACGTCTCATCATAGATTGTCTGACTTTCTCAAAAATTCCGGGTATTGCTTGAATTTTCTTCTATCGTTAATAGTACTAACGTACGATACGAATACCCATACAGCACTGAAGCTTGAAGCAATATTGCTGCAGCATTGCAATATTGTATATTGCAGTGTAATGTTGCAGAAATATTGCAAAGACATTATTTTACAATATAACTTTAGCAATATTGCAGAAATATTGCACAGACATTATTTTACAATATAATTTTAACAATGTTGCAGAAATATTGCAAAGATATTATTTTACAATATAACTTTAGCAGTAAATACGTGCTCGGAGGGGTGCGCATGCGTGGCCTTCAGTGAGAGCGCAAAAGACCGCGCATGCGCACCCATCTGATTGTGAGAACACTGATTTCGCGCGTTTTACATCTGTGGAAGTTAACACGAACAAAACGAAGAAAGGAATTGCGAAAAAAAGGAAAAGAAAAGATATAAGGTACATGCAAAAGGTATGTAAATACATTACTATTATTATTAGAAGAAAATTTAATTATACATATGTTATGATTATATAAGGACATCAGCTTAATCGAAAGTAATATAACCTATAAAGCTAAACTTAATCTTTCATTGATAGTTTCACATATAGAAACTTTGGTCCATATTCTTCTCTCTTTTATCGATGAAAGCCCTTTATTACATACTCTGTCTCTCTTTTCGCTATTTTAATATATTTTTAATATAATTTAATATACTACAACTAACTATACATATATATCCAAGATGTTATATACGCATTTCACATATAGTATTGTAAAGAACTTTCTTCCCAGATAGCCAAACCTGCGCAAACAGATTCTGAGCAGAGCCTGCAGTCAATTTTTGATGTCAAAAAAACAACAAATTTTATACAGGATCTGCTCTATCAAACGATGTTGTCAAATTGTTACCAGATGTGCGACAAAGTTTGCTGACAGGCAATGTAAGCAGATTGGTAGCAGAAACCGCGCAGAGCCTGCGCACATAACCTGGTAGCAGATTGATAGCAGAAACTGAGCAGAGTCTGTATAGATAATCTGAGAGCAGATTGGCAGCAGAAACCGAGTAGACTCTGTTTATAATCAGCTGTTTAAATGATCGCGACGCGCATTGCCCTTTTAATAATCCCTGATTTATATTACTATATATTGAAATGTATTTACTTTTATTTTCGATAGGAATGGGATGTAAATGGAGGAAAGAAATTTGATTATAAATTATTTTACATATATTTTATTCATATATATATTATTACATAATATATTTAAAATTATTGTGTGTGTGTGTGTGTGTGTCTGTGTGCGCGCGCGCGCGTGTATGTGAGTATGTGGGTGTATGCTTCATCATACTTAAAATTTAAAGGACAGTATAAGGAATCAATTAATGAGGGATAGTTAATAAAGGAGAGTTCTATTTAAAAGTATAGTAAAACTATCTTTTATTAACTATCCCTCACTAATTGATTTTTACTATAATTATTTAATTTTACATATTTAACATCTTGTATCTTGAATGCTTATCCGGACGTCGTTTTTGGCTACACGAAGACTGTTCCTTGCCACTCCTTGTCGCTTGGGTATAAATTTACCTAAACACACAAAAATCATAGCATTAAACATTTGAAATAATATAATCTTAAATTCAAGGGAATTCAGTAGGAATGGCGCTAAAAAGTGCCGATATTATTGCGAACACGATACATGTTATTCCATGTATTATCGATTAAAATGGCACTGAAAAGTGCCGATTCGTCTGTCAACACAGACAGAGACCACACTGGTCTCTCTCTCCTCCTCCTTTCCTTTCTCTTTTTGCTTCTCCATCTTCTCCTTTCTCTTCCTTTCCTCAATGGTCCTTGGATCCTTGGACTTTGCTTCTTCATTTGATAGTTGACCCTTTTAAGTCGTCGGAGAAAGTCGTACATGAAATCAATGTAAAACAAAACAAATAAATTATTCAAGTAAGACGAAAGTTATGAAGATAAAAATATCAATGTCACAATATGTATCTGCACAATCTGATCGTTTTTATCTTTAATTAATATTTTAACTTTCAACATAGAATATATATATTTTATGTTAAAAGTTGAAATATAAAAATTTAAGGCAAGAACAATATGAATACCCAAATAGATGTACAGATATTGACACTTTTATCTCAAACGAATATATATATATATATATATATATATATATATATATATATATATAATATAATATAGTTATTATTATAATATACCTATTAATCGTTAATAGTTCCGGATATATTCGTTTCTTCGTCTTCTCCTTCTATCCTTTCGTCGCTCTACAAATCCCGATTAATCCTTGCCGCCTCGCCTGTTCGTGTACGTGGACCACGCATCCTGCTGCGATGTCTTTCCTTTGCAACGCGCAAAGCTTCCCACATCTGCACTTGGAATTCGGATCGCGTTGGCTTTTGAAAATGTCGATTTCTGCATACAGCTTCTGAAAAAAAAAAAAAAAACATGAAATAGGTGAAAAGAAAACATAATATATTAATATTTTTTAAAATAAAAAACGAAAAAATTCATACCATGTATTGCCAAGGTTAGACGAGCGTTATATAAAGGTCGATGTCCTTCTTCTCGATCCCACCAAGTAAACGATCGCGTAAGTGCATCAGTTAACGCTTCTTTCAAACATAGATTTACGGCTTCCTTTAAGTGAAAGCCGCCGATGTATTGGAAATAATTTACCTAAAAAAAACTAAGATTAATTAAAATTTATAATATATATGTATTTATGAATTAATAAGGTTTTGTTTTTACTTACAACATTGGAATATCCATTATCATCGATATTTTTAAATGCGTCCATTTGTTGCAACGACGAGATGGGAAGTTCGGCTGGCTTCTGAGGTGTGGAATGGCGATCCTGTACGCATTTTAATATTTTTTGTAATAGTCCATTCATTCTTCTGGAAACAAAAAAAATTAAAGTTAAATATTGAAAATAACATCTTATATTAATAAATATATGGTATATTTCATACTTACTTCAGCTCGACCTCCACGCGATCGAATCGATCCTCTTCTTTCCTGTAATTATATATAAATATTTACAAGTAGATACTTTTGACAAGCACATTTTTCTATTATAAATTTTCATACAAATAAATATGAGGGTACCTTTTTTCTGTGATCTTTTGCGTGGTTTCCTGTGAATAGCCGACACCATATCCTATATTTTCACGATGAGTATTTTTATCACGGCATGTGTCCTGTTCCTGCATGGGCCGAGATCTTGTGCTTTCCTGAAACTCGGGCAAAGTATTATTAGAATAATATGATTTGTTAGCACTTGTGGTAAGTGTAAAACTTTGTGTAGGTGTATTATGTGGGTGTTGGTGTATGATCGGTGAAGTATGCGCGTGTGTCGTGTTTGTTTGTATTTCTGGAATGTATCCTATGTAAGAAATGTTTGTGTGTGCTTGTATATTTGCGTGCGTGCGTTGTGGTGTATGTTGTGTTGTATGTGGATGTGCCATGTGTGTATTATTGTATAAAGTTGTAGGATTCTCATCCAGCATTCTGTTGATGTCTTCGATATCTTCGTCGATCGTCCCTGAACCGATGGTAGCTACTGTTGTGCTTCTCCTCCGCTTTGTTGGACTTTCATTCGAAGACGTCGTTTCGTACCGCGATAGTTTAATAATAACGCGCTTTGGCCAATCCATGTATCTGTAAGTATAAAAACACATAATATATTTTGTATATTAAGAATGCGCATACACACCTCTATCGTTTATATTTCTACAACATGCATACATGCACATTAATAATATGTAACATATATAAATAATTTGCTAGAAACTCTTACAATCGTATGGTAAAAGAATGCATCTCATACTTTTCGTCTATTTTGTGTGTATCATAGTTGCGACATTATATAAATTCTTATAACCATTATATAAATTCTTATTGATTCAATATTTTGCACATTCGGTACTGTATTAAATTGATCAGACATGAATACTAACTGATTTGTCCAACGTACATTCATTTATGTTGAAAGAGAGTTCTAATTATCTAATAACAGATACGAATGAGGCTTTTGAGTGACTTTCAATAATTTCTGTTTGAAGATTAAAGTGAATTTATTCCTTTGATATAATATTATACATCAGCATTATATTGTGGTATATTTAGAAGAATTCTAACATTTATGGATAAATTAATGAAGAGAGCATGTTTTTTCAGAAGTGGCAAGACACTGTTACCGCATTAAAGTACATTAAAATATATTATTAATATACATAATTATTAATATACAAAGCAAGACGCTGAATGTTCGCAAAAAGATGGTTTTGACAAAGTAATAGCAAGTAAAGAAAATGCACGACAATTATGTGAAGAAGTGGAAGAAGAACAAGATGCTTCTATATATACATTTACGCAATGTCTAATGTCAATATTATTCTGAAATATATATACTCAAACAACTACATCCTGCAATTGATGAAGAATTGATGAATTATTATTCGACTGCGTATATGCAACATTACATGTGTGAGAATTTTGCAAGTACAAGTTCTTTCTTACATACTGGAATCATAACCCTATACTTCGTTGTCTTATGGACAATAACTTATGCAGCAATTTCCACGAGATGAATAATTTATAATGAGGTTTTATATTTACATATATCTTTCCTGTTGCAGGTGCGGGTAAAATATGGTATCTTTTGCAGCACAAATCACAAATTTGTTGAGTGTAACACGCTATCTTACATCGGTTGAACTCGGAATGACCGGAAAAACGCTACATGTAGGGCGCGCACTGATGCCAGAATTGAGACGCGAGCAACACGACTCCGTAGTGGAGGGGATACACACACACGCGTGAACCGTGTACATGTAATGCGCAAAGCGCTCTGCGCATTACATGTACACGGTTCACGCGTGTGTGTGTATCCCCTCCACTACGGAGTCGTGTTGCTCGCGTCTCAATTCTGGCATCACTGAGGGCGCGTCCCACTTAACGACCGCAATGCTCGCGAGCATCATTTGTCTTTGTTTAACTTTCCGTGAACAACAAAGATGAAATGATACCGTGAGCGTCGTGATCGTTAAATGGAACGCGCCCGTAGCGTGTAGCATATCGCGGAACTTAATATCCGATCACAAGTTTCTTCAATATGGCGCCAGAAGAGAGATTGGTAGAGTCATATTATAGAAACTCATGATTGGATATTGAGTTCCGCAATGTACTACACGTAGCACGTAACGTTTTACTGGTCATTCCGAGTTCAACTGTGAGACAGTGTATTACACTCGACGAATTTGTGATTTGTGCTGCGAAGATACTACATTTTTCTCGTACCTGCAACAGGAAAGATATGTAAATATGAAACCTCATTTAAAATTATCCACTTCGCGGAAATCGCTGCATAAGTTGTCCATAAGATATCGAAATAGGGTTATTAGTCAAGTAAGGAAGAACTTGCGCTTGCAAAATTCTCACACATGTAACGTTATACATATACAGTCGAATAATAATTCCGTATTGCAGGATATTCCTATCTCACCAGTTGCAGGATGTAGTTCTTCGAATGATATCAATATCTCAAAGGATAATATTGATATTAGATGTTGCGTAAACATAGAGGATGATACGGCATCTTGCTCTTCTTCCACCTTTTCACATGGTTCTCGTGCATCTTCTTCATTTTCTACTACTTCGTCAGAACCATCTTTTACCGAGCATTTAGCATCTTGCTTTGTTGATAATAATTTAACGCATTCTCAAGGTAACAGTATTTTGTCGGTTTTGGAAAAACATACCTGCTTTTCTAATTTGCCCAAAGATGTTAGAACTCTTCTAAATACACCACGACATCGTGTTGTTTTATATAATGTTGAACCAGGCGAATACGTTCACTTTAATCTTGAAACAGAAATTGTTGAAAGTCTCTCGAATGCCTCATTTGTAACTGTTGTTAGAGAATTAGAACTTGATTTTAACACAGATGGATGTACATTAGACAGATCATCTAGTATTCATATTTGGCCGATTCAATGCAGAGTGTCGAATGTGCAAAATATTAAACCAATAGTTGTAGGAATTTATAAAGGTGCACAAAAGCCACATGATCCCAACATTTTTTTTGAAAAATTCGTTGCCGATGTTAGATCAATTATGTCCAACGGAGGTATAAATTTTCATGGCAGTAAAATACCAATAAAATTAAGATGTTTTATAGCTGATGCACCAGCTCGAGCTTTTATTTTAAATCATCGTGGTCATATGTCTGTTCACCCTTGTTCTAAGTGCAAAATTTCTGGTACACAAAGCGAAGGTCGTTACGTCTTTAATAGTGTGAATCATCCTCTTCGCACCGATGAAGAATATTTATTATGCATAGATGAAGATCATCACAAAGAGGGTCCAAGCCCATTATCTGTACTGCTAATGGGAATAGTTTCGCAAGTTCCTTTCGAATATATGCATCTTGTATGCTTAGGTGTTATGAAAAAACTCTTGTCTGCATGGGTACATGGCAAATACTCAAGAATATCGAAGCTTTCGGGAAAATCTATTTCTAGAATTAGTGATCGTTTAAATATTTTAAAAAAATATTGTCCTACAGAATTTGCAAGACGCCCTAGATCTTTAGATATATATTCAAAATATAAAGCAACAGAATTTCGCCAATTTTTTCTCTATATAGGGCCAGTTGTAACGTATGGTATATTGGACGAACAATTTTACAAGCACTTTCTACTCTTACATGGTGCTATAAGGGTCTTGGTCTCAACGTGTCCATCGAGAAAACATCTCAAATTTGCAGAACTGGCGTTGCAAAAATTTGTGCTTCGCTGTGTCTCTCTTTATGGTCCAAATTTCAATAGCTACAACGTCCATGGTCTTCTTCATCTCACTAATGACGTTAAACGTCTTGGCAATTTAGATTCATTTTCCGCTTTTCCATACGAAAGTAATATGTCGATTTTTAGGAAGTATTGTAGAAAGCCAGATTTACCTCTTCAACAATTTTGCAACAGAATGACAGAAATAAAACATCACGGGCTACGCCAAAATCTCAATAACGAGTCATCTATTCACGTATCAATGCCACGTAATAATGATGAAAATTGTCATCATTATTCTAAAATACAATTTAATGGAATATATCTAAGTACTAATATGCAAGACAATTGCTGTATTTTGCTCGATGGATCGATTGGTATCGTCTTAAATATTGTCGCAGACAACTATTCTTATCGTTTGGCTATTAAACGATTTCTAGAAGTAGATAATTTTTATAACATCGGCATGGAATCCTCAGCCTTTCAAATATATAAATGTGGCAACATTACCAGCGAAATCGTTTTTATTAACTTAAATGAGGTGAACGCGAAATGCTACAGGATGCCTTTGTACGAAAATACATCACTGGATGACAGTGACAATGATGAAGATGATATAGAATCATCGAAATACATTGTCGCAACTATGATACACACGGAATAGACGAAAAGTATGAAATGCATTCTTTTACCATACGATTGTAAGAGTTTCTAGCAAATTATTTATATATGTTACATATTATTAATGTGCATGCATGCATGTTGTAGAAATATAAACGATAGAGGTGTGTATGCGCATTCTTAATATACAAAATATATTATGTGTTTTTATACTTACAGATACATGGATCGGCCAAAGCGCGTTATTATTAAACTATCGCGGTACGAAACGACGTCTTCGGATGAAAGTCCAACAAAGCGGAGGAGAAGCACAACAGTAGCTACCATCGGTTCAGGGACAATCGACGAAGACATCGAAGACATCAACAGAATGCTGGATGAGAATCCTACAACTTTATACAATAATACATACATGGCACACACATACAACACAACATACACCACAACGCACGCACGCAAATATACAAGCACACACAAACATTTCTTACATAGGATACATTCCAGAAATACAGACAAACACGACACACGCGCATACTTCATCGATCATACACCAACACCCACATAATACACCTACACAAAGTTTTACTCTTACCACAAGTGCTAACAAATCATATTATTCTAATAATACTTTGCCCGAGTTTCAGGAAAGCACAAGATCTCGGCCCATGCAGGAACAGGACACATGCCGTGATAAAAATACTCATCGTGAAAATATAGGATATGGTGTCGGCTATTCACAGGAAACCACGCAAAAGATCACAGAAAAAAGGTACCCTCATATTTATTTGTATGAAAATTTATAATAGAAAAATGTGCTTGTCAAAAGTATCTACTTGTAAATATTTATATATAATTACAGGAAAGAAGAGGATCGATTCGATCGCATGGAGGCCGAGCTGAAGTAAGTATGAAATATACCGTATATTTATTAATATGAGATGTTATTTTCAATATTTAACTTTAATTTTTTTTGTTTCCAGAAGAATGAATGGATTATTACAAAAAATATTAAAATGCGTACAGGATCGCCATTCCACACCTCAGAAGCCAGCCGAACTTCCCATCTCGTCGTTGCAACAAAAGGACGCATTTGAAAATATCGATGATAATGGATATTCCAATGTTGTAAGTAAAAACCTAACCTTATTAATTCATAAATACATATATATTATAAATTTTAATTAATCTTAATTTTTTTCAGGTAGATTATTTCCAATACATCGGCGGCTTTCACTTAAAGGAAGCCGTAAATCTATGTTTGAAAGAAGCGTTAACTGATGCACTTACGCGATCGTTTACTTGGTGGGGTCGAGAAGAAGGACATCGACCTTTATATAACGCTCGTCTAACCTTGGCAATACATGGTATGAATTTTTTCGTTTTTTATTTTAAAAAATATTAATATATTATGTTTTCTTTTCACCTATTTCATGTTTTTTTTTTTTTTTCAGAAGCTGTATGCAGAAATCGACATTTTCAAAAGCCAACGCGATCCGAATTCCAAGTGCAGATGCGGGAAGCTTTGCGCGTTGCAAAGGAAAGACATCGCAGCAGGATGCGTGGTTCACGCACACGAACAGGCGAGGCGGCAAGGATTAACCGGGATTTGTGGAGCGACGAAAGGATAGAAGGAGAAGACGAAGAAACGAATATATCCGGAACTATTAACGATTAATAGGTATATTATAATAATAACTATATTATATATTACATATATATATATTCGTTTGAGATAAAAGTGTCAATATCTGTACATGTATTTGGGTATTCATATTGTTTTTGCCTTAGATTTTTATATTTCAACTTTTAACATAAAATATATATATTTTATGTTGAAAGTTAAAATATTAATTAAAGATAAAAACGATCAGATTGTGCAGATACGTATTGTGACATTGATACTTTTATCTTAATAACTTTCATCTTACTTGAATAATTTATTTGTTTTGTTTTACATTGATTTCATGTACGACTTTCTCCGACGACTTAAAAGGATCAACTATCAAATGAAGAAGCAAAGACCAAGGATCCAAGGACCATTGAGGAAAGGAAGAGAAAGGAGAAGATGGAGAAGCAAAAAGAGAAAGGAAAGGAGGAGGAGAGAGAGACCAGTGTGGTCTCTGTCTGTGTTGACAGACGAATCGGCACTTTTCAGTGCCATTTTAATCGATAATACATGGAATAACATGTATCGTGTTCGCAATAATATCGGCACTTTTTAGCGCCATTCCTACTGAATTCCCTTGAATTTAAGATTATATTATTTCAAATGTTTAATGCTATGATTTTTGCGTGTTTAGGTAAATTTATACCCAAGCGACAAGGAGTGGCAAGGAACAGTCTTCGTGTAGCCAAAAACGATGTCCGGATAAGCATTCAAGATACAAGATGTTAAATATGTAAAATTAAATAATTGTAGTAAAAACCAATTAGTGAGGGATAGTTAATAAAAGATAGTTTTACTATACTTTTAAATAGAACTGTCCTTTATTAACTATCCCTCATTAATTGATTCCTTATACTGTCCTTTAAATTTTAAGTATGATGAAGCATACACCCACATACTCACATACACGCGCGCACACACACACACACACATACATAATGATGTTTTTTATATATATTATGTAATGAAATATATATATATATATATATATATATATATATATACGAATAAAATATATATAAAATAATTTATAATTAAATTTCCTCCATTTACATACCTTCTCGATAGAAAATAATATTTAAATAGCAATGTAGGTCAGGGATTATTAAAAAACCGAGGAGCATCGCGGTTATCTAAAAACATCTGATTATGTACAGAATCTGCTCGGTTTCTGCTGTTCATCTGTTCTCAAATTATGTGCGCAGATTCTGCTCGGTTTCTGCCGTCAGTCTGCTGCCAGGTTATATGCGCAGGCTCTGCGCGGTTTCTGCTGCCAATCTGCTCACATTGCCTGTCAGCAGGCTCTGTCGACAAAACCTGAGCTTAATGCGGTCACAGATGGCTATGGTTTTGGCATGGAATTCTGATTAAATTTGCTGCCAATCTGCGCACATGCTGCTAGCATTTTGCTATCTGGGATATTTATATAGTTGAGAATATATCACAAATAATTATTTTATAGTTGAGAAATATATCACAAATAATTATTTCACACATCTACATGTGTATATCCTTTGTGAGTATTCTTCAAATATTTATCTAATACATTTTGTTTCAGTGTGTGGTATTTACGGTAATTAAATATATTATACTTATTAAGAAATATGTATAACGCACACAGAAGACTTGTTTCCAAGCGCCACAGTAGACGAATTATTACTAATAATACAGAAATAGATATCGCTGGCTGTTCAGAACCAATTTTAGACTATCATACTGTCAACACTTTTTCTAAACATACTTTTCATTTAGACGTACATAAAAAAACCACTGCTAAGGTCGATATTTGCAATGCATATAATAATAACACAGTGCATATTGACACTACAACTTCAGGAGATCGTGATAAGTTTTATGATCATAATATTGAAAAGAATAACTGTGATGATCCTGTTATAATTAATTCTATTATAACTGAAAATCATAAGTCTATTATAAAAGAAGTAGATAAGAATTAAAAGACAATAATGAAAAGAAATTAAAAAATGATATAGCTGCATGGGTTATATCATATAATATTCCCCACAATGCATCTAATGCATTGTTGAAAATTTTGAATCAACATACATCGTATAACATACCTTTAGATTTTAGATACACGAACATTATTACAAACTCCAAGACAAACGAATATATTAAAAGTATGTGAAGGGGAATACTTTCATTTTGGTTTGCACGATATTATTAAAAAGATGCTATTAAAAAATAATGATAAATGTTTTAATTTAATAATAAATGTTGACGGTCTGCCACTAGCAAAATCATCACAAGCATCCTTGTGGACTATTTTATGCTCAAATACAATAAATAAAACAGTATATATTGTTAGTGCGTACTTTGGATATAAAAAACCTAGTAATTCTAATGTTTTTCTGCAACCTTTAGTTAACGATTTAATTGATTTAATTAATAATGGTTATATTTATAATGGAAATGTAATTAAAGTCTCATTATTTGCTTTAATATGCAATGCACCTGCTAAATCTTTTGTATTATGTATAAAAGGTCATACCGGGTTTAATAGTTGTACTAAATGTTTAGTCAAGGGCAAATATATAAATAGTAGAATTTGCTTTCCATATGAAAAAAAATATTCTTTAAGAACAAATGAGTTATTTGCAATTAATGCCTATAAAGATTTTCAAAATAGTGTTTCTATTTTAAATAAAATTCCCAAATTTCTACCTTTAACTAACACTCCGTTAGATTATATGCACTTGATATGTTTAGGAGTTATGAAAAAAATTATACTACTTTGGATGAAAGGCCCACTTCCTGTACGTTTAAGTGCAAGAGCTATTAATAAAATATCACATTTACTGATTTTACTCAGGAATACTACACCGGTTGATTTTGTTAGAAGACCCAGATCAATAAGAGATGTTAAGCAATGGAAAGCTACAGAATTCAGAAATTTTTTATTATATACAGGTCCTGTTGTATTGAGAAATGTATTACAAGAAAGAATATATATTCATTTCCTCACGTTACATGCAGCTATAACAATTCTTACACGTCGAAATTTATGTCAAGAAGAATTAATAAATTTTGCTGAAGCTTTACTTCATCATTTTGTTGAATCATTTGAAATATTATATGGTAAACACAATATATCGCATAATGTACATAATCTTTTACATATATGTTCTGACGTAAGACTGTATGGTCCACTTGATAATTTTAGTGCATTTCATTTTGAGAATTATATGACATTTATAAAGAGACTGTTACGGAAAAATGAAAAGCCATTGCAACAATTGATTAAAAGATATAGTGAGATTGAAAATTGTAATTTCATATTTGTAGAACATGATAATAATCATAAAACATATTCGTGCAAGAATTTGCACAAGAATGGTCCAATACCCAGTAAGCAATTTGATAACAAATTGTTGCCAAATTGGCATCAAATTCGCTCAAAACTTGGTAACAAATCCAGTGCCATCTGTGTCCGCATTAAGCTTGTGTTTTGGTGACAAAGCTTGCTGACATAACCTGACAGCAAATTGATGGCACAAACCGAGCAAAGCTTGACATGATTTGACGTCAAATTGGTGGCAAAAATCGAGCAAGATCTGCGCAAGACAATCTGACAGCAGATTGTCAGCAAAAACCGAACAAATTCTGCAGCTTTTGGCCATTCATATAAAACAGTATATTTAAATGGATTTAAAGTCTCAACCCTAAGTAACAAAATGATGATAAGTTTTGGTCATAAAATGATCATTAGATAATCAGACATTATATAAAATCATATATTAATGTGTTAAAACATATAGATAAATTTAAATAATTTAATTTATAAAATTAAAAAGATCTTTTTGGACAGAAATTGTTCGAATAAGTGAAAATCGAACAATTATTTGTCCGATTTGCCAAAAATCAGTTCAATATCTGAATTTCCTGTATAAGAATTGTGTCAAAAATTGAACTAATAAAAATGTATATATTATAATATTATTAGCATTTTGCAGGCTTTATATACACTCATGACAAGAATTTGAATACGGGTATAGATAATGGATAACGCGCCGCATAGCGATAAGCGATTGAACTATTTTATAATACTTTGTGATAAGCTGCAGATTCTGTTCGGTTTTTGCTGCCAATTTGCCATCAGATTGAGCACTTCAGATCTTGCTCAGTTTTTGCCGACAATCTGATGTCAGTCATGTCAGCAAGGTTTGCTCGGTTTTTGCCGCCAATTTGCTGTCTAGTTATGTTAGCAAGCTTTGCTTGGTTCTTGCCGGCAATCTGCCAGCTTAATCGGTAATAACAACTCTTGTATCAAATTTGTAGCCTTTTTGCTGACAATAATTTGTAGCAAGCACTTGGCAATATCTGTTAGAACAGATGTGGCTGACTGGGTACCTAATAATGTTGACGTTGAATCTCAATATCTCATAATATCGAATGGAAAATTTACTATTAATTGTAAAAGTTCTTCTAATAATTGCTGTCTACTAAGAAATGGTAAATGTGTTCTAATTGTGAATATTATACAAAAAAAAGATAAAGAAATATGTCTTATTGGTACAAAATTAAAATATGTAAAAGATTTATATAAACTACCATGTCAATCCAGCGATTTTAATATTAAAGTGATGACAGTATGTAATAATAACTTTTATTCTTGGCCATTTACGGATGTTCTATGTAAGGCATGGAAAATTCCATATGGGAATGATACAAATACTTTTGCTATTTTCCCTCTTAATACTGAATTAATTTTGTTATATAATATACATATTTCTATAATAAGATATAATATATGTGCATAATTTCTATATAATCTTGTATATTGTGCGACAGAAAAATGGATAACGAATATATTATTGCGGAATTTAATGATGGTCTGCAGTTGATACCTGCTATATGGTTCAATGCAGATACATCATCAAGTATTTGGCCTAATCACTTCAAGACAAAATTTCGTATTAATAAGGCAATAATAACAAGAGAGATGCCAAGAGAAAAGTCAGATTGAGACGTATTATCAGTAAGGAAAGTTTTTGGTATTGCGAGTAAGTAAAAATAATATTAAACAAATTTATATATATTATTAGTAATTTTTATAACCTTTTTAAGACTTTTATTCTTTAAATTATTTAGATACTTACGAAGAAGGTATGCAAAAATTAATTTTAGCAGAGGATACATCAAATATTTCGTCAAACGAATTAAAAGAAAAAGAAAAGAAGAGAAGGTGTTTAAAAGCCAAAAAATATTTATCTTCCTCTTCTGAAGAAGATTTATATCCATATAAAGAAAATACACGAGAAAAAATTCTGCCTGCTCTTCCACAGAAACAAAATTTTGTATCATCTGACAAAGAACTACAGGATACATCTAGACAATTTACAAGAAATATATTATGTGAAAACACATTGTTTAATGCAGTAAACAGAAATGGTGACCATTATATAGTTAGAATTTATTAACATTATACTATACAATATTCATGAAAAAATACTAATACTTACTTTTTAATTACTTTTCAGATATTAGTGCTAACGAAATTGCTGTACACAGTACACCTTTTATAAAAAATTCTGCTTTACATACAGAAAATGAAAATCTATATACTCATGGTATAAGTTTTAAAAATACTTATAATTTTTTTATATATTTCATATACTAAACAAATATACAACAATATATTTGTTGCATGATATATAATAGTAAACACAGTAGTGACATTTCTAACCATTAACTAAATGATATTAATTTATTTCAGAATTTAAGAAAGTAATGTTAGGAAAGTTAAACAGAATATTATATAAATTGGATACCATTGAAAACAAATTTGAAATACTTCAAGAGAAAGTACAATATCGGAATCAATCTTGCATTATACAAAACAACAACATACAATTCCCGATATGTACTGTTACGTCCAGACTCAAATAAAGGAAGAGTCAGCGGGAGGGCGTAACCTACTTACCTCTAGACAAACGCTAGACGATGCGTCTCCTAGAGTCGAACGAACAGATCAGGGCCCGAGATAGGTCAACGACCGGAAGGGTCGCTCTTACTCTATCGAAAGGGCCGTTCGCTCGGTGGTCCCTTTTCTGGTAAAGGAACTGAATCCCTATTACCCGGGACGGGACCTTGTGCGATTTCGTGCAACAGGAAGGAGGTCGGGTTAATAAACTGCTCGAATTTTTAAAATCTAACTTTACATTTATTCAAAGAAATAAAAATGAATAATTTTAAAAAGGTACAATTTAATAATGAATCATCTGATTCATTTTTATATTCTGTTATTGTGACATAAATTGCTTAGGATCTAATATGTTTGCGTGTAAATGTGTGTGTGTAGATGAAATCTGTGTTCTCGCGGGTGTTACAAAAACACGGAGGACATCAACCGGAATTAAAAGGGAGACTAAAATTTAAACTCCGGTTGGTAATTTACAATAATATGTTTAGAAAAAACTATTTACAATAAATGTGTGAGGATTGGACGGTAGAGGGAGAGGAGAGAGAGAGAAAAAAAATGGGGGAAGATTATTAGAGGTCTTGGAATTGGACGGTGGAGGGAGAAGGGAATTTCATCCAAAAACCTCGATAGGGACGGCTAATGGGAAAGGGCAACCCGGGCCAAGAAACGGAATTATGGAACCGGGGGGACTGGTACGGAGGATATGATAGAATTGATCGAGGTCTACTATGTCTGGACCGACACAGTAATCCTCGTCTGTAAGAGGGACAGGGAAAGGGGGGGATTGATTCAGGAGATACCTGTACCAGGCTTCCCTGTCCTGGTCTTCGAAAAGGGACCCCGACTCTCCTTCGGGATCGGAAGATTCCGGTTTAAAATCTTCCGGTTCCTCTTTGAGGTCCGGCAACTCCTCTACGAAGTCCCGGAGGGCTTCTTCGAAAACGCGCGACTCTTCTGAGAGATCGGGCGTTTCGAGGTCTGAAGGGGGAGGGGGAGTGGGAATTTTTGAGGGTTGAGGTTCGAGAGCAGGTGAGCGAGAACGCTCGGGGGAAGAGGCGGGGGAATAAGAAGGAGGTGAAAAATTAACAGGAGAACTGGGGGGACAGTCTGAAGGGGGAGGGGGAGTGGGAATTTTTGAGGGTTGAGGTTCGAGAGGAGGTGAGTGGGAACGCTCGGGGGAAGAGACGGGGGAATAAGAAGGGAGTGGATAATCAAAGGAAGAACTAGGGGGACAGGGGTGTGTATTTCGTGTTGGTGTATAGTTTAATTGTTGTATTCTTAATTTAAATGTCCGCTCGTCTAAATTTAGTCTTTTAAAATCGATAATAAAATTCGGATCCGCGGACGCCCGAGCCAATAGCTTCCGGATTTTTCTATTTTCCCGGTTGCGGATGTGTTTCGCCCAGCACTTAGAGCGCTTTGCCGGGGCGGTTTCCACTAGGAAACACACGCAAGAGTTAACAGAGATATTGTTTTTTTGTTAAAAGAAACAGTTTGATAATGATAAAGAAAAATGGAGAAGTTCTTAAGAATCTCAATATAACTCTATATAATTATATATATATATATAAATTTTGAGAAAGAAGTGAAATAGAACGATTCGGAGGGAATTGTTCTAGAAGTAGAGGGAGAAGATTTTCTTTCAGGGCCTGGCAGCTAAGTATGAATGCCAATCATGATATTACATCAGGATCCTGGCTAATCACGCCTAGGGACCCGTGAAAGGGGAAGGATTGCCTAAGTCTAACAATAAGCATGAATGCCAATCTTGACAGTGTTCAAGATCCTGGCTAATCAAGCTTACGGACTCGCAAGGGAGAGAGGATTGCACGAGTCTAACAATAAGGATGAATGCCAATCTTGACAGTGTTCAAGATCCTGGCTAATCAAGCTTACGGACTCGCAAGGGAGAGAGGATTCCACGAGTCTAACAATAAAGATGAATGCCAATCTTGACAGTGTTCAAGATCCTGGCTAATCAAGCTTACGGACTCGCAAGGGAGAGAGGATTGCACGAGTCTAACAATAAAGATGAATGCCAATCTTGACAATGTTCAAGATCCTGGCTAATCAAGCTTACGGACTCGCAAGGGAGAGAGGATTGCACGAGTCTAACAATAAGGATGAATGCCAATCTTGACAGTGTTCAAGATCCTGGCTAATCACGCTTATGGACTCGCAAAGGAGAAGGTTCAAAGAAGAGGAAATATAAAATATTTAATAACCAGAATTTAATTTAATAATAATACTAATAAATGTTTGTGCTTGGATATTACTTGAAAATTTGAATTTAATAACAAACTGTTTCTTTTAAGAGGAAGACAAAAAAAATAAAGTAAGAGAAAGAATGAAATTCTTTGGTAGACTCACTATTTTTTGAGTGCGAAGATGACGACTTTAGAAATTTCGCTGGATAAGCGAGGTGAGATCTATCTCTGGACTCGGCCGTGCGGAAGGAGTGGCTCGGAGATCGCTCGGTTCCGGCGGTGTTCGTTCGATCCCTCAAGGGCACACCACTTGTCACTTGCCCACACAAATTTTGTAAAATAGCGTGAAACTCCTTGCACTATCACAATCGCAGTGAGAACTCGCGAGAATCGATGAATTTTAAAAGACTTGAATTATCAGCGCGGACTGATGGCAGACTCGATGCGACCGTTCGAGACGAGGGCCGAAGATGAATTGAAAATTCTGAGGGAGGATTTCGCGTAAATCGAATCTTGGCGTCTCTTCGCGTATCCTCTCCATTAGGCAAGCAATATTCTTTTTTAACGAATCAATCTTTAAAATGGTGCCCCTCTCATGAGTTGAGGGCGTCTCCCTTCCAAAAGAAGGTCCAAGAGTTTGCGCCTATTGGTGTAGGCTTTTGTTTTTAAAAATTAAGTCTCGCCCACTGGAGAGTCCGCCATGATCGGCCAAGTTGACAGTTTTATTGTTCACTTGAGTTTTATCTTAAACAGATAACGCGCAAGGGTGGTCTAGCAGGCGAGCACGTAGTGTCGAATGTCGCGAGTTTCAGTCGCGGATCATAGTTACATCAATAAGATAACACTCTAGTTCTTAGAAGGGCCTTTATTCGAGACTCTTCTCGTAACGCTTTTTCACTAGAGGACTTCCAAGAAAAAATATTATTTGATATATTTATTTGTCTCTTGCATGCGCACTGTTTAGATTTCAAGCCTTCTCACGGTTCGAGTATCTTTATAATCGTTGTTTAAAATTCTTGGTCTTCTAGGGGACCTTTGTTCGAATATTTATCACGCATGGTTTAGGCTTTGAAATATTAGTCTCGCCTGCTAGATATTCCTTTAGTTTATTGTTTATAGTGCAAAGAGTTCTAGAGCGTAGGCGTTTAATATTACGTGAAAGAAAAGAATCGTGGAGTCCACCGGACGTAACACCCCCCACCTTAGACAAATGTTGGGGATGCAACATTTGCAACAAAAATTTTCCTTGACGATTCTTTTCTTTCTGATTTTTATATTTGGAGAGATCGCATTCAATTGCGGCAATTAAATGCGATCCTTTAATTCTTACAAAATATTAAAATCTTACAAGGCTAAAATATTAATTCTTCTCTTATTTTTAAGAAGAAGGAAAGAGAAGGCGACCTCCAAAACCCCTTCCTTCGTTCTTTCGTTCTCCTTGTACATAACAAAAAGGTTCTCTCTTTTTTTTCTTTTGACGGGGAGAAAGATAATATACTTAGTGTCTAAATTATTTAGAAATATACTTAATATTATACTTAGAGATATACTTAGTAACATACTTAATATTAAAATTTTTTCTTTTTAGATTATAAGTGGAAAAGGAAAAATAAACTACTATTTTGTTTAGTAAACTGAAAAAAATAAGATTAGTATATATATATGTATGGATTTTTTCTTTTTTTTTTTTTTGTGTTGTAGGGCCCATTTTCCTTCTGTTTAATGAATGGAAGGGAAAAAAAAACTAAGAGTAAAAGATGGACGCGTTTCACTGGTCATCGCCTCAAGAGAGAACTCTAGAGAGAAGAGTTTTTTTTTCTTTTTTTTTTTTCATTCTTCTATCCAGCGGTTGGGGACGGCTGCTCCCCATCCTTCGTCTAAATAGCTCTTGTCAGTGTGTGGGTATTCTTCGATACAGGCATTGCATTCATATGCGGGTCTGACCATCACTGTCAGTTCGTGGCAGAATGTACATTTGGTTTGGTTATCGGCTGAATTTCTGTGAACTAGGTTGTGCGATGGCACAAGAATATATGAAGATTTCAGTTCATCTGACATCCGGTCATAACATGAGTTGCAGATTTTAGAATTATTGGTCATATTTTGGTAAAGCTGATCTAATACTATGACACATCGAAGTTCCATGAAATATCCGTAAATTTCGGAGTGGTTTTGTAGTCTCGCTTCGTCAGTTTGCCCATGATATCCTTCTCCTCGTATTTCAAGGGCCCTCGAGAGGCGATGATACATTGACATTTTTCTGTAATCGGTGAATAACATTCATGCTATAAGATGGAAGGAAAATGGTTCTACGTTTTGTTATATTGAATGCTTATAATGGAAATGGAAATAGAAATTATTTATATAATGTAATAATACTTAACAGTATTTATGTACATACTAATATAATAAGAAATAATCATATCAAATAATAATGTATGGTGAGTTAATATATAGGTATGTAAAAGAAGAAAAGAAAAATAATATATATATATATTATTATTATTATTATTATTATTATTATTATTTTTTTTTTTTTTTTTTTTTTTTTTTAATTATTATTATTATTATTATTATTATACGGCGGGAAACACGTGCTCTACAATCCGTGTACTGCGTCGAGCGAGGCCCAATCGAATGAGTGCATCTTGAAAGTTGAAGACTGCTTCAAAATTCAGCGTTTTTACTTCCAATTTGACCAGGGCAGCCCCATCCCAGAGGGGCAGCGTTATGTTTATCCATCCTTTGCGATCTTCCGAGATGACGCGGCACATCTTCCTGGTCTCCTCAGGCCATGTTGGTGAAGGCATTATTGGGCCTGTGTGGGCTAAACCGCAAGCAATTGCTTGCCACGGTAGCTCTTTGAATCTATCTTCTAGCTTATAAACTTCGTGTATTGGTCGATAAACTTTCCTACCAATATCTTTCAGAGAAATTTCAACTAGGTCTTTTGTTTTTTTGATTCTAGTTATTAATCCTCTTCGCCAGATTTTTTCGTCTTTTACAGCGACGGCTTTTCCCCATTTTATTTCGTGTGACTCATAAGGCGAGATGATGCGTCCTGCCATTTGAAAGTTAAGTTCTCCTTCAAATTTTTCCAGATTACTTTCGTTACGCCTGAGTCGCACCCAGAAAAGCAGTGGTGATTCCACATGCGTAATTAGGACCGGGAGGCGCTCTCGAAGCAGTTCTCTAGTGTTGATTGCTTTGATTTCCATTGTTTTTTTTTCTATAAAGGAGTAGGTGTTCGTATATTAATTTTAAGGTGTTGTTTCCCAGCATTTTATATAAACGAGAATTAATATAATTGCAACGCCGTATTTTGTGAATTATGTTTATAGTAACGTTATATAATGTATGTATAAGATATGTATGTAATATATATTTTTTTATATATATGTATATATATGTGTGTTATATATCTATGGTTATATTGTCTATATAATATAATATGCTTTAATTATCATTATTATTATTATTTTTTTTTTTTTTTTCTTTTTTTTTTTTTTTTTTTTTTTTTTTTTTTTTTTTTTTTTTTTTTTTTTTTTTTTTTTTTTTACACGGCGGGAAACACGTCCATTGATATTCTAGTCGTTAATTGAACGTGGCCCAATTGTAATAACATTTCCCGTAGGTTGTAGGTCCCTTCAAAATTTTCGCTTTGCACCGTTAATTTGACGAGGGCGGCGCCTCTGCGAAGGGGATAGACAATGTTAATCCATCCTTTACGGTTTTCAGCGAGGATTCGACAAAGATCTTTTGTTTTATCCGGCCAGATGTTGAGGTGCCCAACTGATCCTGTGTGGGCTAGGCCGCAAGCAATGGCCTGCCAAGGCAATTTGCGGAAGCGATCGTCTAGGTAATATATGTCGTGTACGGGGCGCCAGGTTGTACGTCCAAAATCCCCTAAACATATTTTTACCATATTTGTGGCCTTATTAAATTTCTCGATCCATCCTCTCCGCCAGCGGTTGTTTTCTTTTATCACGACGTCTTCATCTTCCTTTATGTCTTGGGGCCAGTAGTGCAAGTATTTAGCTTTTCGCGACATGTGAAAATCGAGATCCTCTTGCAGTTCTTCCAAGTCTTTCTCGCTATTCTTGAGTTGTACCCAGAACAGCAACGGTGATAACACTCGTATAATTGTTACCTCCAAGCGTGAGCGAGTCAAGTGGCTTGTACTGATAGCCTTAATCTCCATGTTATTATTTTCTAAAAAGATGGAATTCTGTTTTAATTCACGGTTTTATGTTTGACATTAGTTGAGAAAAGGAAACGGAGCAGGAAAGAACAATAACGGGAGTTTCGGTATATATATATATATATTTTTTTTTTTAATTTTTATTTTAATTTAGTTTAATTTATTTATATATATATATATATTTTTTTTTTTTTTTTTTTTTTTAATTGATCTATTAAAATTTTTTTTTTTTTATTATTCTCGGAGTTGCAACGTATAGTTTGAGTTTTGCTTGGTAGGAAGAGAAGGATAGACGTAGTCATGCTCTTTCTTAACTTCTGTATAAATGACCTGCTCAGGTTCGTTTTTCTGAGGGTCAGGGCTCGGGGTTGTGGGCTCTTTAACAAGAGGCGCCCGCCTTAAGTGCAATAACAGCTGAGTGAGAGAATCCCATATGGCTCCTATTAAATATATGGACCATCCATACACTGTATGTAAAGCGTAGCCATGTACTATTGTGTCCAATACCAGTTTAAAAATTCTTACACCCAGGTAAATGCCCATTATTCCAGCGCTAATATTTCCAAAAATTAAAAATTTATCCCAAAATTTCTGCCATGTAGAGATTGCAATTTTTTCCACAACGCTTTTGTCTAACAAATTAGAAATGGAGCCGCCTTGTATGGACGAGGATCTTCCCATTACTCCTCTCGCTATACTATTAAGCACCGCGGGTCGTTCAGCTGGAAACATTATGTGATCTCTCAGGTCTTCAAGATCATTTTCGGTATATATTCCGCTTGTGGCGAGTGCTCCTGGGCTTGTATATTTCCAAGTAGGTTTAGTTAAAGGTTTCATAATTGTTGGTGGCATAGTGTCAATCGGTCTAGGCGTGAGTTTATACCAAGAATCTCCTAAGAGATACATGGCAGGAGCGAATGCGTTACATGCAGTTTGTATTCCTTGGCGCAACAAAATATGAGTCTGAGGTGTTAAAAAATATGTTTGATTTCCGCGCAACACTGGTAATTGATCGTAGCATTCGTCCGTTCGAGCTAGTCTTACTTCGACCGGTACACATTTTACTATGTGAATCACCTCTCCCGCCAATAATGCCATGTAGCCGGGACCTTTCATTAAATGGTATGCAAAAATATCAGGTGATTGAGTAGCTATAGCCAGTGTGTTTTGCAGCAATTGTTGCTCAAGATTACATTGTTGTAGCAAAATATCCCGGTATAATTGATTTATTTGTGTGCGAATATGTTTCTCGACATATACGAATTTAGAATTCATATATGTAAAAATGTCGAAGTTTGTAGCACGAGTTGATTTTTTAAAAATAGCAATGCCGGGTGTGGTCTCGAAAATAATTAATTTTGGATGTTCCGTACGCGTAAGCGTATACCCACAAGTTATATATTTTCCTTTGCTAGTTAAAGCGAACAGGGTATTCTGTGTGGTCAATGAATAAACTACCTGAGCTTGTTGATTTATACTGTCAATGATTTTGTCGGCATATCCTTCATATAATATCCCGTAATTGGAAAATTTACAAGAATCCGCAGGTACAGGATCCCAGAAGGTATCCCCTCCCTCTATGTCAGAGCAATGAGTGGCGCTGAGTTCGCAGGCTACGCCTGATCTAAGTTGCACCTTATTGGTATTTATTCGCACATCGGCTACATAATCTTGCAACGTTATTTTGACACTGCCTAATACGATAACCTCAGCCCATGTTCCATACGGATCGGAATAAACGCTACCGGAACATACTCCATCGTTGTCTAAACGACCAGCTAATATTACAGGTCGAGTTGTGGTTTGATTAGGTTTGAGTCCAGTTATATATGTGTCAGATAATTGAAAAGTACCATAAGTGTGCATGCGTTGACATGCTTCACGAGATACTTCTTGTACATATGCATATTTTCCATTGAATACATCCATGGTGTGCGAAAACATCCCACATTTTTTAATTAAACGGTCGATCTCGACTTTGCATTGTATTACTTTTACTGATTCGAATTCATTAATTTGCAATAGCTGCATATAAATTCTACTGGAATTTACATGTTGTTGAGGGATATCGCACTCTTCTATGGTTAATAACGATAGTGTTGTAAGATTAGCGGATGCCGAGCCACAGTCATATCCTATTATCCCATATGCTGATGGTAAGCCCGCTAATAAGATCATTATAACTATTCTTCTGGTTTCTCGATCCATCTGAAATTTTTAGTTCCAAATATTATTTGGATAAGTATATATATATTTTTGTTGTTGTTGTTTTTTTTTGTTGTTGTTGTGTTTTTTTTTTTTCACACAAAATTATTTATTTTTATTTGCTGTCAGTTGTTCATTAATTGTTTTAATATGGGAGATTCGCAATCGATTGGGATGTACGACTCGACTATTTTTCTTTATTCTAATTTTTACATTGTTTTTGTTTAGTATTTCCAGTATTTCATGAGGCCCTGTGTAATGATCTCCGAATTTGCCTGGTTTCGGCCCTTTTAATAGAAACACATGATCCCCAGGCTTGAAATTCTGAGGGTTGACCTTTTTGTCGTAATGCTCTTTTGACCTGCATTTTGCTTCTATAACGTTTTTACGAGCGTTCCCTTGAATGGCATGGAGTTGTGTTACAAGACTTATTAAATATTCATCGTAATTTGCCATTTTATCTTCCGGAGCTAAAAGCTCATTCGAAGGAATTCTAGCTATTTTTCCGAAAACTAATTCGTACGGTGTATGTTTTGTTGCTTCATGGACATTAGTGTTATAATTAAACATTGCGAGGCTGATCCATCGATCCCACTGTTTTTGCTCGTTCGCATATTGTTTTAAATATTCTCCTAATGCGTGATGTGATCTTTCTAAAGATCCATTTGATTGCGGATGGAAGGCTGTAGTGCGAAATTTACGAATTTTAAATATTTTAGCGAGTTTTTTCATTAAATCGCTAATGAAATTTCTTCCCTGATCTGTTAATATTGCCTTTGGTGATCCGAACACACAAATAAAACGGTCCACGAAAGCTTCTGCGATTGTTTCGGAGGTTTGATTTTGCAACGGTATTCCCATGCAAAATTTAGTTAACTGATCTTGTAGTGTTAAGATGTATTCATTCCCTCTCTCTGTTTTAGGCAATGGGCCTACAATGTCCATGGCTACTTTATCAAAAGATGATCCAGGTGTGTCTGTAATTATCATAGGCTGTTTGGTCTTAACACGAACGAGTTTTTTCAATTGACACTGCAAACATTGTTGTATATATTTTTGAACATCAGATTTTAAATTTTCCCAATAATAATTATGCTTTATTCTGTTATATGTTTTTGAAACCCCACGATGTCCGCCGGTCGGTAAACAGTGCGTTTCGCCGATTATAATGGATCGTAAATCTTTTGGCGGATACTTAATTTGTCCATGGCAAACAATTATTTTGGTCGTAGTGTCCATGAATATTAATTGTAGTTGTGATTTAATATTACTCCAGGGAACATTGTTAATAAATTCGGTTTTTGCTATACTGATTGTTTCTAGTTTCAAGTTCTCTATTATGTGTTGTAAATCTTTTAAAGTCTTTATGATGTGGCTGAGTGTTACCGTAGGGCCCTCCCGTTGAGCTTCACTAATGGGTAAGGCCATGTGGTAATGACTTTTATATTTTATGGCTTTAGCTTCGCCTAAGACAAGAGATCCTAAGCTCGGGAGTTCGTTTC
Source organism: Formica selysi (assembly GCA_009859135.1). NCBI lineage: Eukaryota > Metazoa > Arthropoda > Insecta > Hymenoptera > Formicidae > Formica > Formica selysi. The sequence continues at coordinate 158,839 of WHNR01000059.1, read as the reverse complement.
GTTCGAATAGTTTCTGTGAGCCAGAATCTAATGGTTTTCCTTGTGTATCGACAAAATATGCCACGTTGTCTTTTCGTAAAAATAAAAGTTCGCGGGAATCTATAATGTTGCTTTTAATTAATTTATTTGCGATGATCGTAGGTTTTGTTTTTCTTGCTTTTAAATTCTGATTAATAATGTTTTCCTCATCTTCTTCCTCATCTTCCTTGCCGCTGTCAGAATCTTTGTCTGGCGGATCGTTTCTATCTTCAATTTCCTCAATTTCTTCCTCATTATTATGTAATTCATTAAATATTTTATTTTGTTCAATATTTTGTTTTACTGTCTGACTTCTTGTTTGAATTCTGTTTTGTGCAGGGTAATTATGAATTAAAGCCTTTTCAGTAATCGGTGAATAGTCTGGTTCATTTAATTCTGCAGGTGTAAACGGAAAGGTATCCGTAGTATTGTCAAATAAATAATTTTCCGATGTTATTTCTTCTGTTTCTTCGTTATCCGAAAGATATAAATGGAAATCATCGTTTTCTTCTTCTTCTTCTTCGTTATCAGATTTTTCTAATAGTTCGGCAATTAATTGTGCATCTTCAGGGTTGTTTGGATTTAGCAATTTTCGATCTTTTATTATTTTGCAATCAATTTCCTCCAGGTTTATAGGGTTTCTCGACAAAGCGTCTGCATTTACATTAGTTTTGCCGGCTTTATATATTACATCGTAATCGTATTCTGATAATTTTAATCTCCAACGGAGTATTCGCATATTAGCATCTTGCGCGTTTTTGAACCACATTAATGGTTTATGATCTGTGACAAGTGTAAATCTTCTTCCATATAAATACGGTCGAAAATGTTTGACGCAATAAATTATGGCCAATGCTTCCTTTTCGTATGTGTCGTATTTCAATTCATTGTCTGTGAGGGTTCTAGAGGCGTAAGCGATCGGTCGGTCTTTGTTTATCTCGCCTTGGGAAAGTATTCCTCCTACGGCTATTCCGGAAGCATCGGTGGTTAAAATGAATGATTTAGAAAAATCAGGATATTGCAATACTGGTTCTTCACATAATTTCTGCTTTAAAATTTCGAATGATTCTTCTTGTTCAGATGTCCACTCAAAACGAGTATCGTTCTTTAATAAATTCGTTAGTGGTTTTGCTAATTTAGAGAAATTTGATATGAATCGTCGATAATATCCGGCAAGGCCTAAAAACTGTTTAATATTTTTCGGTGTTTTTGGTCTTGGAAAATGTCGTACTGCTTCTAATTTCTTTGGATCTGGTTTTACTCCGTCTCTGCCGATTACATGCCCTAGATATGTTACTTCGGTTTTTAAGAATTCACATTTATCAGGTTGTAATTTTAAATTAGCTGTACGAAGTCGCTCTATTAATGCGTTATATTTTCGTTCATGTTCTTCTAAAGAAGTAGCATAAATAACAATGTCATCCATGTAAACAAATAATTCCTCGCCTTGTAATCCCGTTAGTACTAAATCCATTAAGCGTTGAAAAGTTGCAGGTGCGTTTTTTAATCCGAAGGGCATTCGGTCGAATTCGTAATGTCCGAATGGAGTGGTAAAAGCTGTTTTATGACTATCGGCAGGATCCATTTTTATTTGGTGAAATCCGGACGCAAGATCACATACTGAGAAATATTGCGCTCCTCCTAATTGATCTAATATGTCAATAATATTTGGCAAAGGATAAGCATCTCCGATAGTTTTATCGTTTAAAGCGCGGAAATCGAGGACCATTCTCCAACGTTTATTTCCCTTTGAATCTTCTTTCTTTGGCACAATCCATATAGGCGTATTGTATGGTGACTGCGAATGTTTTACTATATCTCCTTCTAGGAGTTCCTCTATCTGTTTATTTATTTCTTCCTTATGTATTTGCGGAAATCTGTATTGACGAGTATTAATTGGATGGTCATCTGTAGTTGGTATTTGATGTTGTATTACATGAGTCGCAGTTAATTTTTCTCCGGGAATATGAAATCGATCTTGACTGTTTGTTATTAATTTTATTACGTTTTCTTGTTCCTTTTTATTCAAGTGTTCTAATCGTAACAAATCTATAATTTGTGTAAGTCTATCTTCTTTCGGTTCTTCGGATATTATTAAACAATTATGCAGATCAGAAATTGCGATATTATTTTGTTGCTCCTTTTCATTTTTCGATTTACGTTTTCGCATAAATTTATCTATAATTTCTTGAGATTTATGCAATAAGGCAGTTGAAATTTTCGAAGACGGTTTGTTTTTACATTTGATATTTCGATTATTTTCAATACCTAAATCTTTAATATTTAATTTATATTTTTGTGCCTTTTCAAGAAGGTCTCTTATTGTGACATGAGAGGATTTTTTATTATTATCATTATTTTCCAATGATAATCCAATTCTTGGAAACTTAATATCCATTAAGGTATAAAAATTTTTCCCTTCTTCGGGATTATATTGTGTCAAATTGCGTAATGAGGTTTGGTAATTTCCCTCCTCGCAATCGACGGAGCTAGAATTTTCTGTCGAGGTTTGGAAACTTCCCTCCGAAATTCTAGAATTAATTTTTTCTGGAGAGGTTTGGTAACTTCCCCCTCCAATGGTTGGATTATCAAGTTTTTCAGAAGAGGTTTGGTAATTTCCCTCCTCACAATTTAAGGAGCTAGAATTTTCTGTCGAGGTTTGGAAACTTCCCTCCGAAATTCTAGAATTAATTTCTTCTGGAGAAGTATGGTAACTTCCTTCTCCATGGGTTTTAGAATTATTTAAATTTTTATTTGGATTGGTTTTAATTTTCCTCTCGTTTTTATTCTTTATTTTGTCTTTATTCATATTTTTGTTCTTAATTTTATGTTCTTCTTGATTTAACATTTCGTCTTCGTTTTCGTAATTGATTTTTTCAATAACAATAGATTTTTGGCCATCTATATTTTTACCTTGGGTTTCTTCAAAAATAATGTCTTCACTGCTTTCAAGGTTGTCTCTCTTTACTTTACTGCTCACGAGTTTTCCTGGTGAGTTTGAAAAATTCTCGCGGTCATTGCGTGTCTCGTCATTCGATTCATGATTATCTAATAATTCACCTAGTGGTTTCAAGTGCAATGTTGGTACTCTAATTTCCACTTCTTCATCTAAGGTGCTTATAACGTTTAGATAAGCCTTTCCGGAAACGTTTTCTACTATAGTATCTCCCAAATAGATTCCATGCTCTAGTTTTAATCTTGGTATATATCCCGTTTTTACTTCGGGGTTTCCTATTCTTACGTAGAATAGTGATTCCGACCTTGGAGATACTGTAATGGTTTCTGGAGAGAAGAAGGGTATGTTTATTCCGGAGACATCCAGTTGTCCTTGTGCGTAATCTATTTTTGAAGATGTTTGCTTAAAGAAGTCATTTCCTAATATACCAGATTGCGGAATCGGAAAGTCGTGAGATACTATATGGAAAGATACGGGTATTTTAAAAAGATTTAATGTGGTTTCCCCAAGAGTATACACTGGGTAATTATTTATCCCGTTTAATTTTAGTATATTTGTATAATTTATTTTTATGTCCTCGGGTATAAGATGTTCTTTAATTATATTCGGACCAGATCCCGTATCTAACATGAAAGTTATTTGAGTGGTTATTTCAGTGATTTTTACCCGAACAGTAGGCACGCGACTATGTTTGTCGAGATTTACTGTTACGGGACGTATATCTATTGTTTCACACTCTACTTGACTTCTCGAGACGCAGGCGGGTGTGCTGTCGGCTCGGCCCCCCGTTGCACACCCGATGCCGAAGGACCGTTGTAGTTTCCCTGGTCTTGCTCTTTTCGGCGATTATTGCTCGCAAGTCTTAACTGACAATTTTCAAGGAGATGGCCTTCTTCTTTACAGTATCGACAAAATAGATTATTTTTAGGTGCCGAATTTGAGTTTATTCTCGAACGACAATCTTTGGCGACGTGCCCGATTTTGTCGCAATTTTGACAAATAATCTTCCGCTTATTTTCCAAATTACGTTCTTGATTTTGTTTTTTCCAGCAATTATTAGCTGAGTGGCCAGGTTTGTCACACCACTGACAGACTAAGGATGCTTTATTAATTTGGTCGTTATTATTATTTTGTCGACATGTTTTTGCATTATGTCCCGTTTTGGAACATAATTGGCAAATAATAGTTCTTTCTTGAATTACGTTTACTGGTTGTCGCGATTGAGGATCGCGTAAACGGCATCTGTCAGCACTATGTCCTCGTTTTTTGCAAATTTGACATATTAAAATTTCGATTCCCAATCCCGTTTTATTAAAATTTTGTAGGTGAGGTTGAGCGAGTTTTCGGCAATTATTTGCTATATGCCCGTCTTTAAAACAGATTTGACAAGTTTCCCGTCCCCGGTTTATGGTTTGCGCCGTATTTTTGCCTGAGTCGGCTCTCTCTTCCCCTCGTAAATCTGTCATTGTTCGAAGCTCTCTTTCTATCCTTAAAGCATCAGTAACCGTATTCTGTACATCCAAATTCCTCGCAATCCTTTGTTCGATTTCGGGTTTTAATCCTCTTATAAAACATTTACACATATCTTTTTCTAATGATGCTTTAATTTGTTGATCGGGCAAGGCGTTTCCGGGTCCCTTATAACCCTCCAAAATTTGCTTTCCGAGCATTTTAACTCGATTTGCATAAGTAATTACATCCTCTCCATTTTTCTGATAGATGCAGCCTAATTCCCCTTGTAATTGGTAAACATTTTTAGAGGATCCGTAGACTTGTTTTAAATAAGACGTTAATTCAGATACATTATTAAAGTTTCTGTCTTGTATGGTTCGACGTGCCTCACCAACGATTCTAGTTCTTATTATTTTAGTGAATTGCGATTCAGCCTCTCCCGGTAACATAGATTTAGCTTCTTCGCATCCTTCAATAAAATAGTTTAATGGAATATTGTTCCCATCAAAGAAGGGAACGGCTTCAACCGCGTATTTTAAGGTTGCAAACGGGTTATTGGCCATTATTTCAGATTCGTCTGAATCGCTTTCTAGGCTTTCAACGGTAATATTATCTAACGCGTTAACTTGTTTAATAATAGTAACGTCTTGAGAATCACCGGAATCTGGCTCGGGCGTATCAGCGGTTTCGCCAATTAAAGTTTTTTCTAAGGTTTCGTTTAAATCAAAATTAATTTGTCTGCCGGTTGATTTAGAAGATAATGTCGGTGTAGATGTGTGTATTGTATTTGGTTCGGATTTGGATTTAGATTTCAATTTATTTCCTTCTAGAGCGAGTTTATAAAGTTTTTCTACTTCGTCTTTATCGCTTCCTCCTCTAGTACTTCGACTCATTCCCGTCTTTAGAAATCGCACATTACAATCCCGGACGAGCCCCCAAAATTTCTTATGTTACGTCCAGACTCAAATAAAGGAAGAGTCAGCGGGAGGGCGTAACCTACTTACCTCTAGACAAACGCTAGACGATGCGTCTCCTAGAGTCGAACGAACAGATCAGGGCCCGAGATAGGTCAACGACCGGAAGGGTCGCTCTTACTCTATCGAAAGGGCCGTTCGCTCGGTGGTCCCTTTTCTGGTAAAGGAACTGAATCCCTATTACCCGGGACGGGACCTTGTGCGATTTCGTGCAACAGGAAGGAGGTCGGGTTAATAAACTGCTCGAATTTTTAAAATCTAACTTTACATTTATTCAAAGAAATAAAAATGAATAATTTTAAAAAGGTACAATTTAATAATGAATCATCTGATTCATTTTTATATTCTGTTATTGTGACATAAATTGCTTAGGATCTAATATGTTTGCGTGTAAATGTGTGTGTGTAGATGAAATCTGTGTTCTCGCGGGTGTTACAAAAACACGGAGGACATCAACCGGAATTAAAAGGGAGACTAAAATTTAAACTCCGGTTGGTAATTTACAATAATATGTTTAGAAAAAACTATTTACAATAAATGTGTGAGGATTGGACGGTAGAGGGAGAGGAGAGAGAGAGAAAAAAAATGGGGGAAGATTATTAGAGGTCTTGGAATTGGACGGTGGAGGGAGAAGGGAATTTCATCCAAAAAACCTCGATAGGGACGGCTAATGGGAAAGGGCAACCCGGGCCAAGAAACGGAATTATGGAACCGGGGGGACTGGTACGGAGGATATGATAGAATTGATCGAGGTCTACTATGTCTGGACCGACACAGTAATCCTCGTCTGTAAGAGGGACAGGGAAAGGGGGGGATTGATTCAGGAGATACCTGTACCAGGCTTCCCTGTCCTGGTCTTCGAAAAGGGACCCCGACTCTCCTTCGGGATCGGAAGATTCCGGTTTAAAATCTTCCGGTTCCTCTTTGAGGTCCGGCAACTCCTCTACGAAGTCCCGGAGGGCTTCTTCGAAAACGCGCGACTCTTCTGAGAGATCGGGCGTTTCGAGGTCTGAAGGGGGAGGGGGAGTGGGAATTTTGAGGGTTGAGGTTCGAGAGCAGGTGAGCGAGAACGCTCGGGGGAAGAGGCGGGGGAATAAGAAGGAGGTGAAAAATTAACAGGAGAACTGGGGGGACAGTCTGAAGGGGGAGGGGGAGTGGGAATTTTTGAGGGTTGAGGTTCGAGAGGAGGTGAGTGGGAACGCTCGGGGGAAGAGACGGGGGAATAAGAAGGGAGTGGATAATCAAAGGAAGAACTAGGGGGACAGGGGTGTGTATTTCGTGTTGGTGTATAGTTTAATTGTTGTATTCTTAATTTAAATGTCCGCTCGTCTAAATTTAGTCTTTTAAAATCGATAATAAAATTCGGATCCGCGGACGCCCGAGCCAATAGCTTCCGGATTTTTCTATTTTCCCGGTTGCGGATGTGTTTCGCCCAGCACTTAGAGCGCTTTGCCGGGGCGGTTTCCACTAGGAAACACACGCAAGAGTTAACAGAGATATTGTTTTTTTGTTAAAAGAAACAGTTTGATAATGATAAAGAAAAATGGAGAAGTTCTTAAGAATCTCAATATAACTCTATATAATTATATATATATATATAAATTTTGAGAAAGAAGTGAAATAGAACGATTCGGAGGGAATTGTTCTAGAAGTAGAGGGAGAAGATTTTCTTTCAGGGCCTGGCAGCTAAGTATGAATGCCAATCATGATATTACATCAGGATCCTGGCTAATCACGCCTAGGGACCCGTGAAAGGGGAAGGATTGCCTAAGTCTAACAATAAGCATGAATGCCAATCTTGACAGTGTTCAAGATCCTGGCTAATCAAGCTTACGGACTCGCAAGGGAGAGAGGATTGCACGAGTCTAACAATAAGGATGAATGCCAATCTTGACAGTGTTCAAGATCCTGGCTAATCAAGCTTACGGACTCGCAAGGGAGAGAGGATTCCACGAGTCTAACAATAAAGATGAATGCCAATCTTGACAGTGTTCAAGATCCTGGCTAATCAAGCTTACGGACTCGCAAGGGAGAGAGGATTGCACGAGTCTAACAATAAAGATGAATGCCAATCTTGACAATGTTCAAGATCCTGGCTAATCAAGCTTACGGACTCGCAAGGGAGAGAGGATTGCACGAGTCTAACAATAAGGATGAATGCCAATCTTGACAGTGTTCAAGATCCTGGCTAATCACGCTTATGGACTCGCAAAGGAGAAGGTTCAAAGAAGAGGAAATATAAAATATTTAATAACCAGAATTTAATTTAATAATAATACTAATAAATGTTTGTGCTTGGATATTACTTGAAAATTTGAATTTAATAACAAACTGTTTCTTTTAAGAGGAAGACAAAAAAAATAAAGTAAGAGAAAGAATGAAATTCTTTGGTAGACTCACTATTTTTGAGTGCGAAGATGACGACTTTAGAAATTTCGCTGGATAAGCGAGGTGAGATCTATCTCTGGACTCGGCCGTGCGGAAGGAGTGGCTCGGAGATCGCTCGGTTCCGGCGGTGTTCGTTCGATCCCTCAAGGGCACACCACTTGTCACTTGCCCACACAAATTTTGTAAAATAGCGTGAAACTCCTTGCACTATCACAATCGCAGTGAGAACTCGCGAGAATCGATGAATTTTAAAAGACTTGAATTATCAGCGCGGACTGATGGCAGACTCGATGCGACCGTTCGAGACGAGGGCCGAAGATGAATTGAAAATTCTGAGGGAGGATTTCGCGTAAATCGAATCTTGGCGTCTCTTCGCGTATCCTCTCCATTAGGCAAGCAATATTCTTTTTTAACGAATCAATCTTTAAAATGGTGCCCCTCTCATGAGTTGAGGGCGTCTCCCTTCCAAAAGAAGGTCCAAGAGTTTGCGCCTATTGGTGTAGGCTTTTGTTTTTAAAAATTAAGTCTCGCCCACTGGAGAGTCCGCCATGATCGGCCAAGTTGACAGTTTTATTGTTCACTTGAGTTTTATCTTAAACAGATAACGCGCAAGGGTGGTCTAGCAGGCGAGCACGTAGTGTCGAATGTCGCGAGTTTCAGTCGCGGATCATAGTTACATCAATAAGATAACACTCTAGTTCTTAGAAGGGCCTTTATTCGAGACTCTTCTCGTAACGCTTTTTCACTAGAGGACTTCCAAGAAAAAATATTATTTGATATATTTATTTGTCTCTTGCATGCGCACTGTTTAGATTTCAAGCCTTCTCACGGTTCGAGTATCTTTATAATCGTTGTTTAAAATTCTTGGTCTTCTAGGGGACCTTTGTTCGAATATTTATCACGCATGGTTTAGGCTTTGAAATATTAGTCTCGCCTGCTAGATATTCCTTTAGTTTATTGTTTATAGTGCAAAGAGTTCTAGAGCGTAGGCGTTTAATATTACGTGAAAGAAAAGAATCGTGGAGTCCACCGGACGTAACAGTACCTTACCAGAATTAACATTGTTTGAAGAACAATTGCAAGATATGAGATTCAAGTAAGATGTAGTACGATATATCCCAGACAGCACAAAACGTCCTCAGGATCATCCTGAATATGTCCAGGATGGTTCAGGATATTTGTAGGATGTTTTAAGATATTATTATAAATATATTTTATGAAAATTTAATATGCATACATGATTACTTTCGGTTATGTAGGTTATTTAATATAATTTAGAAATTTTAAGTATTGTAATAAGTATTAATGTCCTATAAATGTCCATTGGATAACCCCTGGATGTCTGTAGGATATCTGCCCTGTCTATTATATTGAATGTCCTTTGGATTTCCAGAGGATATATACATGTGCAATTAATTGTTAACATTAATTTCGTTTAATATTAATAATTGAATTTGATGCGCACATTTTCATATATTCAAAATTATTATTTATTTAATATTTCATGAGAAATGTTACTATGCGCAACATTCCAAAAACTTTACAAAAAATAGTATTCAACCGCTAGTTCGTTTGTTTACCGCTACGCGACGCGCGAACTCGTATTTGAGATTTGGTCATGAGAATTATATAAAGCTTGCAAAGAGCAACTAACAGGAAATTAAAAATATAATTATTTTTTATCAGTTCAATTTCTGATGCAATTCCAACATAAGGAATTCAGATATTGGATTGTTTTGAAAATATTACACGACTCAAACCCGGAAGCCAAACCTAAAATATTCATGTACAGCACGAAAACCTCAAATATTAAAAAACGTGAACTATTTTTAGTATTAGATTTTTAGTATTGGTAGTAAATAACAGAACGCAATCTTAGTTTATATTTAAATTTTAGAATTTGTTCCTTTTAACGTATGAAAAATATCCCTAACATATCCTATAGAAATCCTTAAGATGTTCCACAGGATCTCCCTGGATTCTCCAGAGGCTAGTGTACGGCTATCATTTACTCTTCCTCAGGACATCCAGAGGAGATCCGAGGATTAAATAGGATATCCTCAGGATATCCTACATGTATGTCCTGGATGCCCTTTGGACGTCCTAAGGACATCCTTGTGCTGTCTGGGATATAAAAGCTTTTAAATTTTATTGTGGAATATTTCTCTTTATAAATAGTATTTATAAAGTTGGCAATTTATTTCAGCTTAATATCTTTCAACTTGTTGGTGGAAATAGTGCTCATAGTATGATACGAAATATATTCAAAAAGGCAATAACGGATAATTTAGCTATACATTTCAATTGGACTGGAAAGAGAAATAAACAATGTTTCAAAGATTTAGGACTTCCAAAAGTGATTATACGTAAGTATTTTTTAATTTTATTTTGTTATTCTTAATTAATTCAAGTAAAAGATTTTGTCAAAACATACATATATAGAAAATGTCCTGAATAAAATAATATATACATCCATAATTCGTAAACAGTACACGGAAAAAATACTATTGCTTCAATTAAAGCAGTGCTGAGGATTTACTTGCACATTTCGGCCCGATTCCGTGGCTCATGCCTATTGCCCCCCACTCACCGCTCGTACGTTAGCAACGAGTCGCCAGATACGCGTAACTAAGGAGCACGACGCTTTGTCTCAGGAGCGTCCGTACATAAGAATGTCCAAATATAATAATAAGACAATACTCTTCTATAATTAAAAGTTTTTCTTCAATATTTTATATCAATGAAATATAAAATATTGAAGAAAAAGTTTTAATTTTGAGAATTTTCGCGGTGCATTTAGAAAAGTATTGTCTTATTATTATATTTGGACATTCTTATATATGAACGCTCCTGAGACGAAGCGTCGCGCTCCTTAGTTACGCGTATCTGGCGACTCGTTGCTAACGCACGAGCGGTGAGTGCGGGGCAATAGGCGTGAGCCACGGAATCGGGCCGAAATGTGCAAGTAAATCCCAGCACTGAATTAAAGTCTACGTCACGGGCTGCCACAAACATACAAAGTTCATTCAATATTTTTATTGGACCAAATATGTGGATAATTGTTTTAATATGCCAGATATTTGGTCCAATAAAAATATCATTGAATGAACTATGTATGTTTGTTGGCAGCCCGTGACATAGACTTTTATTGAAACAACAGCATATTTTTCCGTATAGATATTAAGAAACAATTATTAAAATTAAACTTTTGAGATTTTGAAAGAAACATATAAGATAGCTATTTGTTAAGGCATTAAAATTATTTTTCTGTTATTTCAGTTCTTTTATACGTAAAATAAGCTGAGGAATCTATTTATATTGAGAAAAAATCAAAGTTGACTTTGAAATAATCAAAAAAACATTTTAATATCATAATAATGTATTGTCATATATTTCATATTTAATCTGATGTTTCCTTCGAAATCTCTTACAATTATCACTTTAACAATTGATTCTCTACATGTACTATTTACGAATTATTTATGTATTATTTTATTGGAACACTGTATATATACTTTGATTAATATTTAAAACATATGTTGAATATTATTTGGATATATTTCAGAAGTTGTTCGTATGTTATATAAAGAAATAACAGAAAACGAATTTGCAGAATATGCATCCAAGTGGCTTGCGTAAGCTCCTATACGAATACTAAGGCAAAAAAATGAAGAAAAGGGTTCAGATAAATAAAAATTATACAACATGCGTAATGAATATCCTTTTTTCATATACATATTCGTATATTATTTTCTATAGTCAACCAAAGATAAAACACTTTGTTTTTGTTTTTATAGTTTATTATATCTAGTAAACTATGTGTTCATGCGTGTATGGGGCGCATATATATATTTTTTTCTTATATATAATTTAATTTATTATTTTCTCGTATATTATTTAATATATTACTTATCGTATATTTTAAATGTATTATTTAGCATACTTCTCGTATGTCTTTCAACCAAAGTAAAACAGTTATTATGTTTGTTTAATATGTATATTGTGTATTCATCGACAAACATTTACATACACTTACTTTATGCGTATTATTAGAATATATAATATACATAAATAAATAAATATATATATGTATTAAATCAGACTATTATTTATTATTAAAATACCATTCAGATTTTTTAAACATAGTATTTATACAATAGCGTATAAGTCAGTATATACAGGGTGGTCTATTTTAAAAGAGCCAGTCAAATATCTCGAAAAATATGGAAGATACGGAAAAACGTTTCAGACAAAAGTTGTTTGGTTCGAAGGGGGACATAAGATGGTGCCATTGATGTGACCTTGGATAGTCATTTGAAGGTCACATGAAGGTCACTTTCAATTTCTTAAATGGAAACCCCCATTTTTCATTGCATATTCTTATAACTTATGTCGAGAGCTTTCCAAAACACTATAATAAAGTATTTTTCCATTAAGTACTTTTTGAGTTATTTTATATTTTAATCTGACATATTTTGATATAAAAATTAAAATATCTCGTAAAATATTTAGTTTTTGACAATCTTACCGTAATACTTTTATGTACAGAATAATGAGACAAATCAATTAGTGTAAAGAAAAAAAAAATAATTGTTTAAAAAAATACATTATAAATACATTATAAATAATTACATACTTTTTCTTAAAAACAATATTTTTTTTTACTAATTGATTTGTCTCATTATTCTGTACATAAAAGTATTACAGTAAGATTATCGAGAACTAAATATTTTACGAGATATTTTATTTTTTATATCGAAATATGTCAGATTAAAATATAAAATAACTCAAAAAGTACTTAATGAAAAAATACTTTATTATAGTGTTTTGGAAAGCTTTCGACATAAGCTATAAGAATATGGAATAAAAAATAGGGGTTTCAATTTAAGAAATTGAAAGTGACCTTCATGTGACCTTTAAATGACTATCCAAGGTCACATTAATGGCACCATCTTATGTCCCCCTTCGAACCAAACAACTTTTGTCTGAAACGTTTTTCCGTATCTTCCATATTTTTCGAGATATTTGACTGGCTCTTTTAAAATGGACCACCCTGTATATAATATAGCTTTGATAAAATTATATGATTCTAAAATTTCGATAATAAATGATATAAAATTATATGATTCTAAAATTTCGATAATAAATCCATAAGTTTTAATTGTTTTTTTTTACATGTTAAGAATAAATAAATGTGTGTGGACTCTATAATGACATTCAATCAAAAAATAATAAGAAGTTACGCCTATAACAGCCAGGTGCAGGATCTAGTGTATATAGATTTTCTGTATTATAATAATAATGAAATTATAAAATGCAAATTTTTCGGTGCACATTCGACTCTCTTCAGTGAATTCTCTTTCATTGAAGAGAGTCGAATGTGCACTGAAAAGTTTACATTTTATAATTTTGTTATTATTATAATACAGAAAATCTAGTATACACACTAGATCCTGACTCTTATAGGCCTAATTTCTTATTATTTTTTTCATATGTTAAGGATATTATATCGATAAATATACATAAAGTATTATTGCATATATATTATATTGCTATGTTGCTGCAATATTATATTGTAATATTTCTGTAGGCGGACATTTTACTGTTGCTGCAATATCATAACAACGTTGCAGCAACATTTCGCAATGTTTCTGCAATGTTGCAATCTTGCAGAAAAATGTTGCTGCAATGTTGTTGCAATCTTGCGGTGCTGTATGGGTACCTTACTTTCACTGAACACGAGATATGAACTGTATCACTTACAACACAAATAATACGCGTTTATGTTTACAAGTTAACAAGACCTTAAATCCTTTGAATCGTGTACATAAACAGCAAACCGATATCCAAGTGTGCTATCTTAACTCTATTGGAAAATAAAACAAGCTATAATTTGAAAACAAGGTCATATCGGACATATGTTTATATGAACTTTTTCTCTTATTTTTGTGTCCTGAATCCCCCATTGCAATACTTTCCACTTTTTAGGATACACCCTGTATATACAGGGTGTCCTAGACCACCCGTACACCGTTTAATATGATTGGACCGCTCTGGAGACGTACTGGGGATGTCGTCTCTCCGTGGCAATCGGCACTGCATCCATTGAGCGAGATTCCAACATCGCTCTGGAGTCGTATGTACTGTGTTAGAGTGGCGTAAGGTGCGAGGTCTGAATAGCTCAGTGGTAAGAGCAGTTGCCCGGAAAGCGAAAGACTCGGGTTCGATTCCCGATTCAGCCACTTGTTGTACCTCGCATATTTTTTCAGACCTGCAAATGTTGTTTTCTAACAATTATTTGTCGGGCTGTGGAAGTGTGTAAACGCGCTACACAGGCACGACAGTATCGCTGCCACGGAAGAGATGGATGCTTGGTTCGTGCCTCCTCCCGCCTTAAATCCCCCCTCGCTTCACTCTTTTCTTTCAAAAATTAAGCATTTTAGAGAAAAACGTTTTGAACAAAAATTATATGGTTTTGAGGGGAACATAAGATGGTGTCATTGGTTTGACCCTGGATGGCATCGTTAAGGTCAAGTCAAGAACACCTTTAATTTCTTAAACGGAATCCCCTATTTTTTATTGCATATTCTTATAGCTTATGTCGAGAGCTTTCCAAAACACTATAATAAAGTATTTTTTCATTAAGTACTTTTTGAGTTATTTTATATTTTAATCTGACATATTTTGATATAAAAAATAAAATATCTCGTAAAATATCTAGTTTTCGATAATCTTACCGCAATACTTTTATGTACAGAATAATGAGACAAATCAATTAGTGCAAAAAAAAAACAAATAATTGTTTAAAAAAATACATTGTAAATAATTTTCTTAAAAACAATTATTTTTTTATACTAATTGATTTGTCTCATTATTCTGTACATAAAAGTATTATGGTAAGATTATCGAAAACTAAATATTTTACGAGATATTTTATTTTTTATATCAAAATATGTCAGATTAAAATATAAAATAACTCAAAAAGTACTTAATAAAAAAATACTTTATTATAGTGTTTTGGAAAGCTCTCGAGGTAAGCTACAAGGATATGTAATGAAAAATAGGGGGTTCCATTTAAGAAATTCAAAATGATTTTTATGTGACCTTGACGGTGCTATTCAAGGTCATACTAATATTATTATATAATGCGCCACTTAGAGGTCTACAACTTTTGCATGAAACATTTTTCATGAAAATGCGTTGTTTCCTCAAAAAACTGCTGATACGGTCGCTTTGAAACACCCTGTATAGTCGCGCTCAGGTGCGAAATACTTCTCAACCTCCCTGCACACATTAGGACAAACATTTGTCACATTAAAACAAACGGGATTTAATTACGCTTATTGCTGATTCACAGAATCGCAAACTGATTCATCGACGTTTGTCATGTTTTTCCGTCTTTGTTCGAGAGATTTTGTGCAACAACTTTCAACAAAAATAATAAAGAGCTTTTCGTACAGATTATCGCCGGTATTTTTCTTCTTTTCAACGAGAGCATTGAAATTTATAGGTACCTATGCGGTATCAATGACAGATATAAATTAAGTATTTATTAAATATTTAATAAATATTTAATATTTTTCGGAGTACTTGCGTGTTTTACGCAATGTAGGAGAATGACTGCCACGACGAGGCCAGTTCGATATATCGTCCTTATGTAATTTCATATCGGAAAGACACGTTCGTTGATAACATTGACGATACGTGTTTTTTTGAGACGAAAGAAACGTGCCCTTCACAATGCAAAGCTAAATAGATATAGGATCGTATGTGATAGCTGATTGTTCAAAATGTATTTTATTGTTGCATTTTTAATTTATTTGGTTTTTAAATTAAATTTCTTCTTTCCATTCATACGTGATGTATTCTTAATTATTTGTAACTATTCTGAAGATGGTCCAAATTCAGGACCAAAACGTTCAATAAATTTTTTTAACACATCAAAAAACTTCACGCGTTGCTTACTTTTCACTAAATAAATAATTGTAATGGATTAATGAGATTTTTACGATTAAAATGACATAAATTGGATAATTTTTAATTAAACATGTTATCAAAATTTTGATTATTTATTTAGTGAAAAATTATTCGATTTATGTCATGTTAAGTGTCATTTTAATCGTAAAAATCTCATTAATCCATTTCAATTATTTTTAAACTGATAAAATACAAAATGTTAGTCATCTCGCTAGCTCTTCATTCGTTCTCGCTCTCGCTTTCGATGACTCTCCAGCATCGAGTATCTTTCCTATCTACAATACATAAACATAAAATAAAAACTAAAACTTTCATTTTATATTTTATCGATTTGAAAATAATTGTAATGGTAAGATTTATGCGATTAAAATATGGCATCAAACGCGACATAAATCGGATATATCGTACATTTAAATATATCATACGTTTAAATATTATACATTATTTTTTATAATAATACATAAATATTAATAAATACAAATAAATATTTAAAAAAGAAAATAAATTATAGAAAATTTGGACTCAAAATCTAGTTTTCAAAGTGATAGAGTGATGAACACTTTGGCCCTGCGCACAATAGAGAAAATATTAGGAATAGGAATAAAATATTAAATATCAGGAGGAGCAATTTGGAATTATTGTACTTCAAACAAGGAAACGGAATGAATTAACGCATAATGAAATAAAAAAATAAAAATTAGAAATAATTAATCCATTCCGTTTCCTTGTTTGAAATAAAATAATTCCAAATTGCTCTTCCTGATATTTAATATTTTATTCTTATTCCTAATATTTTCTCTATTGTGCGCAGAGCCTTTCTCTTGGGCTACTGCGTATTGTTAAATACGTGTAAATACGTGTTAAATGCGTATTGATGTCAACGCTATCAATATACTTATGTAACATATAACATTCTCGCATAAAACTTTATAAAGTCTTTGTTTCTAGATTAAAAATATCACTTGTAATTACTCGAGATGCCTTTGTTCAAGGATAATAGATAAGGAAAAAAATATTTGTTTGCAGATGTTATTTTGTATTAGAGAAAAAAATTTATTTTATTTATCGTACTCAACATTATAAAGATTACAAAACTATACACAATAATTTATTTTGTTTTACAAGGATTGCTTTATTCACTACAATTTTTACAATTTACAAGTTTTACTCTAAAATATAATTGTGGATCTAGCACGGACATGCACCAATCGATCGTTTTACCATGGCACCGGAAAGTGGATCCGGTCACGTAGTTCCGCCGGCTCTAAAATGGATCCAGTTAACGCCACTGTACCGGTTAGAGAAAGCGTTACAGGAAAAACGGCAGCATGGCTTTGGCCTCTCTTAAGCTTCCCTCTGATTGAACTTCAAGTATCGACATATAGAATGGACTGCTGATTGCAGTGGAAGGGGTAACTGTACGAGTAGAGTGAGAGGCAGATAACATGAAGCTTTGACTATATGAGTATGGACCGCTAGTTGCTGTATTCAGGTCGGTTGTCAAAAAAGAGCGACATCAGAAACCAATAACTAAAAATTAGGTACAGTTTGTGCTGCACCCTTACTTCCAATAGTTTCCGATTGTTTCCGATAAAAAGCAAAGAGTTGCATATAACCTAAAAATTAACACAAATTACGAATTAAATAATTTCCGAAATAAAAAATGCCACTTTTTGTTTTATGAAAACCTGCAATAGTACTCGTTATAAAAGTCAAAAAACAGAACAAACGAATATAACGATAAGCTTTTTCAGGTATGTAATATAAAATTTAATATAAAAAGATACATTACTTTGAAATTTAATGTAACTTTTACAATTAGTTGTTACAATAGCTGTTGCAATCATATTGCAAAAGCTATTAATATAAACATTAACAAATAATAAAAATAAATAAATAGTTTATATAATTATTATTTACATTATGTAATATACAGGGTGATCCGAAACAAGTATAGTGTCCCTAAAGGATCGTATTCCTGAATCAATTTTAAGACGATTTATCCTTGACGAAAATTTCGTCTGAAGCTTAGTTTTTAAATTATAAAAGGAAATAGTGGGCGAATTACCGGACGAGTACAGAAGGTAGGCAGGGACGGCGCAACACATCGTCCGCTGCAGGCGCTTACGCGAGGTGCTCGCTACAGCTGATCGAGCGCTACAGCGTACTCGTCCCGTAATTCGCTCACTATTTCCTTTTCTGATTTAAAATCTAAATTTCAGACGAATATTTCGTAAACGAAAAATCTCTCTTAGAAATCATTTAAGAATACGATCTTTTAAGGACGAACGATTGTTCTAAATCACCCCGCTACAGCGCTCGATCAGCTGTTGGCTATACGCGATGTGTGTGTGTGTGTGTGTGTGTGTGTGTGAGAACATACACTGTGACGTTGCCGTCTCGCGCGCGTCCGCCGAGTCCCTCTCCGATCGAAAAGCGCGGGCTAAAGGGCCGCGCCAGTCGAATAATTGCGAGAACCATACCGTTACCTCCAGAGAGGCGTCACTGATCGAGATTTCATGCTTAATATTAATTCCGTTTGTTGTTTCTTTTGTATGATGATTTGAGTTGGGAGCCTCACCGGAAGAGAGAGCGGGAAGTCAGTAAAACATCACGGAAAAGATCATCGTCAATCAAGGATGACCGCCGAGGGTCAAGGAGCCAGCAATCCGAGAATTCAAAGCATCTAACGTCTAGCTACGTCACGGCGGGATCAGGACCCGCACACGTGATGCGCAACGCACGGGACAGCGAGAGGATCCTCGCGCAAGGACATAGGCCCGTGCGGATCCGATCCCCGCGGAGGGGCTGCAATCCTGCACCCGATGGTGTGACACGGCCCCGGAAAAGACGAAAAGAGGGGTGGCAGCGATACTTCCGGCCAAGCCGTTGGCCCTAGACCTCGCGACGGCTTCGCGGAAAGGGCCCAGCAGGGATATAGCAAGAGAACTTGCTATAGAGTCCTCTAATAAAATAAAGAATTATGATAAAGAATACTACGATGAAAGGCATAAGAAGCCTACTTTGTATAATGTAGATGATTATGTTCTAATCAAAGATTCAATTCTAAAACCAGGCGAAGATAAAAAATTAAAGCCTGTCTATAAAGGTCCATATGTCATTACTAAAATTTTAAACAATAATAGATATGTCGTTCAAAATATCCCTGGATTTAATATAACTTCCAGACCATATAATTCCATATTATCTTCCGATCGGATTAAACCGTGGAGTAAACCTTTAAAAGAGATGTAACTATGTATTTGTTTAAACTAATGTACATATTAATACTAATTATATATATTGCGTTTAATTTTAATATACATTCCTAAGATACTTCGTTCAATACCGTCATGTATTATGTTAGTTTTTAGCGCTCTTGTTAAAAATACTTTATATTGTTCTGATTATAATATTCGGCGCTAGAATTAAGTACCAAAGATTCTTTAACCAAATTCGGCTTAGGCTTCTTGATTATGTATATTTAGTCGAAATCCAATTATGTTTTCATAGCCTTTAATATTTATTGTATAATATTGTAAAATGGATCATTCGGGACGAATGACTAGGTCAGGTATGGCCGAAGCTGTAAGACGCTATGGGGCTTATAACCCATTCGGCATTACTTTCTGCCGCCATCTGTATTGCGCGCGCAGCCGTTGTCTCGTTGCTTGCCAACTCGACAACAGCGCCTTCAATTGCTAATCACTTGGCAACCTATGTTTGTTTGTGTTGCGAAGCAACCATGGGTTGTTAAGGGTTCAAGATACGGAAGAGCGAGTTGAGTCGCGACTCGTGTACCGGCTCTTATACAGTTAAGACCGTTTACTTATTTCTCCGTGCGCTCTTCCTCGCTATTCGCGTGAGTGCCCGTTAAGTATTTAATACGCGAGATCTAATCATTAGTGTTACAGTTGCGATAGATACAAATATCGTTTGTTAATAAACAACCAGTTCTAGCAAATCCCTTCACGCCTTCATTCCTGACACATTAAAATCTCATTAACCCCTCGGTACATCCTCACAGCTCATTTACTTCGCGCTTCTGTTGGTATTTGGTATCGTCTGTCTGTCGGCGCAATTACGCGAAGCACAATTGTCAATTAAACGTAATTGACACACGACGAAAAACGAAACATGATAAAATAATCGAGAAAGATGTGGGGAAATTACAGGGGCATCTATAATGTACTGTGCGTTTTAATCTCTGTTGTTTACGGACACGATTTTCGACACATTAAAATCTCATTAACCCCTCGGTACATCCTCACAGCTAATTATTGTTTGTAATACCGGGGGCGCGCGCACCCTCGATACGACCGTGAGCGCGCCGCCCGCCGGCCACAGCGCGTGATAACGCGTCGCAATAATACGCACCCCGTGTGCGCAGCCCCGGCTGGCCCACAGGTATCGATTCTGGATCGCGACGATCCGGGATCAGACTGGCGTGAGCTTGCGTGTGGAATAGCTGTGGATTATATAAGGGCGATCTTGAAAGGCGAGAGAAAGCGAGAGCGATTGCGGCCACGAGCGGAGAGGACCCCGGCGATCTCCAAGGGCGGACTACCTGTGAGCGGGAGGACATCGTCACCCCGAGCCGTTCCGACGGGAGGAGAAGTACCGGTGAGGTTATTCTCCGCCATATTCGCCACTCGCGATCGCGCCCGGAATCGTTTCGTTCTGTCGTCGCTGCCGTGAATTCGTACTTTGGTGTACGGGCTAAGCCCGATTCTTTAGTGTAGATTTTCGCGTCACAGCCACGTCGTCAAGCGATTCGAGCCCCGGAGCCTCGAAAGTATCGGTTTCCGCGGATCGAGACATTACCTAGCGTTTTTAATGAACCGTGTGTCGTCTCTCTGAAGATTCGGATTCCGTAGATTATATTTGCGTTGGTTCTCGCACGTCTAGCGTTTAAGTCTCGTTCGTGCTGTATGTCGGTCGTTTGAATGTGAGTGTGATTCGTGTCAATTTGTTATATTACTTTTGTCTTTCGTTTGTGAATCTTCGCGTATAAAATTTGCGTGCACGTCCGGTGCAACTTTCCTTCGCGATTATTATATGGGTTACGTGAAAGTGTGAATCGCGTAAATTCAACGTATTATGTCGGTTGTAAAGCACCGCGTCTCGAAATTGTGAGCGCGTTTTGGTGAGAATTTCCTCGCGATTCTTGCATGAATTGCGTGCGTGTGTGTGCCAAGCATTCGATTCTGTGTAAAATGTCCGTCCAAAATCGAAGCATGTCCGCGTTGTATTAATTGCCTGTTAATCTTAAGTTGCGTATTGATAATTTCGCGGTAATAGCGGGCGATAACATCGCCGTTGGCGAGGCAATATCGAGAATTGTTTCGGTCTAGCGCCCGAATTATAGAAGAACGTAATATTTAATTTCTTCGCAGTGCGAGGCGTAATTCAAGCCGAGCGAACATTCCGGCCGATCTAACGGGTCGGTCTCGGCGTACGCATTACGGGGTTTCGCGCCCCGCGTCTAACACCCAGTCTCGCAGCCGCGTTTCTTTTACCGCAGCCGTATATCCGCGCGGTTTATCATTAATATTCTCGAGGAGCTGCGGCTCCCGCTATTATAATAAATCTCTTAATTTCTGTTTAATTTACGAATTTCCTTTCAGTTGTGCTTGTCGTTTCCGTAATTGTCGCCTCTTGCATAAATTATCGCGTTCGATCAACACTCGCCCTGCTCCTCTACCGTTAGGCGAGCTAGTCAGCCCGTGGCGAATTCCGACACATTTCTTTCGCGTTTATTTCGCGCTTATTTCGTGTTTCGCGAATTGATACGTGAAAAATCGTATCTGGCGCCCAAGTTCGATTCTCGCGATTATCTCTCGGATCTCGTCACGGTACGCGCGGAACTCCTAACATCCCGTTCCCACCTGGCACGTGGATCTTTTTCTCCGTTTTCCCGTTTTTGTCAACGACTATTCCGCATCTCCCGTTCGGCGAATTAGCTCCTGTTCGTCGGCGCAATTTACACCCGCGCGACGGAGAGAACGAGTCGGCGGCCGCGTTTATCGCTCAGCCGCGAGACGGTAGGAAAAGTCGTCGCAGTACTCGTCTCGTAATTCGCTCACTATTTCCTTTTATAATTTAAAAACTAAGCTTCAGACGAAATTTTCGTCAAGGGAAAATCGTCTTAGAATTGATTCAGGAATACGATCCTTCAGGGACACTATACTTGTTTCGGATCACCCTGTATATTACATAATGTAAATAATAATTATATAAACTATTTATTTATTTTTATTATTTGTTAATTATTTAATTCGTAATTTGTGTTAATTTTTATGTTATACGCAACTTTTTGCTCTTTATCGGAAACAATCGGAAACTATCGGGAGTAATCGGAGTTATTGGTTTCCGATGTCGCTCTTTTTTAACAACCGACCTGAATACAGCAACTGGCGGTCTATATTTATATAATCAAAGGTCAAAGACATAAAGTATCGTTCCGTCTCTTTCTAATAAAGCCTGATTGGATCAGCAGTACTGCTGATTTCTTGCCAACCAGTCAGGTTTCATTAGAAAGAGACGGAACGTGACCTCATTTATTATCTGCCTTTCACTCTACTCGTGCGGCTCCCCTTCCACTGTCATCAGCAGTTCATTCTATATGTCAATGACTTCAAGCAGAGAGAAGCCTGAGAGAGGCAATGCCGGCGATTTTCGTGGGACGCTTTTTCTAGGCTAGAGACCCTCTAATAAGAGACTGGCCATAAGAGGGCCATTTTTGATTGGTCCGCCATTTTTCGTCAACTCCCGCTCATATTCATATTTAAATTATTCTATTTGTTTTAAATGTAAATAATATTAAATGATAAATATTATAGAGATACAAAAAACTAGTTTTTATATTGATCTAAATAATTTGTTAAAATAATTTTTTATATTTAATGTTTTCTCTTCTATGAAAACTTAAGTAAAATTTATGTAAGGGTAAGGAATAATTTATAAAGTTAAAAACACTTTTAACATTTGCAAAATTTATTTAAAAAAATTGTGTACAGCCATAGATTTGCTATCATATCTTCTCTTAACATTAATATTTTTTTTGTTTATTATTCTTAACCTAAATACTACAAATATTTTAGTAATTTTTAAAAACAATTGATAGCAATTTATAATGTGTTCTGCGGCAACCTGATTAAAGTTAGAAATTAAATAATTCTTCCAATTAATATTTTCGATATTAAAATATTTTGAATAGTGTCGGAACATCTTTTCTAATAATATGAATAGTTTAAATGTTTTTACATTGACAAAAAATCATATCTGTTCAAAATTGAAACGTTAAATTTCGTGTCTAAAGTTCTCCGGCGAGCCGTTATATTCAAACGATTACCTCGAAAAACAAAACACGAGCGAGAACAAACAGCGTCGCGGTCACTCGCTCGGTGCGTGATCGCGTTATTCTTATAGTGAAAAACCGTGACAAACACCTGGTTCTAGAACATTCGATGCCGAAAATATTCTATTATGGAAATCGGTCGATCGCAAGTCTTACCGGGCGTCAGTCTGCCGCTGACGACGATTCGAGCTGGTCGATAGCAATCGATCATAATTTCTCGTGTAGTATAAGCTCTTGTGGTATTCTCGCTCGTGTCGTGTCGCGCTACTCATTGTCAAATTCGCGTTCTATTCAATTTCAAACCGAAGTGTCTCGCTCACGATCGCATCATATTATCGTGGCGATCAGTTCTTTATGGTTAAATCGTTTAATCGTTTCGTTTGTTAGTGAAGACTGTTAAATTGTAAGCGGGGAGTTCGAGAGCCGCCGATCGTTCACCGCATCGCGTATGTCCTCTGCCTCGCGCTAAAAACCATCCGGCGTCCGCGCGCAAGATTTCCGTTCTCGCAAGGGCTTCTAGCAAGAAGTCCTTCAAGATTTCCGAAACGCGGAGAAGGGCAGGTCATCGAAAGACATTCAGAAGATTTTCGATCTTAGTCACGGGACTCGACGCGTGTCGAGGCTCGCTCCCGGTGTTTTCTAATAAACGTTCTTAAAACTACGCTCACGTGAGTAATCTTTCAACTCCTATTCCTCCAGCGAATCTACGGATTCGCGCTACACATTGCTTCTCGCTCAACTCTGAGCGTATCTGAAAGCTTCGGACGATCTCGTCGAGGTCGACTCCCGAACATATTGGTCCTTCGAGCCGGATAGAAGCGTGTGTGGAGGATAAGTTCGCGAGTGAGTGATATTCTGATACATCCACGATTTCGGAGCACTTCGTACATCAACAGCAGCTGGAGCGATCGATTGAACGCGCTCTCGATAATTTCAAAAAAATCGGCAGGAGCAATCTAACTCTGGCTAAGGTGCATCAAAGGATGTCAACGCTGAAGGAATATTGGAGTCAATTCTCCAACGGACATACAGAGTTGTCGTTAAGGATCCCGGAAGCAAACCGGACATCCTTTATCTACTTCAAGAACAATCATTTCGACTCGACTTCCGCAGCCTATGAAAACGCTCTTGACCACATGGCGGAGATCTTGGAGGAATTGGAGCCGGTCGTGAGTCCACATCAATTCTTTTCCTCGACGAGGCTGCCCGCGGAAGCGTCCGGGTTTTCTCTATCGCATCTTCCCCCCATCAAATTGCCTCCGCTCGACGAATGGGAACAATTTTGCGATCGATTTAGGACGCTAATTCGTGAAAATTCGGATCTAAATGATTTCGCTCGCATGCATTTTTTATCATTTTGTCTAAAAGGCCGTGCGTTAGAATGTATAGCGAATATTTCGGTAACCGCTGCTAATTTTGAAATCGCATGGGAGGCTTTGACCTCGCGGTACGAAAGCAAACGACGGTCGATAAATACACATCTTTCGACATTGCTTAACTTATCAACGATAACGCGCGAGTCGGCTTCCGAGTTGCAAACTTTATGTGACAAAGTCAATATCGCGGTAGCGTCTTTAAAAAATCTAAACCAAAAGCCAGAGGAACTTTGGAACGATATTCTCGTTCACCTTATCGTGCAAAAATTAGATCCGGTAACGCGAAAAGCATGGAACGTGAAAGCAAGCAATACCGACGCTCCGCCGGCGTACGAGAATTTTCTTCGTTTTCTTCAATCTCGTACTCGCGCGCTCGAAGAATATGCTACAACCTCAAGCTCCAAGAACATTACAAAACCCGTTGCAGCCTCGCGCGTTCACGCAGCCACCGTCTCCGCTAGCGCACAATCGCAGTGCTCGTTGTGTCCAGCCCGACACTTTATTAATGTATGTCCTGCTTTCGTGAGCAAAAATGCGAGTCAACGGCAAGATATTGTTAAACAGCATAAACGTTGCTTCAATTGTTTAAGCGCGAGGCATTCCGCACAGGAATGTCGTAGCAAATATTCATGTCGCGTGTGCCATAAAAAACATCATTCGATGCTACACGTTGACTCGGATTCGGGCTCAAGCACATCGAAGACCACACCGCCCAATTGCTCGTCGCCTCAAGCGTCAAATTCAACTCCGGAGGTAAATTCGCTGAACGCCTCAACCGTAACGCGAATGCGCTCACCCGTCCTCTTAGCGACGGCCTGGGTAACAGTTCGCAGTCCGTCGGGTCGTACCGCGGTCGTCCGAGGTCTCCTTGATCAGAGCTCTGAACAAAGCTTTCGACCACCGCGCTCATTCTAAAGTTGCTAACCTCTTATACTCCGAGAAGACACGTGAATCTCTCGTCACTTTCTTATCTCTCCGATTTACCACGAGCAGACTCGGATCCGACGAGTTCCGATCCTATCAATCTCATAATCGGAGCCGATCTTTATAGCGATATCATTCGCGACGGTGTTCGCAGAGGAAGCGTCGGACAACCCTTCGCTCAGAATTCCATTTTCGGATGGATAATCTCGGGACCGCTCACATTGCTCGAGAGTAACGATCCATCGCAATCGACAATGACTTCCGTTCATTGCACTCGCGGTAGCATTTCCGCTCATCACACTATCAGCTCTCCCTCTCTCGAAGAGGAACTTCGTCGCTTTTGGGAGGTCGAAGAACTCCTACGATAATCAATTCTTACGCCGCAAGAAAAACAGTGCGAAGAGCATTTCTGCTCGACTCACTCTCGCGACTCCAACGGACGATACATCGTTCGCTTGCCGTGCAAAACGAGTCCTCCGATTGATATCGGTCATTCAAGATTTCGCGCCGAAAAGTGGTAAATTCGCTAGTACGGAGATTTTGCGATAAACCCGAGGTCGCGAAAGAATATTCCAATTTTATCTCCGAATATGAACGTCTTGAGCATATGTGGCCAGCGCCGATGCCTCAAGGTGACATTCCAGCAAACACAAAGTAACAGTAACATAACATTAATGTTATAATTTCCCACTCAACAATGTAACTGTTACGTACAAGACATGTTATATTGCAGTTATATTGTTCTTCTTCTTCTTAATATTTAAATGGCCAATATGATCAGGGGTAGATCAATATATTCGGGCCAACAACAGGTTATATTAGAGTATAAATTTCAGTAAGTACGTTCTCTTGGGGAAGGAGAGAAGGAAGGAATTTGTTTGGGAGGTGGTAGGGAAGGAAAAATAGGAAAGCGCAGGCCAGGGTCGAGTCGGGAATCGAACCCGAGATCTCTGGGATGTGAGTCAGGCGCGCTACACACTGAGCCACCAGAGGCCCTAGTTATATTGTTGAGTGGGAAATTATAACATTGATGTTATATTACTGTTACTTTGTGTTTACTGGGATAGAACAAACTGTCTATCTCCCGCATCACGGGGTGATCTGGGAAAGCAGCTCAACCACGCGTCTTCGCGTAGTTTTCAACGCTTCAAGCGTTACGTCGAACGGCACATCCCTAAACGATCGTTTATACGCCGGTCCTAAACTACAAACCGATCTCATGGCGGTAATACTACAGCGGTGCCGCTATAAATACGTGTATTCATCCGACATCGCAAAAATGTATCGCCAAATTCTGGTCGATCCTCGCGATACAAATTATCAGCGGATTTTGTGGAAACGATCGCTCTCGGAACCGTTTATCGATTATCAACTTTTAACGGTGACATATGGAATGGCATGTGCCCCATTTCTTGCCCTTCGGGTATTAAAACAATTAGTCAGAGATGAAGGTCAGCATTTTCCGCTAGCAGTTTCTATCCTGAGCGATAATATTTATGTCGACGACCTACTTTTCGGAGCTGATGATACAACTCAGATCCGACAAACGCGCGATCAATTAAATTCGATATTACACCGCGGCGGATTCATATTGAGGAAATGGGCTAGCAATTCGTCCTCTCTTCTCGAGGATATCGACATAGCAGACCATGGTTTAGCCACTAAAAAACCTCTCGCTGAAGACGAACAAATGAAGATCCTCGGCATCGGGTGGCAGCCGGCGAACGATGTTTTCGAGTTTCGCGTATTGCTCGCTGATAACGTCGAGACTAAGCGTACGATCTTGTCTGCAATCGCAAAGTTTTACGATCCGCTCGGGTGGGTCACTCTGGTCACGATCACTGCTAAAATATTTATGCAGCAACTCTGGCGAATTAAAAGCGGTTGGGATAACGCGATTTCCGAGTCACACATCGCAAAGTGGAGAGACATCTATTCTCGGCTCTCACATCTCAATAAGTCGCGAATAACGCGCTGCGTCGGTCTCGGATCGGACACAAATCACGCCGAAATACACGGATTTGCGGATGTATCTACACACGCGTATGCCGCATGTGTCTATCTCAAAATGATTTCGTCAGCAGACAAAATTACGACAACCTTGCTCATCGGTAAATCAAAGGTCGCGCCGCTAAAATCTCTGAGCATACCACGACTCGAATTGTCTGCAGCATTATTACTAGCACGACTCGTCGAGTTCGTTCGCGAATCGAACGGTTACACATTCCGTGCTATTGCTGGACGGATTCCACAATCGTGCTCGCGTGGGTAAGTCAACCTCCTTCCCGATGGAAGATCTTTGTCGCAAATCGCGTTAACGAGATTCAGACTCGTCTCCCAGACGTCGAATGGCGGCACGTGCCAACGGAGGAAAACCCCGCGGATTGCGCTTTGCGCGGAATATACAGCGATGAAATTCTCAATCGCGAGCTCTGATGGCAAGGCCCTCTATGGCTGCACTCCGCTTCCGATCAATGGCCGTGCGACCAACCGCACCTTCCAACGGAAGCCTCTCTCGAAGAAAAAATTATCTCGTTACAAAGCAATGAACCTCGCTACTCATGGGATTTGGCATCAAAATATTCATCGTGGCCAAAATTAATTCGCGTCACCGCGTATATCATTAAATTCATACGCTTATGTCGTCGTAATCGCTCGTGTCGTGACAACCGCTCGTCGTCGTTCTCGCTTCTGTCGTCTCACTATCCAGCATCGAGAAGCATCGCGCTTTCTGCATCCGATTGCAACACTGCCAGAACTTTCTGGATTAAAAAAATTTAAGCCGACTTATTTCCGACGGAAATACACGCGCTGTCAAAAAATAAGAGCCTTTCGTCGAGAAGCTCACTTCTCTCGCTTCGACCGTTCCTCGATCGGGACGGAATTCCACGCGTGGGTGGACGGCTTAACAAAGCCCCGTTGCCAATGCCGGTTCGGCATCCGATTCTTCTCTCCTCTCATCCTTTCGTCATAGTGATTGTGCATCACGCTCATTTACGAGTGTTGCATGCCGGACCGCAATTCACGCTAAATACTCTACGCCGCGATTACTGGATAGTTAGCGCGCGCAATATAGTCAAATCTATCATTCATAAGTGTATCACGTGCGTTCGCGAACGAGCCGCAATTCCTACACAAATCATGAGGGATCTTCCCGAACGACGAGTGTCGCCGGGCACTCGCTGTTTTTCTCATTGCGGCCTCGATTACGCGGGACCCGTGCAACTTCGCGCCTCAGCAGGACGAGGTATTACGTCGCGCAAAGCTTACATTGCATTCTTTATCTGTTTAGCAACGAAAGTTATCCATTTAGAGTTAGTGGGAGATTATTCCGCGCCCGCTTTTTTAAACGCATATTCTCGCTTTTGCGCTCGTCGTAGTCTACCGCAATCTATGTACTCGGACAACGGGACAACATTCGTCGGCGCCGACCGAGAATTATCAATAGCTTACCGGGCAGTATTACGAGATCCGAACTTTTTGAATACAACAGCTTCCGATAATGTCGCGTGGAACTTTATACCTCCGTCGGCACCACATTTCGGCGGATTATGGGAAGTGGGTGTACGAAGCGTCAAAAATCATTTACGCCGCGTTCTCGGCAATAACATACTAACATTTGAGGAATTCACTACTCTGCTGTGTAGAATAGAAGCCTGTCTTAATTCTCGGCCGATCGCGCCTCTCTCCGACACTCTTGAGGACTACGAGTGTCTCACTCCGGGTCACTTTTTAATCGGATCCGCACTTACTGTTAACCCGGAACCATTATTGCTCGATCTCAATGAACATCGTCTTTCGAGGTGGCAACTTGTCCGACATGTCACCGAACGATTTTGGAAAATATGGAGCAACGATTATGTAAACACGTTGCAACAACGAGTAAAATGGCAAAAGGTAAAACCGCAGATCGATACCGAACAACTCGTTCTCCTGCAAAATCCGACACTTCTTCCCTGCAAATGGGAACTAGATCGAGTGACGCATTGTCATCCCGGGTCCGACGGCTTCGTACGGGTCGTCACCGTCAAGACGGCCACCTCTGAATTTAAAAGACCGATTGTCAAACTGTGCGCATTACCGATCAAGAGTGAGGCGACAAGCAATTAGGCCCCTTCGCTGCGTTGCGTTTAATTTTACTATCATTCCTTAAATTTAAGTTAAAATTGTCAAGATGCGAACGTTATTTCGCCAAGGCGGGCGGCAGATTCAGCGCGTCGAACCATGTCGCGTTAATTGTCGTCTTTTTCGCTCATGTTGTTACTTGTGGCGTGCGCTCTTGTCGTTTAATGCAATTGTTGTATCGATTATTTTGGAACTACCGTTCCAAGGCGGGCGGTATGTTCAAAATAAAACGTTAAATTTCGTGTCTAAAGTTCTCCGGCGAGCGTCGTCGTTATATTCAAACGATTACCTCGAAAAACAAAACACGAGCGAGAACAAACAGCGTCGCGGTCACCCGCTCGGTGCGTGACCGCTTTATTCTTATAGTAAAAAACCGTGACAAACACCTGGTTCTAGAACGTTCGATGCCGAAAATATCCTATTATGGAAATCGGCCGATCGCAAGTCTTACCGGGCGTTAGTCAGTCTGCCGCTGACGACGATTCGAGCTGGTCGATAGCAATCGATCATAATTTCTCGTGTAGTATAAGCTCTTGTGGTATTCTCGTTCGTGTCGTGTCGCGCTACTCATTGTCAAATTCGCGTTCTATTCAATTTCAAACCGAAGTGTCTCGCTCACGATCGCATCATATTATCGTGGCGATCAATTCTTTATGGTTAAATCGTTTAATCGTTTCGTTTGTTAGTGAAGATTGTTAAATTGTAAGTGGGGAGTTCGAGAGCCGCCGATCGTTCACCGCATCACGTATGTCCTCTGCCTCGCGCTAAAAACCATCCAGCGTCCGCGCGCAAGATTTTTGTTCTCACGAGGGCTTCTAGCAAGAAACCCTTCAAGATTTCCGAAACGCGGAGAAAAGCAGGTCATCGAAGGACATTCAGAAGATTTCCGATCTTAGTCGCAGGACACGTGTCGAGGCTCGCTCCCGGTGTTTTCTAATAAACGTTCTTAAAACTACGCTCACGTGAGTAATCTTTCAACTCCTATTCCTCCAGCGAATCTACGGATAAATATAATTGTTTCAATGGAGTATCTACACAGACATATCTATTTAGGCAGAAAGGTGTCGCTAGTCGCCCATAAAATTTTCTGAAAGTTTTTCAATCTTCAAAAATTTTCTTAAAGTTTTTATACTTTATATATGGGAAGTATTATTAATATACCTTCTTTACTTCTCACTGAATTTCTTAACTTGACTTAACTTTTCTCAAAGTAATCAGTTAAACCGATATCAATCAGTTGAGAGAATCAGATGATCTTATTTGAGCCCGCTAAATCTTCTGCGCCGTGGTGAGGGCGACATCGCTGGTTAACCGTCATTACTATTCGCGCATGTGTGAAAATTCCCGCCTAGTATCACTGATTGCAATAGAGTTGCTTGCCTTGCTGCCCGCCATCGTGTGTGCGTCGAGGGCCACGTTGTTCAGTGAGCAAATCCGAACGTGTTCGTTTGTGTCCCGTTTCTGTTACAAACTTATTTCCTTTGGGAGGCTAAGATTGTAGGACCACCTGTTTGTGGCCAATATAGGCATGCTTTAATCTTGCCAGCCCGGTGCCACTAAATTCGAAGAAGGAAAGAAGGTATATAATCGTGCGGTACGCATCAAGAAAATTTTATAAAAATCTAGTATCTACGTTAATCATCGTGATTATCAAGTGATCTTCAGAAATATTAAAAATTTATTGCAGGTAAGTTAATGATAACTTTTTAATATTTCTAGATATTGTTACGTCCTGGCGACTCCACGATTCCTTTCTTCCACGACGTTGCGGTAACGATCGTCAGTTGGTGATAAGAACGAACCGTTCAATAAACAAAGCATCTTGTGCCATACGTTTCTTTTAAATACTGTCATTTGTCAGTAACTACATCCACGAGTATCCGTGGGAAAGACGCAAGGAAATCGGTGATGGAAACCGGTCTCCTCGGGATAAATGTAAAATAATATCTACCCCTTGCAGTAGAATTTCCGGCGGAAGAACAACGAGATAACAAGAACTTTTAACGAAATGTTTAATAAACTCAGCTGCATTAATATTGATAATAATTTTCTAACGGACAAGTAATAAACACAGCTGCATCAACGTTGACAAAAATAATTATAAGGAAGTAAGACCCTTTTCTAATCAGATCATGTGCGCGAGGGTCCCCCGGAAAGGCTAATGTTTAAGGAACTTTTGAACTAATATTGAACTCACCAACCGACGATCAGCACGGGTAAAAATATGAAAATAGGAGACACCCCCTGCCGAATGAGGACACTGGCACAATTCTAATTCGTTAAAATCTTGAAGAATCCCTATTTTTGCATAATTTCAATTCGTTGAGGTTTTTGGAAGATCCCCACTCTTAAAATTAGAATACACCCCCACAAGAGGATTATAAAAAGAGAATTCGTAAGACATTCAAGAGATACATTTTTTTACATTTCACAACCTCACACTTATTCTCCAGTCTTCAGTCTAACGCAGTCTTATTCTGTGCTTTTGCACCGTAAGCAATTCGCGAGTTAGTTACTTGTGCAACCAATGTCCTCACTTGGCATCATCTCCAGAGCAACCACGAGTCGAACATCGGGCCACTGACATGAGACACAGAGCGAAACACCGCACAAATTCGTCACCCCTCCTCTTCTGAATCACTATTAAAAAAATAAGTCTAATTAAATAATTTTTCCTTTCCAATTCATAACTACAATTCATAACCGCAGAATGTTTCATTCTTTCAAAATCATTAATCCATTTCGGCAATAAGTCTTAGAAAGTTTAATCTTAATCTAACACATATGCGAGCGACTAATTTTATACTTTCGACCATTCTTAACATACACATTTATTGATTTATATATATTGATTTTGATTTTATTTTTCTTATCCTATAATTAAATATACTTTTATATTGTATTAACCAGTCAGAACCCTAATGTTAACGATAAAACATTTGCCTCGCCACTCTGACTGATGTCCTCCGTATTAATGTAACATCCGCGAACTAAAACACACACTCTCACTCACACAAATTGTTTTATTTTCTCTTTCTAACAGATATTTTGTAATAACCAGTCAGAAATTCAATATTAATAATAGAATCTTGCCTCATTATTCTGACTGACGTCCTCCGTACGATTGTAAGAACCGCGAACAACCAAACACACACTCACACACACACACCCATACGCATATTAAAATAACTATTGTTCTCATCATTTTGATATAATGTATACCAAAGTAGTTTAATTTATTATGAATAAATTTATATTCTAAATTAAATTCAATCTTTATTAACCCCTCTCATTCTCCAGTCAAAAGATCGCACCTGATCCCATCCCGCGTAATAGAGATTAAATTCTTTTACCAAAAAGGGACCGCCGAGCGAACTTCTGAAAAACAGAGTAATAGCGACCCTAACGGTCGTTTACCTGATTTTCGGACAGTCAAGTTCGTTCGACCCGATTCTAACGCTTCGAGACGTTTAACTTCGGGATCATAAAGATAGTGGATCCGCCCTTCCACTGACTCATCCTTCCTCGAGTCTGGACGTAACAATATAAATTCGTAAGATCTATAATTTGAGAAGTTATATAAGTTGCAGCACGTGTTTAAATATAATCTATGGAAGTAGAAATTATTATCATTATAAAATATTTGTTAATATTGATATAAATTCATAAAATAATTTGATAGGTTATAAGTTGTAGCACGTGTTTTATTATCATGTTAAAATTGCAGATTTTAATCATAATATATAATTAGAAATCTTGCCTAATATACATATTACAATTTTATAAAATTGTCGGAAATGTAATATAATAATTTAAAGAAAAGTTGTGTGCTTATGTTTTAAATTTTTGTTTCAAGTATTTTATAACATAGGACTAATACACACATTAATAAAATTGGATAATGTACAAATATATAATATTTATAAAATAATATAATTTAAACTTTTCTTGTAAATTTTCGATTAATTTCTAATTAATAGTTATAAATTTACATAAATCTTTACAATTTCAATTAATATTTACCTATAAATATACCAAAAATAAAAATTAAGACTAAGAGACATTTCAAACGAAAAATTGGCGACAATGTGAAAGCATCATTGGTTTTAATTGAGTTACAAAGCCATACCAACCCAATTGAATCAACCGAAATTACTTGTTCAAGCAATAAAGTGATAAGTATCGGTGGAGATATAAATAACATGTATATTGATACACGAAGTCCTGCCTTTCAACCAACTAACGTATCATTAAGTAAAGAGGTTCGCGAAAATGTCTCTGAATTAAATTTTCATGTCAACAATATCGAAGAAAGTTCTTTAAATAATATATCTCTTTTAAATAATTCTATGGTATCTTTAAATAGCGTTGATAATGATAGGGACATAATGAATAGTAATAATGATTTATCCACTTGTGCCAAAAATAAAGATAAAGATATATCATTGCGAAAAAAATTAGCATCATGGGCCATTGAGGAAAATATTACTCAAAATAGTTTTAAAAAACTTTTAGAAATTCTCCGAAATGAAAATAATTTGACCTCATTTCATAATTTACCAAAAGATCCGAGAACAATGTTATTTACTCCAAGCAATCTTACTTCTGCAAAAATGAGCACCGGTTCCTTTTATTACTTTGGAATTGCACAGTCAATTAATATATTAATTAATCAATGTGGCGTATTCCTTCCTAATTGTACATCTTTTGAATTAGCCGTAAATGTAGATGGTTTGCCTATTAGTAAAAGCAGTTCAAATTGTTTATGGCCAATATTAGCTCAAATAAAATCTATTGAAGTTTTGAAAAAATATGTTTTAATGGTAGCTCTGTATCATGGTAATGGTAAACCGAAAAACCCGAATGAATATTTAAAAGAATTTGTAAATGAAGCAATTTACTTGATTACAAATGGAATTTTTATTAATAATCAAAAATATGATTTTAAAATAAAAGTTATAATATGTGATACGCCCGATAAATCTTATATTTTGAATATAAAAAACCATACCGGTTATTATAGCTGTACTAAATGCAAAATAGAAGGTTGTTTGATTAATAATGTATTGTGCTTTCCACAGACAAATATTATAAAGAGAACAGATGTTGTATTTAGACAACAACATGATGAAGATTACCACAAAGGGATAATCATTTTGACAAATTTGCCTCATTTTCATATGATTAAAGATGTTATATTAGATTACATGCATCTTATTTGTTTAGGGGTTATGAAAAGATTGATCACACATAAAAAATATGGTTGGGTATTGGGTAAACAACCATATAAGCTTTCATATGGACAAGTAGAATCAATTTCAAATAAAATCAAAAACTTAAATAAATATATTCCTGTTGAATTTCCACGTAAAGGTAGATCGCTTGAAGAATGTCCTCGTTTCAAGGCAACGGAATTTAAACTTATACTATTATCCAGATAGCCAAGTCTGTCGAAAGCAAATCATGCCAAGTGCCTGCTATCAATTATTGTTAGCAAAAAGGATACCAATTTGGTACAAAAGTTGTTATTTCAGATTAAATCGACAGATTGGTGCCAAAAACAAAGCAGAGTATGCTCACAGAATCTGATAGCAGAAAACGAGCAAGATTTGCTAACATGACTTGACGTCAGATTAATTGCAAAAACCGAGCAAGATCTGCGCGCGCGCAATCTGATGGCAGATTGATAGCAAAAACTGAGCAGGATCTGCGCGCGTGCAATTTGACGACAAATTGGTAGCAGAAATCGAGCAGGATCTGCTAACTTGACTTGACGTCAGATTGTCGGCAGAAACCGAGCAAGATCTGCGCGCGCGCTATCTGATGGCAAATTGGCAGCAGAAAACGAGCAGAATTTGCAGCTTTTAGCCATTTATATAATTTATTGAAATAGTATAGTTTATTCGCTTACCGCTATGCGGCGCACTATTTACTTTCTATACCCGTATTCAAGTTCTTGTCATGAGCGTATATAAAGCCTGCAAAATGCGATTAATGACATTTTAATTATTTTTATCAGTTTAATTTCTGATACGATTCCCATACAGGGGAATTCAGATATTAAACCAATTTTTGGAAAATCGGACAAGTAAATGTCCGATTTTCACTTATTTGGACAGAAATTGTCCGAATAAATGAAAATCGTTATTATCTACTTAATACTTAATACTTAATACTTAAGATATAAAATAGAAATTAAATTCCATATATAAATCTTTAATTTTATAAATTATTTAAATTTTTCTATATATATTACATTAATATATGTTATTAATATTATATATTTATATGTTATTAATACAAATGTCAGAAAATGACGTCTTGTGAATGTGATATACCAACTATTGACGCCATTTTCGGGTTTTATGAGACCTAGCTTAGGACATCTAATTGATCATTTTGTGACCAAAATTCACCGTCATTTTGCCACTTGGGTTTGAGATCCTTTAAATTCATTTAAATGCACCATTTTATATGAATGGCCAAAAGTTGCAGATTCTGCTCGGTTTCTGCTACCAATCTGCCGTCAGTTTGCGCGCGCGCAGATCCTGCTCGGTTTCTGCCATCAATCTGACGTCAAATCATGTTAACAGATCCTGCTCGGTTTCTGCTGCCAATCTGCTATCAGATTCTGTGAGCAGGCTCTGCTGGCAGATCATTAGCCTAATGCGGACATAACAGATGCCAAATTGCTAGCAAGAGCTGAAGAAATCTGTTGCCAATCTGCTGGCATATTGCGCGCATTTTGCTTACTGGGTATATACAGGACCTGTAATTTTCAAACAAATTCTTTCAAAAAATAATTATTACCATTTCTTGACATTACGTGTTGCTACTCTAATAATGTGTAGTAACGAATTCTGCAAAAGAATAGATATGGTGAATTATGCAAAAAATCTAATGAAATGCTTTGTTGAAACAAGTATCGATATTTATGGTCAAGATTTTGTTTCTTATAATGTACATAATTTGTTACACATACATGAGGATGTCATACGATTTGGCAATTTAAATGAATTTTCAGCTTTCCCGTTCGAGAATTATATGATACAATTAAAAAAAATGATAAGAAAAAAAGAAAGACCACTTGAACAAATAATACGTCGTGTTTCCGAATATAATAATATTCCAAGATTAGAAAATCACTCTGAAAATAATATTGTCGCCAAAGAACACTATAACGGACCCTTATTACCAAATTGTTTAGGTCAATATAAAGAATTAAAATTAAAATCCTGTACTTTCAAATTAAACACTGCTGATTGTTATGCACAAATGTTTGATAATGACATTGTTAAAATATGCAACATAACATACTGTAGTAATGTTATTTGTATTATTGGGCAAATGTTTCTCGAGAAAAAATCATTTTTTATGAAACCTTGTGATTCTGCAATCCTAGGTATTTATACTGTAAGCCTTAACAAACTTAGTCGTTTAAAAATATATTCATTATTAGAAATTAAATGCAAATCAATGTTGTTGCCATATGAAGATAATAGAATAATATGATAATAAAATAATGCAGTAATTTTTCCTTTGTTACACATTAAATAAAATTTTAATATTTTTCCTCAAAGTTCCCTTAAAGCGCAAAAACAATAAGTTTTAACTAATTAATTAATTATTAAAATTTTGTATCAGTTACTCGTATCTCATTAAATTCTATCCATTTCTGGTAAGCACTATGCAACAGTGACAATAACGATTGAATGGTTGCTGTCATCGTTACGGAGCGCTTACTAAAAATGTTGCTAGGATATTAACACTTCGAAGAGCTAAATAATATTTTATTATTAACTCGAATGTAAATCTAAGACGAGATTTTAATTTATTATCTATTCCTAAATATTTAATTTCATTGACTCTGATGTTGCAGTCTTTATTTAAATAATTGGCAATTTATATGTATAAATCTTTGTAACTTTGCATTCTTTCCATCCAATATTAAATAATTTTATGAAATAAAATACGTCATTTCAATAAAAACAGTCTTTATTTTTGAGTATTTCAATTCCATTATATATTGTACTTTGAATTTGTCTTCGTCAGTCATAAATTAATTTTAAAGTTTTAGATAATTTCCTATTTCTTTTGAAAGATTCTTTGATCTTTCTTTTAAAGATCTTTAATACCAACTATTTTTATACATGGATATAAGTTTCATTTTATAAATACCATATGGTTGATGCAACCTATCTTGTAAGCATTCTTTCAGTTTCGTATTTCATTATTTATTTTTATTACTATTTCATCATCTCAAATACTTTTTTCATTTTTAATATTAATTTTTAATTTTGTTTAACTTTTGATTGTACTTCTCGTTTTGTTGCATTATTATTTTATTTTTTATTTAGTTTAATATTATTAACAGAATATTTACATTTTTTTTTATCGTTATGTTATTTATGTTTTCTATGTTACTTACTGCATTGCCATAAAAATTTTATTGCTTGACAGATTGCTTTGGATATTTATTAAAATAATAATTTCATCCATTTGGGTTTTAAGCATGCAACTCTTAAATCGCATACAGACTTTTTATTATCTTCACCATGATATGTATAGATATGTTACCAATTTGATACAAAATGAAAAGGCAACGAGCTTGTGCAACCTGTGCACGTTCAAACTTGTGTATCCGTTGCCGTATCATCTCTTTGATTTCAGCGAAATATCGACATTAAGTTGATCAAGCCCATTGTGTATCATTGTGTCCAGCTTTTGATATGCAATATTGCAATCAGTCCCATCTTAACACTGTGATGCTACGGGGATATGATACAAGCAATAAGTCCGTACGTAGCTAAACTTCACTCTGCCTGAACAGGCTATTTGTATTTTTCAGAAATATGGGATGGTGCATTTGCCATTTTCAAATAGATGACTCCGTAGAAGTTGTTCCAAATAATTGAATAACTAGTGAAAGCCAATGTGTGTGGCCATTGACGACAAAACCATCTAAATTATCTGAGCTTATTAAAAAAAAAAAATATTTCAAGAGATGATTGGAAAACAATGGTGTCAGAATTTTAGGACGATATAGTAAATATTATACCTATAAAATACTTTAATATATTTAAATTGCAATTTCTTATGCTTATATATTTTTAAGAATTTGTATACAATTTTTTATAACTTAAATAGTATGTAAAACAGAATAAATATAATAATAAAATTGATGTATACTCGTATTCAAGTTCTTGTCATGAACATATATAAAGCCTGCAAAATGGGGCTAATAATATATGTAATTATTTCCATCAGTTTAATTTCTGATACGATTTCCGTACAGGGGAATTCAGATATTGAACTGATTTTTGGGAAATCGGACAGATAAATGTCCGTCAATTTCTGTCCGAATAAGTAAAAATATTTCGTTATTATCTATTTAAGATATAAAAAATAGAAATTAACTTCTATTGTATATAAATAAAATCTTGAAATTTATAAATTAAATTATTTAAATTTTCCTATATATATTACATTAATATATGTTATTAATATTATATATTAATATGTTATTAATACAAACGTCAGCAAATGACGTCCCGTGAATGTAACATATCAATTATTGACGTCATTTTCGAGTCTTATGAGCCCTAATTTAGGACGTCTAACTGGTCATTTTGTGACTAAAATTTAACATTTTTTGTCTCAATAAAACAAAGATATATTACATACATTGTATATCTCATTTATTATCTTTTAAGCGAAACGAGCAATGTAAATTAATGAAGCATTTAAATGCCCGCTATTCCATTTAAATTATGACGACAGATCCTGCTCGATTTCTGCCATTAATCTGACATCAAACTGCGTTACGCAGATCCTGCTCGGTTTCTGCCGCCAATCTGGCATCTAACTGCGTTGCGCAGATCCTGCTCGATTTCTGCCGTCAATTTGCTGTCAGCTTATGTCGACAGATTCTGCCGACAGAACACAAGCTTAATGCGGACGCAGTTGATGCCAATCTGCTGCAATATTCTGCTTGAATCTGCTCGCAAACTGTTGGCAGACTGCTAACATTTTGCTTACTGGGTACATATATTTTATATGATAATCTTTTAGGCTACGGAATTGTCGAAAATGGGCGATAGTAATCTGCGAATCATTGTCAAGAAAGTGATGTGCCGAATTTTAATACCGGAAATTGGAAGAGAATACAGCTGGGAGGAGCACAAGGAAAACCTGATTTTTAAGGATTTAATCCTGGCGAAATTAATCCTTAGTAAGTATTACAAATTTTATCTTAATTTCTATATGATTTTTAGAAAGGTTATATTTTATTTTTTGTGTTTAACTAATTAATAAATTGGGAATATTTTAACCATTCAAGGTTTTAGTGAAATTTATTTGATCAAAAATGTTTGAATTGCAATGGAAAATTGTTCGGGAGTCGACCTCGACGAGATCGCCCGAATCTTTAGAAACGCTCAGAGATGAGCGAGAAGCGGTGTGTTACGCGAATCCGTAGATCCGCTGGAGGATAAGGAGATTGAGAAATGAGTCGAGTGCAGATGTTAAGAAATGTTCCTTTTTATTTTGAATAATAGGAGCGAGCGACGGCACGTTTTCCGCGATTCCGACGGAAATCTTCAAATGTCCTGTTAAAGTTTGCCCTTTTTCGCGGTTCGGAAATCTTGATTAAGAGCTTCTTGCTAGAAACTCTCGCGAGAGCGGAAATCTTGCACGCGAACGCCGGGTGTTGCTTGGCGCGAGGCAGAGGACATTCGCGGAACGGTTAACGAGCGTCGACTCTCGGACTCCACACTCTTAACACTTAACTTTCACGATGTCTTAGCACTAACTGAATGAATAATAAAGTTCGAGATATGACCGAATTGACCGCTGCGATGATATGAATGCGATCGTATGCGAGACAATTCGGACCGATTTTGAGACGAGTAAGCCTACTGCGTACGCTACACGAGCGAGAATAAGACACGAAAGAATATCATACGAGAAATGATGATATTCGAAACTATGATCGATTGCTATCGACCAGCTCGAATCGTTGTCGTAGGCAGACTAAATCGACCGAACGGGGAAACTCGCATTCTGCCGATGTGAATAACAAGTTTTTCGGTATCGAACGTTCTCGAACCAGGTGTTTGTCACGGTTTTTCACTATAGACTAACGCAGTGCTCGGATTTAGTTGCACATTTCGGCCCGATTCCGTGGCTCACGCCTATTGCCCCCCACTCACCGCTCATACGTTAGCGACGAGTCGCCAGATACGCGTAACTAAGGAGCGCGACGCTTTGTCTCAGGAGCGTCCGTATATAAGAATGTCCAAATATAATAGTAAGACAATACTTTTCTAAATGCACCGCGAAAATTCTCAAAATTAAAAGTTTTTCTTCAATATTTTATATTTCATTGATATAAAATATTGAAGAAAAACTTTTATTTATAGAAAAGTATTGTCTTATTATTATATTTAGGCATTCTTATATACGGACGCTCCTGAGACAAAACGTCGCGCTCCTTAGTTACGCGTATCTGGCGACTCGTCGCTAACGTATGAGCGGTGAGTGGGGGGCAATAGGCGTGAGCCACGGAATCGGGCCGAAATGTGCAACTAAATCCGAGCACTGGACTAACGCGATCACGCACCGAGCGGGTGATCGCGATGCTTTTTGCTCTCGCTCGTGTCTTGGTTTCTGAGGCAATCGTTTGAAGATAACGGCGAAATTTAGAAACGAAATTTTAATGTTTCAATTCTGAACAAAAATAAAAGAAATTTCAAAGAAATTTGCTAAAATATCTATTTGAAGAAAAACAATCAAAATAATATTTCTTATCATTTCAGAATCCGTAAGACTCACCACAAAGAAAAGTCATGTAAATATAACAGATAATGAAATTATCAACGTCATTAAAACTTGGTTGGTAAAAGCCAAATTAAAAACAAAACAACCAGTACAGCAAAATGAACCAACCGTTCAACGTGTGATAGCGAACATTAAGAACGTTAGAAGTTTCTTGAAGTATCGCCTTAAAGTACAAATTTAATAACTGTGAGTGCCGGTCTACAATAGATGATTTAAGCCCTAAGCCTTAAGAAATTGACTAATTACACTCGAGTATTCTCCTCATACTTGATTGTGAAACTGAATAACACTGACATGTGGGAATCGTGAATATATATACATATTTTTCTTATTAATTTTATTTTCTTCTAATCTTAGAGAAGAACAATATTTCACGTTTTCCATAATAATAATGATAGTCTTTATTTTTTATTTAAAAAATTGAAAAGATGTTTTCCATAAAATTAATTCTGATATGTTTGAGAGAAATATTATTACCGAGGAAAATTTTAAAATACGTGAGAGTGTATCCTGCATATCAATATTATTTTCAAGTAAAATCCGAGTAAAATGGCAAAAGAGCAACGCGCAGTTTTTAGGGCGCAAAGATATATAATTTAAACCAAAAAATAAATTAAAAAATTAGAGAATTTCTTTAATTACATGATTCGCGAAAGGCGGACGTTTCGGCCCTTTTTTTGGCCATCATCAGCGCAAATAATACTAAATTCAACAATATAAACGGTATACAAAAAGAGTCTTAAACAATTAAAGCGCAGAGTTACATGGTAACCAACGGTAGAAGGCGTAATCCCTCATGTCGCTCCAAAAGGCAAAAACCATTCTCCATGTAGTCCATGTTATTTCGGGGCATAAACCTCGATTCTTTAAGCATGAATCCACGAACATGGTGATACGTTAATAATTGTGTCTGTAATTTGAGCGGAATGGTTTGTGTCAAAAAACGAAAAGAGAGAGAGAGTCCGTGTCGGAAATTATAGTAGTAAGACTTACATAAAAGAGACGCAACGCACAAGTCGACAGTACAAATTTTTCAGCAACGCAAAATCTTAACTAAACTCACTAACTAACCACAGAGTAATGAGAAGTATTGTTAAATCCTGGATCAAATACAGGAAGATCATTATTAAGAGTAGATTAAAAACTGAGTTTTTGCGGAAGTGTATTAGGCTTGATATTGTTCCCTCACATTTGTCGACTTTTTCGTTTAATTTCGAGACTAACCTTTTTAACCAGAGATCTGTTAATTACTTTAAGCGCTGTAGACGCGGTTTTGTCAAGAGATTGCTACAGATTGAACTCTCTGACACTTATTCATGTATTAGATCGGCACACATATTTACAAACTGTCACAGTCTTTATACCGTAACATCCCGATGTCTGTTTGTAACTCTTTTTTCACAAGACAACAAGGACCTTTATATCTTTTCAATATTATTTTGTTTTATTTATATACTTATCGAAAGTTTCAATATTTATCAAAACAAATACGATTTAATGTATCTTATATTAATAAAAATATGTATGTATTTTATTTAAAAAAATACTAATATAAGAAAATTTTATAGTTCCAAATAAATATAGATATATACATATATATAATCTTAAAACTTCAGAATTTTACGTACTTTTTCAGTGCTTTAACAATACTTACAAATATAGCATAGAATATCCCATAAGTATTTTTTAGAATATTCGTAAATAATCTGTAATTATTCTAAGAATATACATAGAACGTTTGATGTCCCGCTTTGAATGTTCTATAAATATTCTTGAATAATCTACAAATATTTTGTGGATATTCCCGAATATATTAAGAAAAATGTCTATATTCCAGGAATGTTTTACAAATATTCGCGAATATCCTATAATTGTTTTATGAATGTACATAGAATGTGCGATGCCCTGTTTTGAATTTTCCTAGAAAGATCTATAAATGTTCTATGAATATTCCCGAATATTTAAAAAAAAACATGGAATATTCGGAAATATTCATAAAACATTTGTAGATCATTCGAGAATATTTATAGAAAGGAGGAGGGCCAATAAGGCTTGATTTTAGGGTTAGATCGTCGCATTTTTTTGATTGCATATTTGTATAGTTGAGGTCGAGAGCTTTCCAAAACACCCTATGAAAAGCTTTTTACGTTGGGGAAAGTGAAAGTTATAAGTCCTCAAAGTCTCAACCGATGATAATCCTCATCAAACAATTGACAGTTGGTACAGAGCGTAAGCGATTGTCTTACATCAGTGTTGGGATTTACTTGCACATTTCGGCCCGATTCCGTGGCTCACGCCTATTGCCCCCCACTCACGTGCGTTAGCAACGAGTCGCCAGATACGCGTAACTAAGGAGCGCGACCTTCGTCTCAGGAGCGTTCATATGTAAGAATGTCCAAATATAATAATAAGACAATACTTTTCTAAATGCACCGCGAAAATTCTCAAAATTAAAAGTTTTTCTTCAATGTTTTATATTTCATTGATATAAAATAAATTGAAGAAAAACTTTTAATTATAGAAGAGTATTGTCTTATTATTATATTTGGACATTCTTATATACGGACGCTCCTGAGACAAAGCGTCGCGCTCCTTAGTTACGCGTATCTGGCGACTCGTTGCTAACGTACGAGCGGTGAGTGGGGGGCAATAGGCGTGAGCTACGGAATCGGGCCGAAATGTGCAAGTAAATCCCAGCACTGTCTTACATTCTACT
Source organism: Formica selysi (assembly GCA_009859135.1). Taxonomy (NCBI): domain Eukaryota; kingdom Metazoa; phylum Arthropoda; class Insecta; order Hymenoptera; family Formicidae; genus Formica; species Formica selysi. Next base: position 114,735 of record WHNR01000059.1, on the reverse strand, counting down.
CTATTGATGTTTGCTGTGTGAAAGTTATTTAAAAATGCCAAAGCAATTATTATGCCCTTCTTGTAAAGTGCATCTTAAAAATGTGCAAAAAATACATTTATGACGAAAAAAACAAAATAAAAAAACAAAAATAAATAAAAAACAAAATAAACAAAATAAATAAAAAAACAAAAAACAAAAAAACAAAAAAAATAATTTTAAAAAACCAAAAAAAAGTAACTTCGCCGTTGACGGTTCTAAGCCCGTATTTAAAAAGAGGAGGATAAAATAACAAATACATGTATATATTTTCAATCTGTCACACACACACACACATAAAATTAAGGCAGTCTACTTAGCACAAAAAATCATAAATCAGATAGTCTTGATAGTTCTCATTCTTCCTACATGCCTATGTTTCTTAAACTTTGAGGATTTATAACTTTCACTTTCCCCAACGTAAAAAGCTTTTCATAGGGTGTTTTAAAAAGCTCTCGACCTCAACTATACAAATATGTAATCAAAAAAGTGCGACGCTCTGGCCCAAAAATCAAGCCTTATTGGCCCTCCTCCTTTCTAGGGACATTCAAAGCGAGACATCGCACGTTCTTTGCACATTCATAGAACACGCATAGGATATTCACGAATATTCTAAAGAATATTCATAGAATATTCATGAAATATTCCATGCTGTATGAGCACATTGTTTCTCGCTCAACTCTGAGCGTATCTGAAAGCTTCGGGCGATCTCGTCGAGGTCGACTCCCGAACAATATCATTTACGGCCAACATTTTTGGTCCATGAGGCACATCGTTAAGGATCCCTGGAAAATATTTTCATTATATATCCTTTCCTTACACAGACACGATAGTGTCGCTGCCACGGAAGAGATGGATGCTTGGTTCGTGCCTCCTGCCGCCTTAGATCCCCCCCCCCTCGCTTCACTCTGCGGTGTACATCTGTGCCAGCGTAAGTGCTGGTAATCTGTCCACTAGATCCACCACGTGGTGACGGTGGAAGATCGTATTATTAATTGAGAGCAGAAGAGGCTGCTTAGGCGTAGTGGTTTAGGATGGACTACTCGAGGAGGCTTCCATTCATACTGGTGACGAGTCAAGACTCATCGCTGAGCGGCTACGGGCGCCAATTTTCAATCGTTTAATATGATTGGACCGCTCTGGAGACGTGCTGGGGATGTCGTCTCTCCGTGGCAATCGGCACTGCATCCATGGAGCAAGATTCCAACATCGCTCTGGAGTCGTATATGCTGTGTTAAAGTGGCGTAAGCTGTGAGGTCTGAATAGCTCAGTGGTAAGAGCAGTTGCCCGGAAAGCGAAAGACTCGGGTTCGATTCCCGATTCAGCCACTCGTACCTCGCATATTTTTTCAGACCCGCAAATGTTGTTTTCTAACAATTATTTGTCGGGCTGAGGAAGTGTGTAAACGCCCTACACAGACACGACAGTGCCGCTGCCATGGAAGAGATGGATGCTTGGTTCGTGCCTCCTGCCGCCTTAAATCCCCCCCTCGCTTCACTCGATGATGAGTTGTTGCAAAATTCTGCTGAGTATCCACGCATTTTTATAGAATTTTAAACACACAGCACATATCACTTTACACCGACATGAATTGAAATGTATCGACACATGCCAGACATTTGTATGAGTGGAAGAGTGAGATAGCCTATATTTCTCTCTCACTTGCAGGATTTTGACGAAACATGGACGACACGCTCTTATGGCCAGTCTCTTATTAGAGGGTCTCTATTCTAGGCCGTAGAGTAGCGCCGTGCATCCACTTTTAGGAATTGGAAACACTTACCCACATCCATTTTTCGGTACTGTCGGTCAAATCTCCATATGGTTTATGTCCGTGCTAAATCCACTTTCGATACTGTCGGTCATTTGGTTCATATCCATGCTACATCCACTTTTCGATCTTTTCGATAGTGATAGTACCATAGACATAGTATATTTAGACCGAGTGTTGAGAATGGGGGCCAAGGTGCACGTAGAAAAGGACATACTCTGTTTCGTGCTCCTTGCGTTCTCTCTCACTCGCATGTAGCATAGCGAAAGAGTACGCTATGCTACGTGCGAGTGAGAGAGAACGCAAGGGGCACGAAACAGAGTATGTCCTTTTCTACGTGCATCTTTACCCCCACTCCTTAAATAAAGGCAAACGCTCGGTCTAGATATACTATGTCTATGGATAGTACATTGATCGCTTGACAAAGAGAGATGATCGCGCCGTCTTTGTCTCTCTTTCATCGCGTATGTGTGTAGTATCCGTGAAGGCACAAACACCGATACGTTGAGCACACAGATGCGATCGTTGAAAGATAAATCTAGACAAGGAGCGACAATCGCGTGCTGTACATGTTCTTCTAACGTATCGCTTTACGGTCGAGATACAACTTGAAAATGCTTTCTGGCCTCTCGTGGCAGAAAGCAGTAATGCAACAAGACTAACGGGCGCCTATTTTTTGAGAATTTTATACTTGTATATATACATATGTGCATATATATATGTTAAAATTATACGTGCAATTAAATATTGTATGTTGATCAATAATAATACTAGAATAATAGGTAACAGAGTGAACAAATATTAAAGATGTAAGACAAGGGTGCCTGTTAGACTTGGTAACTTGCTGCTTCGTTACTATAATATCGATGATACTTCGTGTATCATATCAACGGGATAGAGAAATAGCACGATTGTCAATCCTTGTTTGACATTATTTTGATAATGCAATTTACAAAAAGAGACAAATACAAAAGTTATTTATTTATTAATTATAATATAATAGTAAATAATAAATAGCATTAAAAATATATTGATATTAATATATATTTTTGTACAATAATATAAAACCAGATATAACAAAATTTAATTCATACTGGTGACGAGTCAAGACTCATCACTGAGCGGCTACGGGTGCCAATTTTCAATCGTTTGATATGATTGGACCGCTCTGGAGACGTGCTGGGGATGTCATCTCTCCGTGGCAATTGGCACTGCATCCATTGAGCGACATTCCAACATCGCTCTGGAGTCGTATGTACTGTGTTAGAGTGGCGTAAGGTGTGAGGTCTGAATAGCTCAGTGGTAAGAGCAGTTGCCCGGAAAGCGAAAAACACGGGTTCGATTCCCGATTCAGCCACTTGTACCTCGCATATTTTTTCAGACCCGCAAATGTTGTTTTCTAACAATTATTTGTCGGGCTGAGGAAGTGTGTAAACGCCCTACACAGACACGACAGTGCCGCTGCCACGGAAGAGATGGATGCTTGGTTCGTGCCTCCTCCCGCCTTAAATCCCCCCCTCGCTTCACTCCGGAAGGGGGCTCCACTTCCGGAAGATATAACCTAACCCAAACCTATTTCTGATTTAAAACTAAAATTTGGTTTGGATTACGTTATATAACCCAAATTGTAGCTTCGGGGTGAAATTTTTTCGGGGCGGGGGTACAGGAGGAGGGGCCCCGCCTCTCCCCCGACCACGCGTTAAATTCCTAAGCCTTTTCCAATAAAAAAATAACAGATTATTACAGCATACACAAACTTTAATTTATCATATCTTCTAAACCAGGCCTGTCTAACCGCCAGGAGCGGAGGAGCAACCGATCCCACTCTTACCGCTTTAGACTTCCCCCACCATCGCGTGTTTCCGCAGCTCACAGTTTTGACGCGCAGCGTCGTAAACATTCTTATTTACGCATAAGGCAAATTGACGATTGGACGTGTCAAGCTTTCTTTTTGACATGATATTACTAAAATGTTATAAGGTTAATAATAATAGTAGGGATACGAATGTTATTTAAAATTGTAGTAACATGGATAAATAATGTGACGTGATATAATAATAATATAGTAATATTAATAATAAAAGGAAATACTAATAATGAATTAATAGAGAAAATATAGTAATTATAATCAATTATAATTAACAAGTAGCATTTAGGTCTCGTTCAAGCTGTACTTTGCATACGCGTCGTAACGTGGAAGCAATAAGCGATATTTCGTGATATTTATTTCGCGATATAAAACGCACGATGCTAGCGAGCTAGAGATAAGACAAGCAAGCGGAGAACAAGCGTCGAAAGCTCGAAGAGCCGTCGGCTGGAAGAGTGGGGGGAGCCGAGCCTGAGCTCAGTGGTAGGGGGAAGAGCCACTCGTGGCCTGCGGGCCGCGGGTTAGACAGGCCTGTTCTAAACAAATGCTTTCCCCCACTTTTTTCTTGCGGCGAATTACTCAGAAGAACCTCCCCTACAACATATTTAAGTGGCGATAAAATCGGTGAGGTGTAATCTTTTATGCATATTTACCAATTTATTGACTTCTTGAAACAAAATAAAGAGTTCAATTTCCATACAAATCTTGAAATTTACGAGTTATTAATAAATTATCATTTATTTAAATTTATATATTTAATTAATTATTTATAACTATATATGCCAACATTCAGATTTTATTGTATGTTCGGGAGTCGACCTCGACGAGATCGCCCGAATCTTAAGAGAGACGCTCAGAGATGAGCGAGAAGCGGTGTGTTACGCGAATCCGTAGATCCGCTGGAGGATAAGGAGATTGAAATGAGTCGAATGCAGATGTTAAGAAATGTTCTTTTTATTTTGACTAATAGGAGCGAGCGACGGCACGTATTTCGCGATTCCGACGGAGATCTTCAAATGTCCTGTTAATGTTTGCTTTTTTTTGCGGTTAGAAAATCTTGATTAAGAGCTTCTTGCTAGAAACTCTCGCGAGAGCGGAAATCTTGCACGCGAACGCCGGCTGTTGCTTGGCGCGAGGCAGAGGACATTCGCGGAACGGTTAACGCGCGTCGACTCTCGGACTCCACACTCTTAACACTTAACTTTCACGATGTCTTAGCACTAACTGAATGAATAATAAAGTTAGAGATATGACCGAATTGACCGCCGCAAGAATATGAATGCGATTGTATGGCGAGACAATTCGGACCGATTTGAGACGAGTCTACGCACTTCCGTTTAGGACGCCGAGCAAGACGGTTCGAGTTTAGTGCGTTCTCTCGTTTGTGCCGATTTTGTGTCGAGTTGCCGCTTTTATAAAAAGATCTGTTGCATCACAGCTCTATCGAGAGCTCATCTATCCCGATCAGTGCACTCGTTTACCACGCAGACTAACCAGGAGACTGTTTTTTCAAGTAATAACCGGCCTGCTACGCATCGGGCCTTTGTCCGGTGCGGGCCGGCCATCTTGCTCAATCTTTTCTCTTGCGAAACACACTGTGCTGCGTTACTCCTTGCCAATGTTCTTTGACGTATCCTGCACCGAATCATCCCAGTACATCGCTTTTACCCCTCGCCATAACCTAATCAACCAAATGAAACCATGCCGCCTCCGAGGGACAGAAGCCGGTCACCCGTAAAAAAAAAAAAGGCTTTACCGCCAAGGTCGATAGTGACTCTGAAACACAAGAAGCAATTCTAAATATGATTGCCAGCTCTGTTCCTCCACTGCCATGCGAGTCTCCGGACAGCGACATGGAGGTCGAGCCAACTCAAGAAAAATCTCTCACTTCACAGCCCATTCAGGAAAATAATGTCGATAATGAACCCTCCTCGTCCGCCTCTAAAATCTCAAGAGATGCAAGCGACCAAGGCTACATTAGTTCCCCTACTCTCAAGAGACAACCTCGTAAAACCCAAGGCGAGGAAAATTCAATTCCAAAAAAGCTCAATGCTTCGAAGCAGATCCCAGACGCTGTCTTAGCAAACAGATACACCAAGTCTTCACAAGGACCTTATGAAATTGTCGTTACGTCCATTGGATCAGTCAACTCTTCCATCGACCCTCTCACAGTGGGCCGTCTTCTCAGTTCCACTCTCAAAAAGGACATAACAGAAATCAAGAAACTAGGCTTCTCTAAAATATCAGTCCAACTCAAAACACGGGAGGCAGCAAACAGTCTAATCAACAACCCAATCCTCAATTCGAAAAACCTAATTGCCTATATTCCTTCTTACAGAGTATCGAGACAAGGAGTAATAAGAAATGTACCATTAGACCTCGCGGAAAATACTATCAAGGAAGAAATAGACAACTCGGTCGGGATCATTTCTGTGCGAAGGCTCAACAGAAAGATTATTGACCCATCCACAAGATCGGTGAGCTATTCACCCTCCAAATCTATCGCAATTACTTTTGAAGGTCAGACAGTTCCGCAGTTCCTCTATTTGTATATGGTCAGATATGAAGTTTCTCTCTTGATCTCCAAGCCTTCTCTCTGCTACTCCTGTTATCGATACGGACACATAAAGTCCCAATGCAGAGGGCAGCCACGATGCATCCACTGTGGGGATAAATCCCATGATAATACCTCTCCTTGTCAAAAAATAAACCAACCTCCATCATGCATCAACTGCAAAGGCTCTCATAAGACAAGTGATCCTTCTTGTCCCGAATGGCTCTTACAAAAACAAATTCTCGAACTGGCCGCACACAAGAATATTCCCATCCTAGAAGCCAAAAAAACCATCCGCGGAAACAACACCAGTAAACTTAACCACATTGACTTCTCAAACTTTCCTGAGCTAAACAACTCTCCCACTCCAGACATCCTGCATACCAACTCCTATTACTCATCTCCTCCTTCTCTTTCCCCGCAATCTTATGCGAACATCGTAAAAAATCTACAAACGATACCCCCCAACCCATATCACTCTTCTTCTTCTAACAACGGTGCTCCCTCTTCGTCCTCCTCTTCGCTTTCCCATCCTCACCCCGCTGTCAACAAAACTCCACCCCTCCCTCTTCATTCTAAACAACAGAACTGTAACCTCTCCTCCGGTACCAACCATCCCTTCCCTCCAAATTCATATTTTATCTCTCCGGACGGTCGTCTCCCATCACATTCCAACGGTATCGCCTTCCTCTCCCCCCTCCCCCTCCCCCTTCTCCGACCTTGCCTCTTCCAATCACTCCCCTCCTCCTCTTAACTCCCCCTCTCCCCACTTTTTTCCTCCATCCCCAGAATTCCAGTCTTCTTTCTCCCCTTTGATACCACTCATAAAGACCATTCTAGAAAAGATTTACCCACTCCTAAAAGCGTTTGGGATTCAAGACGACCTATTCAAAATACTCCAAGATCTTAACAATTCTTGCCCTCCCACACCCGCGCTGCCTACTTCCTATGGCTCAATCTAATAAAAACGCACCCTCTCTTCTCCCATCAAAATCTCACCACGGAACTGACACTCCTTCTCAAATAAAATTGACCTGCTCAGGCCAACTTCAAACGAATTCGAACTCGACATCACCGAGCTATCTGAAACTTGGCTCAACCCAGATCCCGTTTTCTCTCTCCAAAATCGACCGCCAGGCCTTATACTCACTGGAGAAACTTTAGCTCTGCTAAAATGCCCCGACTTCACACTCGATAACAAAACAATAAACTCTTCTTCTATTTTTATCGTTTCTCGAAGTTTGGGCGAAACCTTACTTTCGGCAAAACCCCTGAGCGACCTAAACTGTCTGACCTGCGAAATCAAGGAAGGACTCAGAACAGCCATGCTTTTGAATTGCAGTGTCTCTGTAAATTGGATCCCTAGTCATTCGGGAACACTAGGGGGTGAAACGGCCGATCTGCCCGCTAAATCCGCCAAAACAGCCATCCGCACGAGGGAACCAGTTTCCCGGCCCTTCTCTCACTGCGATTCGCACTCCTTGGCTCGTACTCACCGCATCTCTTCATCTGTCCGCGCTTTGACCATTCAACCTGCGCCCTTCCTTCTCTTCCGGGCCTCGGTTCCCAAAGCCTGGCCTCAACCGCGAGGAAATAGTCACTGCATGTCGCATCAGAAACACCAAAATCATAGACTCTACTTGCTCAACAAATTGGAGAAGAAAACCAAGAAGCCTCTACCTTTTGGCGCATTCGACCCCCTCTCAATACCCTCCGCCGGAATCATCTCACGCTTCGCCTCTTTAATAAAATACGCAATCTGAACACCCGAAGATATAACTCGACATAATCTCTGCAGAATTCCTGCAGAATCTCTGTCTTCACCATACATCGACTTGGCCGAATGGGCTAGTGTAATCGGGCCCGGAGCCATTCAACAGAAGAAGAAGAAGAGACGAGTCTACTGCGTACGCGACACGAGCGAGAATAAGACACGAAAGAATATCACACGAGAAATGATGATATTTGAAACTATGATCGATTGCTATCGACCAGCTCGAATCGTTGTCGTAGGCAGACTAAATCGACCGACCGCGGAAACTCGCATTCTGCCGATGTGAATAACAAGTTTTTCGGTATCGAACGTTCTCGAATCAGGTGTTTGTCACGGTTTTTCAATCTAAGAATGCGATCACGCACCGAGCGGGTGACCGCGACGCTTGGTTGTTCTCGCTCGTGTTTTATTTTCTGAGGCAATCGTTTTAATATAACGGCGAAATTTAGAAACGACATTTTAATGATTCAATTTTGAACATACCGCCCGCCTTGGAACGATAGTTCCAAAATAATCGAGATAACAATTGCAGTAAACGACAAGAGCGCACGCCACAAGTAACATGAGATACATAAGCGAAAAGACGACAAGTTACGCGACGTGGTTTGACGCGCTGAATTTGCCGCCCGCCTTGGCGGAATGACGCTCGCGTCTTGACAATTTTATGCTTAAGTCTAATGAATTACAATAAATGAAACGCAACGCAGCGAAGGTGCCTAATTGCTCATCATTGACCGGTAGTACGCACAGTTTGACAATCGGTCTTTTGAATTCTGATGTGGCCGTCTTTACGGTGACGACCCGTGCGAATCCGTCGAAGCCGGGGTGACAGCGCGTCACTCGGACCATCTCCCATTTGCAGGGGGGTAACAGCGGATTACGCAATAGAACAAGTTGCCCGGGTTTAATCGGTGGTTTGACCTTTCGCCATTTTGCTCTTTGTTGTAAAGTATTTACATAGTCGTTACTCCATAATTTCCAAAACCGTTCAGTGACATGTCGGACTAGTTGCCACCTCGAAAGACGATTTTCGTTGAGATTGAGCAATGATGGTTCCGGGTTTACATTAAGCGCTGATCCGATTAAGAAATGACCGGGAGTGAGGCATTCGTAGTCCTCAAGAGTGTCGGAGAGAAGCGCAATTGGCCTTGAGTTTAGACACGCTTCGATTTTGCATAATAACGTCGAGAATTCTTCGAATGTTAGCATATGATTCCCTAACACTCGGCGTAAATGTGTTTTGACGCTCCGTACGCCCGCCTCCCACAATCCGCCGAAGTGCGGGGCAGAGGGGGGAATAAAATTCCACGATACTTTATCGGAGGCCGTCAGGTTCAAGAAATTCGGATCTCATACTGCTGACCGGTACGCGACGGTCAGTTCTCGGTCCGCCCCGACGAATGTTGTCCCGTTGTCCGAATACATTGATTGTGGTAGACCGCGGCGAGCACAAAATCGAGAGTAAGCATTTAAGAAAGCTTGAGTGGAGTAGTCGCTTACTAACTCCAAATGTATTGCTTTCGTCGCTAAGCAGATGAATAGTGCGATATATGCTTTCCGCGACGTAATGCCTCGTCCCGCGGAGGCCCTTATTTGCACGGGGCCTGCGTAATCTAGGCCGCAATGTAAAAAACAGCGTACTGTCGCTGTTACGCGAGGTTCGGGAAGATCTCCCATGATTTGTGTAGGAGTCGCGGCTCGTTCGCGAGTACACACAACACATTTGTGAATTACAGATTTGACGATATTACGAGCGCGAATTATCCAGAAATCGCGGCGCAAAACATTTAGCGTGAGTTGCGGTCCGGCATGTAACGCTCGTAAATGAGTTTGATTCGCTCAATGTAACGAGAGGATGTTATGAGAGAAGAATCGGATGTCGAACCGGCATTGGCAATGGGGCTTTGTTAAGACGTCCACCAACGCGTAGAATTCCGTCCCGATCGAGGAACGGTCGAAGCGAGAGAAGTGAGCTTCTCGACGAGAGGCTCTGATTGTTTGACAACGCGTTTATTTCCGTCGGAAATACGTCGGCTTGAATTCTCTACAACGCGAAGACGCGTAGTAGAGCTACTTTCCCGGATCACCCCATGATGCGGGAGATAAACATGTTGCTCGATTTGACTTTGAGCTGTCGGCGCGGGCTGCTTATGCCCAAGTCGTTGAAAATCGGACATGAATTCGCGATATTCTGTCGCGATTTCCGGTTTATCGCGAAATCTGCGAAATGATGAATTGAGCAATTTTTTCGCGTGATTCTTTGAACTTCCGATTTCAATCGGAGGTCCCTTCTTGAACGGTAGCCGCACGACATACCGTCCGTCAGACTCGCGAGAATGCGTTAAGCGAAAATGCTCTTCACACTGCTTTTCTTGCGGTGTGAGATGATTTTGTCGTGGGAGTCCCTTGGTCTCCCAAAACCGATGAATTTACTCTTCGAGCGAGGGAGAGCCGACGACATGATGACTTGAAACGCGATTGAGAGTGCAGTTTCCAGAAAGAATTGTCGGCTTTGAAAGATTATTCGTCGTTGATGACGTAATAGGTCCCGAAATTATCCATCCGAGGACGGAATTTTGAGCAATTGGTTGTCCGACGCTTCCTTTGCGAACACCGTCGAGAATTATATCGTTATAGAGATCTGCTCCGATAATGAGATTTATAGGATCAAGACTCGTCGGATCCGCGTCTGCTCGCGGCAAATCAGAAAGATAAGATAGTGACGAGATATCCACGTTCTGTCTCGGAGCATAAGAAGTTAACGATTTCATAATGAGCGCGGTGGTCGAAAGCGACGGAACGAGAGAATTGCGAGGAGAAATGAATATGTGAGTCGCGTGTTGAAATGTCCCCGCGTGAATCCCGCCGACGGCGGAAACGGAGATCGGCATGCGAATGCGTTTTACGCGCAAGAGTTGCGCTAAACTTTCCGAAATGAATGTCATTTCCGAGCCCTGATCAAGGAGAGCTCGAACGACAGCGGTACGACCCGACGGACAGCGCACCGTTAGCCAGGCCGTCGCTAATAAGACGGGTGATCGCTTTCGTTGAGGCGATCAGAGAATTTATTTCCGGTGTCGAACCGGACGGTTGAGGCGACGAGCAATCCGGCATAATAGTTATCGAGGAACTTGAGCCGGAATCCGAGTCAACGTGTAGCATCGAATGATGCTTTTTGTGGCAAACCCGACATGAACATTTACTCCGACATTCATGTGCCGAATGCTTCGCGCTTAAGCAATTGAAGCAACGTTTATGCTGCTTAACGAGCTCTCGTCGTTGACTCGCATTCTTACTCACGAACGCAGGGCACACATTAAGAAAATGTCGAGCTTTGCACACCGGACACAGAGTCTGGGTGCTAGCGGATGCGGTGGCGGAATGTACGCGCGAGGCTGCAACGGGTTTGATAGTGTTCTTGAAGCTTGAGGTTGTCGCATATTCTTCGAGCGCGCGAGTACGAGATTGAAGAAAACGAAGAAAATCTTCGTACGCCGGCGGAGCGTCGGTCTCGCTTGCTTTCACGTTCCATGCTTTTCGCGTTACCGGATCTAATTTTTGCACGATAAGGTGAACGAGAATATCGTTCCAGAGTTCCTCCGGCTTTCGATTCAGATTTTTTAACGACGCTACCGCGATATTGACTTTGTCACATAAAGTTTGCAGCTCAGAAGCCGACTCGCGCGTTATCGTTGATAAGTTAAGCAATGTCGAAAGATGTGTGTTTATCGACCGTCGTTTGCTTTCGTACCGCGAGGTCAAAGCCTTCCATGCAATTTCAAAATTAGCGGCGGTTACAGAAATATTCGCTATACATTCTAACGCACGACTCTTTAGACAGGATGTTAAAAAATGCATGCGAGCGAAATCATTTAGATCCGAATTTTCACGAATTAGCGTCGTAAAGCGATCGCGAAATTGTTCCCAATCGTCATAATTACCGTCGAACGGAGGTAATTTAATGGGCGGAAGATGCGATAATGAAAACGCGGACGCTTCCGCGGGCAGCCTCGTCGAGGAAAAAGATTGATGTGGACTCACGACCGGTTCCAACTCCTCCAAGGTTTCTGCCATGTAGTCCAGCGCGTTGTGGTAGGCGGCGGAGGTCGAGTCAAAGTGATTCTCCTTGAAATAGATAAAGGATGACCGGGATGCTTCCGGGATTCTCTGCGACACGTCGGTATGTCCGTTGGAGAATTAAATCCAGATTTTTTTAAGCGATGAAATCCTCGAGCGCACCTTAGCTGGAGTGAGATTGCTCCTGCCGATTTTTTTGAAGTTTTCTTGGTAGCGTTCGATCGAACGCTGCAATTGCTGCTGATGTACGAAGTGCTCCGACATCGTAGATGTATCGAACGATCACTCACTCGCGAACTTATCCTCCACACAAGCTTCTATCCGGCTCGAAGGACCAATATGTTCGGGAGTCGACCTCGACGAGATCGCCCGAATCTTAAGAGAGACGCTCAGAGATGAACGAGAAGCGGTGTGTTACGCGAATCCGTAGATCCGCTGGAGGATAAGGAGATTGAAATGAGTCGAATGCAGATGTTAAGAAATGTTCTTTTTATTTTGACTAATAGGAGCGAGCGACGGCATGTATTCCGCGATTCCGACGGAGATCTTCAAATGTCCTGTTAATGTTTGCCCTTTTTCGCGGTTCGGAAATCTTGATTAAGAGCTTCTTGCTAGAAACTCTCGCGAGAGCGGAAATCTTGCACGCGAACGCCGGGTGTTGCTTGGCGCGAGGCAGAGGACATTCGCGGAACGGTTAACGCGCGTCGACTCTCGGACTCCACACTCTTAACACTTAACTTTCACGATGTCTTAGCACTAACTGAATGAATAATAAAGTTTGAGATATGACCGAATTGACCGCCGCGAGAATATGAATGCGATTGTATGGCGAGACAATTCGGACCGATTTGAGACGAGTAAGCCTACTGCGTACGCGACACGAGCGAGAATAAGACACGAAAGAATATCACACGAGAAATGATGATATTTGAAACTATGATCGATTGCTATCGACCAGCTCGAATCATTGTCGTAGGCAGACTAAATCGACCGACCGCGGAAACTCGCATTCTGCCGATGTGAATAACAAGTTTTTCGGTATCGAACGTTCTCGAATCAGGTGTTTGTCACGGTTTTTCAATCTAAGAATGCGATCACGCACCGAGCGGGTGACCGCGACGCTTGGTTGTTCTCGCTCGTGTTTTATTTTCTGAGGCAATCGTTTTAATAGAACGGCGAAATTTAGAAACGACATTTTAATGATTCAATTTTGAACATTGTATCTATATTAGTGTTACGTCCAGACTCAATGAAAAGGAGAGTCAGCGGGAGGGCGTAACCTACTTACCTCTAGACAAACGCTAGACGATGCGTGTCCTAGAGTCGAACGAACAGACCAGGGCCCCAGATAGGTCAACGACCGGAAGGGTCGCTCTTACTCTATCGAAAGGCCGTTCGCTCGGCGGTCCCCTTTCTGGTAAAGGAACTGAATTCTTATTACCCGGGACGGGACCTTGTGCGATTTCGGTTAACAGGAAGGAGGTCGGGTTAATAAATTACTCGAATTTAAAATTTAACTTTACATTTATTTAAAAAAATGGAAATGAATGATTTTTAAAAAGAAAGATAAAATTTAATGAAGGAACATTTAATTTGATTTATGAAATCTTATTTATAAAAATACATTTTCTTAAATTCTAATGTGTACTTGTTTTCATGTGCGTGAGTGTAGGTGAAGGAAAAGTATGTTCTCGCGGGTGTTATAATAAATACTGAGGTCATCAACCGGAATTAAACGGGGAAACTAAAATTTAAATTTCGGTTGGAAATTTACAATAAATAGTTTTAGAAAATTTGCTTGAAATAAATTATTAAAGAAATGAAAGTTGGACGGTAGGGAGAAAAGGGGAGGAGGACTATTAAAGGTCTTGGAGTTGCACAGTGGAGGGGGAAGGGAACTTCATTCAGAACATCTCGATAGGGATGGCTAAAGGACAAGGGGAACCTGGGAGAAAAAATAGAATTATTGAACCGGGTGGACTGGTTTGAAGGATATAGTGGAATTGATCGAGGTTCACTATATCTGGACCGACGCGATAATCCTCGTCCGTGAGAGGCGCAGGATAAGGAGGAAATTGACTTAGGAGGTACCTGTACCAGGCTTCCCTGTCCTGGTCCTCGAAAAAGGACCCCGACTCTCCTTCGGGATTGGAAGATTCCGATTTAAAATCTTCCGGTTCCTCTTTGAGATCGGGACACTCTTCCACGAAGTCCTGGAGGGCTTCCTCGAAATCGTGCGACGCTCCTGAGAGATCGGGCGATTCGTGGCGTAAGGAGGAGGAAGGAGTCAGAATTCTAGTGAGTTGAGGTTCGAGAGAAGGTGAGTGAGAACGCTCGGGGGAAGAGACGGGGGAATGAAAAGGAGGTGAAAAATCAACAGAAGAACTAGGGGGACAGTCAGAAGGGGGAGGGGGAGTGGGAATTCGCGAGGGTTGAGGTTCGAGAGAAGCTGAGGGAAAACACTCGGGGGAAGAGATGGGGGAATAAGAAGGAGGTGAAAAATCAGCAGAAGGACTAGGGGGACAGTCAAAAGGGGGAGGGGGAGTGGGAATTCGCGAGGGTTGAGGTTCGAGAGAAGCTGAGAGAAAACGCTCGGAGGAAGAGATGGGGAATAAGAAGGAGGTGAATAATCAAAAGAAGAACTAGGGGGATAAGGGTGTGTATCGCGTGTTGGTGTGTTGATTAGTCGCTGGAGTCTTAATTTAAAAGAATGTTCATCTAAATTTAACTTATTGTAATCGATAGTAAAAGTAGGATCCGCGGACGCCCGAGCCAATAGTTTCCGGATCTTTTTATTTTCCCGGTTACGGATGTGTTTCGCCCAGCACTTAGAGCGCTTTGCCGGGGTTGTTTCCACTAGAAAACACACACAAGAGTTAACTGAGATATTGTTATTTAGTTAAAAGAAACAATTTGATAATGATAAAATAATAAAGAAAAAAATGGAAAAAGCTCTTAAGGATCTCAATTACATTTATTTTTAATATATATATATATATATATATTTTTTTTTTTTTTTGAAAAAGAGGGGAAATAAAACGATACGGAGAGAATTGTTATAGATGTGGAGGGAGAAGATTTCCCTTCAGGGCCTGGCAGCTAATATGGATGCCAATCATGATATTACACCAGGATCCTGGCTAATCACACCTAGGGACCCGTGAAAGGGGAAGGATTGCTTAAGTCTAACAATAAGCATGAATGCTAATCTTGACAGTGTTCAAGATCCTGGCTAATCAAGCTTACGGACTCGCAAAGGAAAAAGGATTGCTCGAGTCTAACAATAAGCGTGAATGCCAATCTTGACAGTGTTCAAGATCCTGGCTAATCAACTTACGGACTCGCAGAGGAGAAAGGATTGCTCGAGTCTAACAATAAGGATGAATGCCAATCTTAACGGTGTTCAAGATCCTGACTAATCAAACTTACGGACTCGCAAAGGAGAAAGAATTGCTTGAGTCTAGCAATAAGCGTGAATGCCAATCTTGACAGTGTTCAAGATCCTGGCTAATCAACTTATGGACTCGCAGAGGAGAAAGGATTACTCGAGTCTAACAATAAGGATGAATGCCAATCTTGACAGTGTTCAAGATCCTGGCTGATCAAGCTTACGGACTCGCAGAGGAGAAAGGATTGCTCGAGTCTAACAATAAGAATGAATGCCAATCTTGATAGAGTTCAAGATCCTGGCTAATCAAGCTTACGGACTCGCAAAGGAAAAAGGTTCAAAGAAGAGGAAATATAAAATATTTAATAACCAGAGTTTAATTTAATAATAATATTAATAAATGTGTGCGCTTGGATATTATTTGAAAATTTGAATTTAATAACAAACTGTTTCTTTTAAGAGGAAGGAAAAATAAAATAAGAGAAAGGTAGGAAACAAATAAAATTTTTTGGTAGACTCACTATTTGTTGTGTGCGAAGGTGATGAATTTAAAATTTCGCTGGATAAACGACCCAAGATCTATCTTGTGGACTCGGCTGTGCGGAAAGGGTGGCTCGGAGATCCGCTCGGTTCCGGTAGTGTTCACAACACAATTCGGAGTCTTACACTGAATAGTTTTCCTTTTCACTCACAACTTAACTTCCTAAGGCCTTATGTAAGAGATAATGCTAGCAACTAACTGTTTGAGGAACGCTGATAATAACTGTATCTAGCTGTAAAGATACAGTTGGATAAAGGCCGAAAAAGAACAGCTTGCACTATCACAAACGCGGACAGAACTGCGAAAATAGCCTTGAAGACTCAATAAGTCGGAGCGAGTTGTAGGCAGACTTGGTGCGACGGTTCGAGTCGAGAGGCGAAGATGAACTGATTTTTCTGAGCGAGGATTTCGCGTATGTTGAATCTTGGCGTCTCTTCGCGTACCCTCTCCATTAGGCAAGCAATATTCTTTTTTAACGAATCAATCTTTAAAATGGTGCCCCTCTCCTGAGTTGAGGGTGTCTCCCTTCCAAAAGAAGGTCCAAGAGTTTGCGCCTATTGGTGTAGGCTTTTGTTTTTAAAAATTAAGTCTCGCCCACTGGAGAGTCCGCCATGATCGGCCAAGTTGACAGTTTTATTATTCACTTGTTTTATCTCAAACAGATAACGCGCAAGGGTGATCTAGCAGGCGAGCACGTGGTGTCGAATGTCGCGAGTTTCAGTCGCGGATCATAGTTACATCTATAAGATATCACTCTAGTTCTTACAAGGGCCTTTATTCGAGACTCTTTCTATAACGCGTTTCCACTAGAGGACCTCCAAGAAAAAAAATATTATTTGATCTATTTATTAGTCTCTTGCATGCGCACTGTTTAGATTTCGAGCCTTCTCATGGTTCGAATATCTTTTAGTTGTTTAAATTTCTTGGTCTTCTAGGGGACCTTTGTTCGAATATTTATCACGCATGGTTTAGATTTTGAAATATTAGTCTCGCCTGCTAGATATTCCTTTAGTTTATTGTTTATAGTGCAAAGAGTTCCAGAGCGTAGGCGTTTAATATTACGTGAAAGAAAAGAATCGTGGAGTCCACCGGACGTAACATTAGTAATTATGCTTTGCAGGCGTGTTTTATCTTTATTGTGTTTTCGTCGTCACATTCCCTAACAGCATATGATATCATTAGAATATTCTATACTCATACTGTGAACATACGTTACAGATATAATATACTAAGAACATTCTGTAATATCACTTATAGTATATTATTTCTTGTATATTCTCAGAATATACTTTTGAATTACGCGAATTTATTTATTAGCGGATATACAGGGTGTATCTGAAATGATGCACTAAACTTTAGGAGCATATTCTAGAGGTCAAAATAACTTTTTTTTCTTATGAACATAGGTCTGCAAATGAAACCCCCTCCGAGCTAAAATTCGAAAATGTGTGAAATTCATTGTTAAAAACTTACGGCTGAAGTATGGATATTTTCTGCTTTCAATTTGACTGCGGTTATTCGGCGATATAATTTTTTTTATGAAATACAGCTAATTTTTAATTTTTTCCCCGAACTTTAGGGGCCTCTAACTCGGAGGACGGTTCATTTGCGGACCCATGTTCATAGGAAAAAAAGTCTTATTTTGACCTCTAGAATATGCTCCTAAAGTTTAGTGCATCATTTCAGATACACCCTGTATGTGTAGCATGGCAATGCCATTTTGGATACGTAATTTCCGGTGTTGCCGGCACTTATCTCTTCTTGTACGTCTTTGCTGGTGACGACGTGCGATTATACACAATTGTGATTAATCACAGGTAATCCTTTTCTTTTTAAACTACACTAATAAACATAAAAGATTTTATAATAAAAGATATTTCCGCATGAAAAATATTTTTCATATTTTTTATTCATGCTTAATAATTTACGATAAAATACTTTGCTCCTGCAAAATAACCTCAAAATCGGATATTTTAAAATTTGTTTATTTTATCGTAAGTTTATATTTCATAGATAAAAAATACTTTTATTGTTCGAAATCGAACGTTAATAATTACAAATAGCAATTAGCCACGATAAAGACCATCGAATAATCGCGCTCGAAATTTGGCGCGTCAGCCGCTATGTCGCGCGTCGCACGGCTCGCGACAAATAAGAGCGCGCTTAAACAGCTGCGCTCCGCAAATCGCGCGCGGCCCGCGGCATCGCTCGTGCCATTCGAAGCGGGCCACGCAGCGGTCACCCGGGAGAGCCTAAAACGACAAACAAAGTCTAATAACAACGTTCAAATTTTAACTAATCATCGAACAACAACCGGCGCGATCTTTTGTGACAAACAAGTCGAATATTCTAGAAGCAGCTAAAGAACGGTTGTATATAAGCTCTCTCGGGGAACCGCCGGGCGCACTCGATCCGATATTTTTGACGAGACAGTGTGTGAATTTTGTACGTAGACGTTCGCTATCAAAAGTTAAAGTAGCTCGCTTTTCTTTTGTTAACCATCGCTTGTGGTTCGCGAAATCTCGCGTCTTCGAGAATATTTTGTAGCTCGCAAATATTCGTTACGAGATTCGATCCGTCGCTCGCGGATTATTCCGTCGCTCGCGGAATCGCTCCGTTATACCGTCACTCGCGGTATTCGATAAATCCGTCGCTCGCGGAGATTATCGTCGCGCTCCCGGTCGCTCGCCGGAGCCAGACACGGTTAAGATTAGAATAAACCTGATCGACAAAGAACTTGTGAACTATTTATTGTTTTAAATAAATTGACTGTCTCTTTAACATAACGCTTTCGTGTCCATTTCACGTGATCCTCGCGCTCCCGCGTTCACTCGCGCACATTTATTGTTATCTAACATTCTCGTTATATTGCAGCATTGCCACAAAAAAAGCGCAATCTATTTCTATACAAAACTCTACGCATATGCTATCAACAAAGTTCGATAATTTAAGAAGGTATTGCAACATGGCATTGTATTGTAGAACGTATAATAATTTAATACACAATGTATAATATGAAAAAAAAAATTTAATTTATTGTATTGTATTGTATTGTATGATTTATTCTTTCCCTTAGGGTTTGAAGGCGTTTTTTACCGGAACGTACCCAAACCTTTACACTTTCTTACAAACTCCTCTATCTTTCCACCCTTTATCCGACCTGGCCCTTTGCGACCTTACACACTTTCCTCCCTCCTCTTCCTCGTCCCCCCATCTCCCTCCCACTACCCCTTTCCCCACCTTCCCTTATTTCCCTCCTATCTTCTCTTTTCTCTCTCTTCTCTCCTTTCCGTCCCTCTTTCCCTCTCCGTTTCCTCTCTCTTATTCCTCTCTCTTCATCCTCCATCTCTCCTTCCTCTCGTCCCATATCCATTCTCTCCCATCTATCCAGATCCTTCTGTTACCTACCACCACGCTTCTTCCGTACCCTCTTTCCATCTTCGCTTTTTCTACCATCCTCCATCTCATTCTTCTCTCCTCCATCGTTAAGTCCTCGTCCACGCCTATCTTCCACAATCTCCTTATCTCACTCCCTTTCTCCGATATCTCGTCCTTGTCCTCTTCTTTATCCATTTCCACTAATAATACCTTTTTTCCCCCCTCCCCTACTCTTTCCACTACCCCTCTCATTTTTACCCTTCTCCCCAATATCTCCTCCATTACTCCTACTATAACTTCCCTTCTCTCCTCCGGCTCTTTCCCTTCCACGCCTCTCCACACTACATTTCTTCTCCTTCTTTCTCCTCTTGTCCTTTCCTCCTCTTTTCTTCTCTCTTCTATATCCCTCTCTTCTCTCCTACTCATCTTCTCTTCCTTCACCCTCCTTTCCTTCCTCACCTTACTCCATTCTTCTTTCCCTCCATTCTTCTCTTCTTCTTTCTCCTCCTCTCTTCTCCTCCTAGCCCTCTCCTTCTCCTCGTCCTCCTTTCTCCTTCTTATCTCCTTCTTCTCTCTTCCAATTCTTTCTCCTCCTGTGCTCTCTTCCGTGCTCTCCTCTATCCTTTCCCTCCTCTCTCTCCCTCTTCTCCTACTCTCTCCTTTTTTCTTCCCTTCTCCCGACCTGCTCGCCCTCTTCTCCTCCTTTCCTCTCTCTTCTCTCTCTCCTCCTACCCTACTCCTTCCTTCCTCTTCTCTCTCCCCCGCTTCCTCTTCGCTTTCCTCCTCCCACCAGTATTCTCTTTCCCTTCTCTCTACTCTTGCACCTAAACCTAAACCTTCCTTTTCCCTTTCTTTCCTTATCTCTCTTTCTTTTTCACTGCCTGTCTCTTCTGCTTCCTCTCTCCATTCCTCCTTTTTCACTACAATTTCCTCCTTCACTGCTTCTCTTGCTCCCCCTAACCCCCTCTTCTCTCTTCTTCCTTGATCCCTCGCCTCCTCTCTCTCTTCTTCTTCCTCCTCTTCACTTTCCTCTTCTTGCGACACCGTTGTTTCCTCCTCCTTTTCTCTCCTTCCTCTCGCTCTCTCTTCTCTCCATAATTTTAGCTCCTTCCTTATTCCCCTTACCTCCACCACCAGCTCCTTCAACCACTTTTCCATGTCCTCCATCTATTTTCTTTCCTCCCGTTTTCTTTTCCCAGCCTTCTTACTTCTCTCCCTTTCTTTCTTCCCTCTCACTCTCCCTTCCACCTTTATCTCCTTCCTTCTCTTTCCTTCCTGTCCTCTTCCGTTCTTCTCACTCGCTTTCTTATCACTTAACCTCACTTTCCTCTTCCACCATTTACTTCCTTCTACCCTTTTCCTTGTCTCTCTCCCCTTCTCTTCTTTTCCCTTTCTCTGTTGTCCTTCTGCCTTCTGCCAGTCCCTTTTCACCTCTTTCGCTTCTATCACACCTTTATCCTTCCTTCTTTTCAGCTACTATATTCTATTCCTACTGCCCGTTTCCGTATCGATATCCACTAACTCCCTACGTGCTCGATCCTAGTTCCTTACCTACATTCGGCGCCACCTCTCGGATTTTCTCATTCAACTCTCCTCGTTCCTTTGTGCCCTATCTTATGTAACTTTCCTCTTTCTTGTCGACCTCTCGTCCTTCCTCTTCCTCTCAGCCTTTCTCCTTCTATCCATCTTCTCTCTCTTTTTTCTTCCTTCAAACCTTCAAATCTGCTACACTCCTTTGTATCCTTCTTTCTTCTATAATCATCCTTCCACTTTGTTCCCTTCACTCACAACTGCTCCTCCCTTTCCACTCTTCTTACTCCTTTTCTCCGCTCCAATTCCTTCCTCTCTACACCAACTTCCCTCGCCTTTCCCTACGAGCACATGCCCCAACTATCTCTTCCCCAACCGCCATTTTTCCCTCTCCCCAAAATTTTAATTTATATAAATATATATATTTATTAAATGTAAATAGAGTAAAAATTAATATAACATCACCTAACCTAATCCTAATCAATGCATGATATACCAATAACATACTTGGGCGACGTTCTATAGATATACCAATAATATACTGGGCGACGTTCTATAGATATATCAATAATATACTGGGCGATGTTCTATAGATATACCAATAACATGTACTGGGTAATATTCTATACATATACTAAAGATATACTAAAGATATACTGAAAGATATTCACAGAATATTCTACGAACTATAATAAGTGGGACATAGGAACATTCTCAATATGTACTCAGTATGTCGTAGTATATCGAATATTTTGAGAATGTACGCAATATACTTTTGCGATATCCTCTGAACATTCTCAGAATCTACATGTGCTGTTAGGGTTGTGACAGCAGGCAATGCTCGACTTTTGCTGCGTTTCTGCCGTTACATTGTAACGGCAGACCATGCTTGATTTTTGCCGTCAGATCTGATATGGTAGACTTCACTCGATTTTTGTTACATATCTGCTGTCACGACGTAATAGCAAATAATACTCGATTTTTGTTCTATTTTCTCTGTTATATTATATCGGCAAGCCGTGCTGCCAGAAATTAAGCTTAATGAGGACGCAACAGAGCGGAATCTGCTGCGAAGTCATGATTGAATTTGCTGGCATACTGCTGGCACACTGCTAGCATTTTGCTATCTGGGAATGTATTATAAAGGCTGTTTTAATTTAAAAAGAATACTTAAGATAATAATAACTTTTCATAGCTATTATTGGTTACTATTATTGGTTGATCATTATTATTACAAGATATATTAACGCATACATAAAATAAAGTCTAACAGGCACCCGTGTCTTACATATATTATGTATTTGTTCACTCTGTTATCTATTATCCTACTATTATTATTGATCATCATACAATATTTAATAGTACGTACAATTTTAACTATAATTTAAATATATATGATATCCACATATGTACATATGCAAATATAAAATTCTCAAAAAATGGGCGCCTGTTAGCCTTGTTGCGTTACTGCTCTCTGCCACGAGAGGCCAGAAAGCATTTTCAGAACGTATCTCAGCCGTAAAATGATACGTTAGAAGAACAAGGATAGCACGCGATTGTCGCTCCTTGTCTGATATTATCTCCCAACAATCGCATCCGTGTGCTCAACATATCGGTGTATGCCTTCACGGACGCTATACACACATACGGTGCAAGAGAGACAAAGACGACGCGATCATCTTTCTTTGTCACGCGGCTGTATGTATTACCGACTACGTTTACACGTCACCCCTAATCGGGTTTAATAACATTCGTAGTTCGAAGGCTGGCCAATCACAGTCATTCCATTCTTCAGAGGAATAGCTGTGATTGGTCAGTTTCACAACTACGGATGTTATTAAACCCGATTAAGGGTGCCGTGTAACAGAGCTCACCGACACTTCGTGCACATAGCACGGAACGGAACCATAATTTGTGGGCATAGCGTGTTACCCACTAAGTACATTCGTGCACATTGGCTACGTAGTTCAATGTCCACATTTTTATGTCCACAGAGAGCGTATCGCTTTCAGGGATCACCTAAAACCGGGCCGTAGCCTTAGAACATATATACCTGGAAGAGGAATGATGGATTGAGCCTGTGTCCAAGTTGGGTGCGAGAGAGAACCACGTTTTAAGAAAAGAGAAAGGCAGATTGTAACCTTTGTCTGCAATGCGCAAGCGTGAATTAGCGAATAGCGTGAATAGCGTCATTGCTGTAGGAGGTTAGGGTTAGGAGATATCGGTGACATCGGTACGCAAAATTATTTCGAAAAAAAGTTATTTTATAGGAAAAGAAAATACCAGGTCCATATTGTGTCTTATACGGTAAACGTGATAAATCGAGTGATATAAAGCAAAAAGATTTTATTAGACAGAAGTATTCAAAATTAGTACACTTTAAACATCAATAATATATTTCAAACGTTACTTGTTATTTTGTTTAATAAAGTTTATCATTATTTGTCACTGTATGTACATTAATTATCACCTATTCGATCATAGTCAATTGTATCCCAATTAAAAATTACATTTCTATTTTCAAATGGCGCGGTGAGCGTGACGTGCGTTTGCGCATTGCGAGCAAAGGTTACAATCTACCTTTCTCTCTCGTACCCAACTTGGTCACAGATCTTTTCCACAGGAAGCATAGGCAATTCCCCTTCCAGGTATATATGTTCTAAGGCCGTAGCGTCTCTCAGGCTTCTCTCTGTCAGTAAGTGTGTTGGACATAGACATAGTATATCTAGACCAAGTGTTGACGAGTGGGGGTCAAGGTGCACGTAGAAAAGGACATACTCTGTTCCGTGCCCCTTGCGTTCTCTCTCACTCGCATGTAGCATAGCGAAAGAGTACGCTATGTTACGTGCGAGCGAGAGAGAACGCAAGGGGGACGAAACAGAGTATGTCCTTTTCTACGTACATCTTTACCCCCACTCCTTAAATAAAGGCAAACGCTCGGTCTAGATATACAATGTCTATGGTGTTGGATGACACACTATTTACTAATTACTACCACACTAAACGTAACACTATACCAGAGAGAAGCCTGAGAGAGGCAATGCCGGAGATTTTCGTGGGACGCTTTTTCTAGGCCGTAGGGCAGCGCCGTGCATCCACTTTTAGGAATTGGAAACACTTACCCACATCCACTTTTCGGTACTGTCGGTCAAATCTCCATATGGTTCATGTCCGTGCTACATCCACTTTTCGATACTGTCGGTCATTTGGTTCATATCCGTGCTACATCCATTTTCGATCTTTTCGATAGTGGTAGTACACTGATCGCTTGACAAAGAGAGATGATTGCGCCGTCTTTGTCTCTCTTTCATCGCGTATGTGTGTAGTATCCGTGAAGGCACAGACACCGATACATTGAGCACACGGATGCGACCGTTGAGAGATAAATCTAGACAAGGAGCGACAATCGCGTGCCGTCCTTGTTCTTCTAACGTATCGCTTTACGGTCGAGATACAACCTGAAAATGCTTTCTGGCCTTTCGTGGCAGAAAGCAGTAATGCAACAAGACTAACGGGCGCCTATTTTTTGAGAATTTTATATTTGTATATATACATATGTGCATATATATGTTTAAATTATAGTTAAAATTATACGTGCAATTAAATATTGTATGTTGATCAATAATAATAGTAGAATAATAGGTAACAGAGTGAACAAATACACAAGATGTAAGACAAAGGGTGCCTGTTAGACTTGGTAACTTGTTGCTTCGTTACTATATAATATCGATGATACTTCGTATATCATATCAACGGGATAGAGAAATAGCACGATTGTCAATCCTTGTTTGACATTATTTTGTTAATGCAATTTACAAAAAAAAGACAAATACAAAAGTTATTTATTTATTAATTATAATATAATAGTGAATAATAAATAGCATTAAAAATATATTGATATTAATATATATTTTTGTACAATAATATAAAACCAGATATAACAAAATAAATTAATTTATAGAAATATAAAACATGATTAGTAGTAGAAAAAGTAAACAATAACTTACTTAATATAAACAATAACTAACTCTGAAATAAAATTGTATATAAGATTTTAATATAAACTGTAATATAGGTTCATAATTAAATTCTTTATATGAATATATAAAATGTAATATTTATTATATATTATATTTCTATATATTTTTATATATTATATTTTTATTTTGAATTTATATATGTATACAGGGTGTGTCGAAAGTCTGGATACACTCAAATATCTCGTAAACATTGCATTTTAGAGAAAAATATTTCAGACAAAAGTTGTAAGGCTTAAAAAGACACAATCAACGGTAATAGCTGTTTGACCTTGGATGGCGTTGCCAAGGTCAGATCAAGGTCAAATTGAATTTTTTAAATGGAGTTGCCTACTTTTTATTGCATATTCTTGTAGCTTATCTCGAGTGCTTTTCGAAACACTATAATAAAGTATTTTTTCATTAAGTGCTTTGTGAGTTATTTTATATTTTAATCTGACATATTTTGATATAAAAAATAAAATATCTCGTAAAATATTTAGTTTTCGATAATCTTACCGTAATACTTTTATGTACAGAATAATGAGACAAATCAATTAGTAAAAAAAAAATAATTGTTTTTAAGAAAAAGTATGTAATTATTTACAATGTATTTTTTTACTCCCGACTGCTGCCAACCGCAGGTTGGCAAGAAACGGAGGGAGTATGCGTTTCACCGAGCTCGGATCGGTTGTCCGAATAATTCTTGATAACTACTACATAGTTTGATATCATCTTTTGCTCAAAAGCTTCTTATTAACCAAGGAAGGTTTAAAGCGTATAATTATCGTTATTTATGTTGTTAATAAAAAGTGAAAAAACAATATGGTCTCGTCTATGCGTCCTCTCATTGGCTGCCGACTGTATCTAAGAAGCAAAATGATTCACCAATAAGATTCGTTCTGAGCATCTGCATAGGGAACTTTAGTAACTTACTGAGGACATCTCGAAGTGATAATGGTGGGAATAAACATTACACATAACCTCAACCTGTCAAATATCAAAGTGTCAATAATTAGTATTGTGAGAGAGAAGGCTTCTCTGTGGTATTATTTATTAGTATTTCACTTTTTATTTTATTAGTGTTTCACTTTTTATGGCTTTGCATTTTATATATTTGTTTGCGTAGCTATAATTATTGCTTTGCAGTTTATATATTTGTCTGCGTAGCTATAATTATGGCTTTGCAGTTTATATATTTGTCTGCGTAGCTATAATTATGGCTTTGCAGTTTATATATTTGTCTGCGTAGCTATAATTATGGCTATACAGTTTATATATTTGTCTGCGTAGCTATAATTATGGCTACACAGTTTATATATTCGTCTGCGTAGCTATAATTATGGCTATACAGTTTATATATTTGTCTGCGTAGCTATCATTATGGCTTTTGCAGTTTATATATTTGTCTGCGTAGCTATAATTATGGCTTTGCAGTTTATATATTTGTCTGCGTAGCTATAATTATGGCTATACAGTTTATATATTTGTCTGCGTAGCTATCATTATGGCTATACAGTTTATATATTTGTCTGCGTAGCTATCATTATGGCTATACAGTTTATATATTTATCTGCGTAGCTATAATTATGGCCACACAGTTTAAATATTTGTCTGCGTAGCTATAATTATGGCTACACAGTTTATATATTTTAATTTAGATATTATTTCAGTCTCTCCCTCCCTCCCCCCTCCCCCCTCTCTCTTTCACACACTCTCTCTTTCTCGTGATTATATTATGTTATCAATTAAAAAAAAAACAGAAAAATTATTTAATAAAAAAAAACAATAAAAAAAAATAATATAACAAAAAATTAAATTAAAAAGAAACAATAGAAAAAAAATAATTATATTAAAAAAACAATAGAAAAAATAATATAACAAAAAATTAAATTAAAAAAAAAAACAATAAAAAAACCATAGAAAAATTATTTAATAAAAAAAACAATAGAAAAAAATAATATAACAAAAAATTAAATTAAAAAGAAACAATAGAAAAAAATAATTATATTAAAAAACAATAGAAAAAATAATATAACAAAAAATTAAATTAAAAAAAAAACAATAAAAAACCATAGAAAAATTATTTAATAAAAAAAAACAATAGAAAAAAATAATATAACAAAAAATTAAATTAAAAAGAAACAATAGAAAAAATATAATTATATTAAAAAAACAATAGAAAAAAATAATATAACAAAAAAACAATAGAAAAAAATAATATAACAAAAAATTAAATTAAAAAGAAACAATAGAAAAAAAATAATTATATTAAAAAAACAATAGAAAAAAATAATATAACAAAAAAACAATAGAAAAAAATAATATAACAAAAAAACAATAGAAAAAAATAATATAACAAAAAATTAAATCTAAAAAAAAAACAAAAAAATTATATTAAAAAACAATAAAAAAATAATATAACAAAAATAAATAAAACAAAAATTTAAAAAAAAACATTTAAAAAAAAAAATTAACTCCCGACTGCTGCCAACAAAAGCCCAACATTTAATTATTTAAAAAACATAAAAAAAATATATAAAAACAAAATAAAATATTTCAAATAAAAAAATTTGCTTAGAAAAGTTTGAAATAATATCTATTATTATATTATTATTATTACATATTTATAATATAAAGTATAAGAAATCACACAAATAAGTTTATTTGAAGTATTATTTATTGTTAATTTGAATTTATTCTTATAACATGTTTATTTAATTATTAATTATTGTTTATAACATGTTTATTTTAATTATTAGTTATTATTTGAGTTTATTATTTGTTTGAATTTATTCTTATAACATGTTTATTTGAATTATTAAATAGTTCTTTGAATTATTTGTTTGAATTTATTCTTATTACATGTTTTGTACTATATGATTTAAAAAGAGTTCTAATTTTGGATTAACTAGTAATAAGATTTTAGAATTAACTAATAATAAATTATACTTTCTTATTACACTAATTATTAATTGCATATTTTACAAGAACAGTCGGGAGACGCCAAGCTAGTGAACGTGTGCGTAAGCGTTTGCGTGTACATGCGTGCGGATGCGCGTGTGTGTGTGAGTACGTATGTGTGTGTGCGTGCATGCGCGCACGTGTAACGAATCTAACTTGGCGTCTCCCGACTGCTCTTGTAAAATATGCAATTAATAATTAGTGTAATAAGAAAGTATAATTTATTATTAGTTAATTCTAAAATCTTATTACTAGTTAATCCAAAATTAGAACTCTTTTTAAATCATATAGTACAAAACATGTAATAAGAATAAATTCAAACAAATAATTCAAAGAACTATTTAATAATTCAAATAAACATGTTATAAGAATAAATTCAAACAAATAATAAACTCAAATAATAACTAATAATTAAAATAAACATGTTATAAACAATAATTAATAATTAAATAAACATGTTATAAGAATAAATTCAAATTAACAATAAATAATACTTCAAATAAACTTATTTGTGTGATTTCTTATACTTTATATTATAAATATGTAATAATAATAATATAATAATAGATATTATTTCAAACTTTTCTAAGCAAATTTTTTTATTTGAAATATTTTATTTTGTTTTTATATATTTTTTTTTATGTTTTTTAAATAATTAAATGTTGGGCTTTTGTTGGCAGCAGTCGGGAGTTAATTTTTTTTTAAAAAATGTTTTTTTTTTAATTTTTGTTTTATTTATTTTTGTTATATTTAAACAATTATTTGTTTTTTTCTTTACACTAATTGATTTGTCTCATTATTCTGTACATAAAAGTATTACGGTAAGATTATCGAAAACTAAATATTTTACGAGATATTTTATTTTTTATATCAAAATATGTCAGATTAAAATATAAAATAACTCAAAAAGTACTTAATGAAAAAATACTTTATTATAGTGTTTTGAAAAGCTCTCGAGATAAGCTACAAGAATATGCAATAAAAAGTAGGCAATTCCATTTAAAAAATTCAATTTGACCTTGATCTGACCTTGGCAACGCCATCCAAGATCAAACAGCTATTACCGTTGATTGTGTCTTTTTAAGCCTTACAACTTTTTTCTGAAATAATTTTTTCTAAAATGCAATGTTTACGAGATATTTGAGTGTATTCAGACTTTCGACACACCCTGTATATGCATTTATGCGTATAACAATTTACATATTAAAACAAAATGTCATACATTATATGCTACAATTTAAAGACAAATGAATCAAATGTGATAAAAAGAGATTAGATATACATGTTAGATGTCAAAAAAAATAATATTAATATCCCGTTTTGCTAATAAAACACCAACAATTTTTTTATAATATAAATATAAAAATAAAGGAAGTATGAAATACATATATATATAAAATAAACTTTTTTATTCCCAAAATCAGATATCAGTTTCACCAAAAGAATATTTAAAAATGTTTTTTTTTTTAAGAAACGTTTTCTCTCTTTGCTATAAATCAAGTTTACAAAAAATTTTATTTGAGTACTTTTTTATTTAACTTATACTTTTTATAATTTTTTCATGTTATCCATCAATCTTTTTATCAAAAGTATACTCTCCTACTCCTACAGCCTTGTTTTAAGAAACGTTTTCTCTCTTTGCTATAAATCAAGTTTACAAAAAATTTTATTTGAGTACTTTTTTATTTAACTTATACTTTTTATAATTTTTTCATGTTATCCATCAATCTTTTTATCAAAAGTATACTCTCCTACTCCTACAGCCTTGTTACTGCCATTGTAGAATGGGCTTTATGCGTCGTCTACAATGGCAGTAACAAGGCTGTAGGAGTAGGAGAGTACACTGTTTTTAGTGACGTAAAGACCGGGAGTAACGAAATGGACAATTCCCATTTGCTCTTAAAACCAACTCTTAAAATCTTACTTCTCATTCTGTACTGCCTACTGCCATTGTAGACGACGCATAAAGGGCCGTCTACAATGGCAGTAACAAGGCTATAGGAGTAGGAGAGTATACTGTTTTTAGTGATGTTTAGACGGGGAGTAACGAAATGGGCAATTCTCATTTGCTCTTAAAAGTAGCCCTTAAGGGCCGTCTACAATGGCAGTAACAAGGCTGTAGGAGTAGGAGAGTATACTTTTAAGAGCAAATGGGAATTGCCCATTTCGTTACTCCCCGTCTAAACATCACTAAAAACAGTATACTCTCCTACTCCTACAGCCTTGTTACTGCCATTGTAGACGGCCCTTAAGGGCTACTTTTAAGAGCAAATGAGAATTGCCCATTTCGTTACTCCCCGTCTAAACATCACTAAAAACAGTATACTCTCCTACTCCTACAGCCTTGTTACTGCCATTGTAGACGGCCCTTTATGCGTCGTCTACAATGGTAGTAGGCAGTACAGAGTGAGAAGTAAGATTTTAAGAGTTGGTTTTAAGAGCAAATGGGAATTGTCCATTTCGTTACTCCCGGTCTTTACGTCACTAAAAACAGTGTACTCTCCTACTCCTACAGCCTTGTTACTGCCATTGTAGACGACGCATAAAGCCCATTCTACAATGGCAGTAACAAGGCTGTAGGAGTAGAAAAGTATACTGTTTTTAGTGATATAAAGACCGAGAATAACGAAATGGGCAATTCCCATTTGCTCTTAAAACTTTTAAGAGTAAATGGGAATTGCCCATTTCGTTACTCTCGGTCTTTACATCAATAAAAACAGTATACTTTCCTACTCCTACAGCCTTGTTACTGCCATTGTAGACGGGCCTTTAGGCCGGTTCTACAATAAGTCGTATGTCGTTAATCGTAAGGAAATTGACCAATCACAGTCGATAATTCCAAAAATATTGACTGTGGTTGGTCAATTTGCTTACGGCTAACGACATACGACTTATGCCCGTATCAGACTACGCATTGAAGATTGAGATTGAAGATCCAAGATTGAAATTTGACCAATCAGGACAAAGAAATTTTAGTCCCTTTTGTTTTGATTAGTCAAATTTCAATCTTTAATCTTCAATCTTCAATTTTCAATGCGTAGTCTGATACGGGCATAAGGGCCAATTTCACCAACCTCGGTTAGATTAACCGACGGTTAAAATTAGCAGGGTGGCCAACAGAAAATAGAGGTGAAGGAAAACCAAGCATTCTTATCATTTCAGTTGGAACCCTGCTAATTTTAACCGTCGGTTAATCTAACCGGACTTGGTGAAATTGGCCCTTATTGTAGAACCGGCCTTGGGCCGATATTACATTTGTCGTACGACAAGCTCGATGCACGCTGCGCATGCACGAAATAAAGCATTTCTGTTGTTGACAGCGGCTGTCAGAATCCAAACTGTGAGCATCTGTTTCTGACAGTTGTGTGTCACATCTCTAAATTATTGCTGAAAATAACGGTGTCTCAAGTTCCTAACAAATCAAAAATGATCTACATAATTACAAAATAAAAGCTATTATAATAATCGTCAGAGACTGCACATAAATTAGCGAATAAATTTTTGAAACTCAAAATAAGTTGATTTATGAGATTCATAATCCTAATATCTCAAGCTCGATGAATTCATAGAATTGACTGCTCATTGATAATTTACGTTTTAAAATTGATTTTTAACATGTAGTCCTTTATAATGGTAGAAGACTTATATCAAGGAATTAGATACAAGTTCATTTTTACTTTCAACATTCAGTCATAGTTAGCATAAATTATTGATTCACGCTCTATGATCAAAAAAAAATTACAAACATTTAATTGAAACGTTAAATTTAATGCAGAAAAAAGATTTATGACAATGAGAACCAGAAGGACCATTGCCATTCTCGGGGTAGGCTTGATCCTTGCTTGTTGCGTGATGATCTATTTAATGATGGATTTGACTCTCTTTCCACCTGGGCAAGATTCTAAGCTTTCCATAAATAATGTAAGTTATAAAAATACTGCCTACAGTATGTTAGCATTAAATCAATTGTATACAGATTTACTGCAAGTTATGTAAAAATTATTTGTTTTTTTTTTTTTTTTAGAATCAATGGCTCCATTTTGAAAACAGACTCACAAAATTAGAAAAGGATTTTAACAAACATCATAAAGTTATGAGTGCTTTGCAAGAACAAGCGGCAAAAATCAAACATAATTTTATTCCAAATATACAAACAGTTAATCATTCCAATTATTCCATTACAGTTCCACATATGGGAAAAAGCCTCATGTGTAATTTTAATATTCAGAAAGTTCCAGAAGTTGACATACAAATGTTAGATTTGTATAAGCAATTAGAGTTTGATAATGCAGATGGTGGAGTCTGGAAGCAAGGTTGGAATATTATATATGATGAAAAACAGTGGCATCCTAATAGAAAATTAAAAGTGTTTGTTGTGCCTCATTCACATAACGATCCTGGGTGGTTAAATACTTTTGAAAAGTACTATATATTTCAAACAAGAAGCATATTGAATAATATGGTGACTAAGCTAAGTGAAGATAAAAGACGCAAGTTTATCTGGGCTGAAATATCATTTTTTAAACTTTGGTGGGACGATCAATCTAAAGTAATAAGGGACGAAGTGCGTCGCTTAGTACACGATGGACAATTGGAAATCGTATCGGGAGGATGGGTAATGCCTGATGAATCTGTATCACATTGGATTGCTCAACTCACACAACTAACTGAGGGTCATCAGTGGCTAAAGTATAATTTAGATTATACACCAAACTCGGGATGGGCTATTGATCCTTTTGGTCTCTCTCCCACTATGCCATATCTCTTAAAGAATTCAGGCTTAGAAAATCTCTTAATACAAAGAGTTCATTACTCAGTCAAAAAGAGACTGGCCAGAGATAAAAATTTAGAATTTCGCTGGAGACAATTATGGGACAACGATGGCTCCACAGAATTGTTCACTCATGTTATGCCATTTTACAGTTATGACGTTCCTCATACATGTGGACCAGATCCGAAAATATGCTGTCAATTTGATTTCTACAGAATGCAGAATTTTGGTCTTAGCTGTCCATGGAAAATCCCACCAAAAACTATCACTAAATCAAATATAGCAGAGAGAGCGATGCTTTTGTTAGATCAGTATCGTAAGAAGGCGCAGCTTTTCAAAACTCAAGTGGTTCTTGCACCTTTAGGTGACGACTTCAGATATACACATCTCGCCGAGTGGGAAGCTCAATATGACAATTATCAAAAACTTTTTGATTACATGAATGAAAACCAACACTTGAATGTTCAAATACAATTTGGAACTTTGACCGATTATTTTGAGGCAGTCAGAGAGAAACGCAATTTAAACGAGTTTCCTACTTTATCCGGCGATTTCTTTACGTATTCGGACAGAGACGATCATTATTGGAGCGGCTACTATACCTCTAGGTAGAAAAATTTCTTTAAATTCTAGGTAGAGAGAAAAATCTTTAATTTCTTAAATCTTTTGATGATGGTAAGTAGTTTAAATTAATCTATTATAATCTTAACTTATGTATGTGTAGGCCTTTTCACAAACGATTAGATCGTGTATTACTGGGTTCTTTAAGAGGATCCGAAGTATTAGCTGCTATAGCTTGGGCCAAAGGTAATGATCAGCTAGTAGAAGGAAGTCTCGCATCTCGTTTGAACAAGGCCAGAATGTGGCACTCTCTGTTTCAACATCATGACGGAGTTACCGGAACTGCCAGAGACAATGTTGTAATAGATTATGCCCAAAAGATGATAATGGCATTGAATAATTCGGCTCATGTACTTCAACAATCTATAGCACATTTATTGAAAACTCCACAAGTATCGTCCATAGATGTGGAAGCTGTATACTTCTCATTAGACGAAACTAGGTATGAGAATATTTCGTAAATGATAATATTTCATATATGTGGTAAAAGATATAATGTATAATTATCTTTTAAAGGTCGCATCACACAAGTGCTGGTGAGAAGCATGTCCTTAATCTTGGTGACGATAATCCTTCGAGGAAGATTATCCTGTACAATTCTCTTCCAAGGCAGAGAACAAGAGTGCAAACTTTGATTGTCTCAACACCATTTGTCAGAGTTACAGATCGAAGAGGTCAAATTGTCAAGTGTCAAGTATCTCCCGTTTGGATTGGTTCGGCTGCATTGTCTGCGGCTAGATACGAGCTATCTTTTTTAGTTACTGTACCAGGATTTGGTATCACTACATACATAGTTCATGCACTACACAAAGCATCGTACACGAAGTAAATGCGATAAAAATGTTTATATATAAAAAGTGATTCAAAAAAATGTTTACAACAATAGTGCAGATCATTATTCAGTTATTAACTTTTTTTTGGTATGCTTTTCTTTCTCTTTTGGATCACTTTATAAAATAATGCGTATATTAAAGATTTAATATATCTGTTATTTTTTTTTTATACAGAGGAGTGTATCCGGCTAATGTCACCATCTTTAATACTGACATTAATCTTCCATCAGTGCCTGGTTTCGGTCATTTGACGATTTTACCGCATATGCAAGAATTCTCGATTACTCAACGACCAGAATTGTCCGCCTCTTTCGGAAAGTCTGGTCTGTTAAAAGCTCTTCGAGTCGGCAACGTCACGTTTCCTGTACATTTAGATTTTGTAAAATACGGTACTAGAGGCTCTGGCAAAGACAAAAGTGGTGCTTATTTATTCCTGCCCGACAAACCGGAACCAGATCCAGTGTTTGTGGATAGCAGGACGATCGTTCATTTAGTAACTGGACCAATTTTGTCGAGAGTGTTCATAGAATTGCCGCACGTGCGACATACCTGTACATTGTTCAATTCTCCTAGCAGTGATGGACTTGGATTGCATATACTCAATGAAGTCGACATAACGGAAACGCAAAATTACGAACTTGTAATGCGTTTCAATACGGATATCGCATCCGGTGATCAATTCTTCACGGATTTAAATGGGCTCAATGTAAAATTTAGCAATCTAAACAAATTAATTTTTGACGAAATTTGAGATTTTTTTTCTACTAAGATATAATATATATTTTAAATTTAGATGATCCGACGACAAAGATTTCCAAAGCTTCCCACACAAGGCAATTATTATCCAATGGCAGCAAGTGCATATATAGAAGATAAAAGGGTTAGATTAACAATCACCACAGCACAGCCATTAGGTGTAGCCTCTATGGCATCTGGTCAACTTGAGGTAAATCGAATAAATTTTATCTAATTAAGAATTAGATGCAAATATTTACAAAAATATATAAGCTTAAAAATAAAGCTATAACATAATATAGCAGAACAATTCCATGTATAAAAAAATGTGTACACTTAGAAAATTTATTAATATTGTATATATAATATGCCATATTTGATTTTTATAAATAGATTATGCAAGATAGAAGATTACTTCAGGATGACAATCGAGGATTAGGGCAAGGCGTAATGGACAATCTATTGACAAATCACATGTTTACATTAATTTTAGAGAAGAAAGAAACGAATTGTCTCTCTACTGTACCGTCAACAAATCATCCTGCAGGATTGTTGTCTTTAAGTGGCCATTTAGCTTCGGAAGAATTACTACATCCAGTTATAGCACTGCATCCTCACAATTCTCTGCCGTTCGATTTGCACGCACATTTCTCACCGCTTCGATACGATCTTCCAGTAGATTTAAACATCATTAGTCTCCGAGTGTTCCCCATTCCCGAAGGTGCCGGCAAAGGTATCGGCATGGTGTTGCACCAATCAGCCTTAGATATTTGCTTCAACAATTCTCGTCTGCGACACTTTAATATTTCGGAATCAGGAGAGATTGATTTGACGAAATTCCTCAATGACATGGAAGACTGGACCATAAGTAAAGCGCCCCTTACGTTCCACAATGTTGGACCGTCTCTGAAATCGCCCATTATAAATTTGTGCCCCCATCAAATATTGCCAATTTTATTTCATAAAACGCAGTCTTAATCAAGAAAAAAATATAAAAGAAAAATCCAGCATGTTTTGTTTTCTTTTTATCCATGTAAATTTTGTTTACTCAAGATTATATAATCCAAGTGTGCTGAGGTTGGACTCGAATTGTCTAACTTATATCTGAAACAATTAAATTCATACAACTGTTATCGTTTTGATTAAAGATTTGAACATAGACTATATACATATAACAAATATAATATTTAAATATACAGGTGTTCTAGAATTAGACCGATAAACTTCATAGATATAAAAATTATAAAGGACACCAAAACAAGCCAATTTTGTCAATAAAACTGTGTTCGAAAATGAGTCGTTTTGGCATTAGAGTGGTTTTTGAACTGAAGTATATTTTTACAGCAGAGTTGTTCGAAATGGCAGCCATTTATTTCCATACAAAGATTGCATCGTCAGTTTTTGGATTCATGGATCTTAGAATATGGATCTTGGAATATTCCTAAAACAACTTGCACATGTGCGCAAGCGATCATCACTCTTGCCAGAAGATCTTCCTCTCCAAGTACAGAAGTCTCGTACACCAGGAATTTCTCATTTGCCGATTATTAACGGGTTTATTGACAAAAATTGGCTTGTTTTGGTATCCTTTATAACCACCTAGTTTGTCAGCCTAATTCTGGGACACCCTGTATATACATTATTTATACTAGTCAAATTGTATAGCAATAGGAAATCTATCCTCTTTAAAATTATACATATATAATGTGTATTTAAAATAGAAAGATTTCAATAGTTTTATTTTATCTCATGCACATACACATGCGTGTGTGTATGCGATAAACTAATAATTGCATATGCATGCATACACATAAAATTGAAAATAATACATTACACTTTCTCATAATTAAATTTGCCACTGATAGATTAGATTTAATATTTATTATCACTCATGTTTTAGTAATTTTCTTGTTTAGTTTATATTATAAACTATAATTATATTATACTAGAGTAAGTTAAAAAGTATTTGATTTAGCATTTTTAAGTAAAGATAAAACGTACAGATATAAAGAGAAGAATTTCAAACCAATACTAATAATAGGAGCATTCAAGAATTGATAAAATGTCAAATCAAGTATTTTTAAAGAGACAATCTATATCCGGGAACATTGCGTTTTGCTGCTATAAAATTAGCTAATGTAACTATTTCCTCTTAATTTATCATTCTTTATTAAATCTCAAATGTTGTCAGTGTACTTGAATATATTCTGTAGAATAAGAAATATAATTTCGATATTTTATGCATATGCATTTAGTTTTTAAAAAATGTTATACTAAAAGATATTACTATAAGATTTATGACTGAATATTGTGAATGAATGATTGTAACATATTCTCACTACATATTTAGTGTTAAACATGATTCTTCAAGTTCTCGACTTGTTTGTTCTCTGATATAGAAAGGTTATATTAGATACAAAATATAAATAAAATATAAATTTAAATAATTACATTTAATATTAGTGAATTGAGTGAGAACATGTATAAACCAGTATAATGATAATATTTCTTTATCAAAGGAAATACTTTGATACTAGTCAATTATAGATTCTATAAGATAATTTTAATTTGCACAGCAATTTTATACTTGTACTACATTGTACATACATTATGTATGAAAAATATTAAACAGTTCTAGGAAATATGATTAAAAAATAAGTAGAAATTTTATGTATAATGTAGTACAAAAAAAATTTAATCATAATATAATATGTCAATGTTATTAAGAATATCATACAGTGCTGATCTATGCAATAGTACTGATAAATGTCCATTACCCAAGCGTATAGAAGAATTGTATCGCCAACAAATTACGTTTAAAAACTGTTAGAACAATCTTCAACATCTGATTCTGATATGCCATAGATTCCAGGGCTGACATCATAAAACGGCCAAGTCCTTTACGTCTGACCTCTGGTTCAAGTTGTAATTCATAGCTATACACATACACATAAATATTTAATTTTTATCACACATTCAGTTTTATTTATTTATATATATGTAAAAGTGTGTGTGTGTGTGTAACCTGTATACATATAATACCTACCAATATAATACTACATCGCCATTGTCGATATCAAATCGAAAATGTGAAAAGCCTAAAAATTTGTCATTACATGATGCTACTAAATACCAAGCCATTTCTTCCGTTAATTCTGCTTGTTTCTCAGCTACATCCCAACCCCAAGTAGATTGTTCATACATGTCTTTCATGTTTCTTTCCATGATATCAAATATCCAAGAAAGACATTCTGGCTGTGCATCTCTTGCTCTAACACAAGATAGTTTTATTGTATAATCTTTTATGATATATTCATGAAATTTGTCTAAAGTTTCCAAAGGATTTGTCAAAGCATTTGCCCTATTGATTAATTGTTGCTGCACCGCTGCTTTGTCTGCCAAAAGCTGACGCCTTGTTTTTCTGGCTTTTTTCTAGAAAATAAAAGAAAATCAGAACATTCAAATGCTAATTAAATCTCCTTAATAATTCTATGTGCAAGCATTTAAGGATATTGGAGATACAATCATAGACAGAAATACCCGAAATTCTAAATTCTTAAATATCTATGCCCTATGTATAGTAAAGGTAGATATGAATGACAAATGATAGTATATTTACATATTTACTTGTAGAAAAATATTTTTTATTTCCCCAATATTATTTTAGCTCTATTTGCAAAGTTTCTTATTTATATGACAAAATTTTTAAGAGTGAAAATGCCCTGAATCTAACTTTATAAAATAAGAGTTGCACAAAGTGAGGTTAGTGACTTCGTTTGTTGTTGACATATCGCGATAGAAAATACAACTTAATATAAATTACAATTTATCGTTGGAAAGGCAAAATCGTTACTAAACGTATGTATGAAAAAAGACTTGCATAACAAAAATATGGAAAATTAAGAAAAAAATGTTGTGGCTATAACAGAAAAACAAAAAACTGAGCCTATTACACAAAAAAAATGAAGGAAAATTAAAATTGTAATGACTCTTTAACAGTTTAGTGAATTAATGTGAACTTTTTTTAGCACATTAGAGAGATGTAAAAAACAACCTCACCAATATTGTACTATTTTAAGATAGCTCCGATACATCCTTAAAGTGCTTGAGTTGGCGAACTAACCTGCATAGTTGGTAATATAAATTTTAAATTTTCCGCTTTTTCCACTCGAACATTATAGATTACATATACACATAATATTCTATATAATTATTTTCTATAGTATTTCATATACTGCAACAATGTAGAAATTATCAATTATAAATTACTATAAATACTTAATTTAAACACCGAATTACAATCAATGAACTTTATACCAGACTACCAGCGGGATTCAGTAACTTGTTATCGATAGTTTTCGGTATCGTTAACTGGCGACAGCCAATGGCAAGGACAATTCTGGTGAAAAGCGCAATTCTCATAGGCTATCGCTCGCTAACGACAACGATAACCGTCGTTAAGATGTTTAGAGAATCCTGCTACAGGGCTGCGTTCCGAAAGCATGCTTACGCACTGAAAGCGTCGTTCTATCTTTGTTATTTACGGAAAGTTGAACAAGGACAAAGCATGCTCATATCGCTAAAAGCGTGCTCCTGGAACGCAGCCTAGATCAGACCTTAGAACATATATAAATGGAAGGGGAATGCCTTTGTTTCCCGATAGAAAAACATGTCGGAAGGAAGTAAGAAAGAAAATCATAGTTGCCTCTCTCTTGTGAGTTACTTTGCTCAAAAGTGCGCATGCGCGGCCATGTGTGTGTACACAAAAGTATGTATACTACAGACACGATGCTTGTATGTGTAGTTACTCACAAGAGAGAGGCAACTACGATTTCTTTCTCACTTCCTTCGACACTTTTCAGCCTGCTATTCCCCTTCCATTTA
Organism: Formica selysi; assembly: GCA_009859135.1. Classification (NCBI taxonomy): domain Eukaryota; kingdom Metazoa; phylum Arthropoda; class Insecta; order Hymenoptera; family Formicidae; genus Formica; species Formica selysi. The sequence continues at coordinate 75,013 of WHNR01000059.1, read as the reverse complement.
TATATGTTCTAAGGATCAGACACTGATCTATATATCTGGATTGCTGGTAGTCTATGTAAGACCAGAGAGAAGAATGAGAGTCGCCACGCTGCCGTTTTTCGTGAGATGTTTTTTCTAGGTCGTACACTAGCGTCACGTACATCCATTTTACGCCGCCTGGAACTATATAGCCACATCCACTTTCGGAGCCGATAAAACAGCCGATTGGTTCATGTCCGTGTTACATCCACTTTTCGATACTGTCGATTTTGGTTCATGTCCGTGCTACATCCACTTTTCGATATTGTCGATGCTGGTAGTACACTGATCGTTTGACAAAGAGAGATGATGCGCTGTCTTTGTCTCTCTTTCATCGCGTATGTGTGTAGTATCCGTGAAGGCACACACCGATATGTTGAACACACGGATGCGATTGTTGGGAGATAATATCAGACAAGGACCGACAATCGCGTGCTATCCTTGTTCCTTTAGCCAAATACTGTAAATAATAATACGTCCAACTTCGATTAAAAACAGGCAATACAGCGCACTAGCGCTACCACGCGGCCTGAGTTGTTAGTATTTTTTTAGTAGAGGAAAACGTTTGTCTCGTAGTTAAGTGGTTTGTGATTATATTAATGAAAGCTGATCGTTTGCATCGTGTGGAATCTGGAAATGTTAACGAAAGTACATCAAATGTTAAAGCAAAATTAATATCAAATTGTAATATTAAGGAAAATATGTGTATATGTAACGATTGTTATAAAATATTTTTAGACAAATATTTTAACGTTTTATTAAAAGCCTATGTTAATAAAATTAATGATAGTAAGAAGAAAAGGTTAATTATGATAAAAAATGTTAAATTAAAGAAAATATCTCACAATTATATACGTATTTTTATTTATCATTTACATTGTTACCCAGCCAGTAACACTCTATGAAGCAAGAGTTTATCACCTCAGATTAATAGATGGCGCTGTTTCAGTGGTTGCCTTGCAAGACAAAGGATTTTTCAAGAGTTGGACGTATTATTATCTACAGTATTTGCTTTAGCGTATCGGTTTACGGCCGAAATACGGCCTGAAAATACTTTCTGGCCTCTCGTGACAGAAAACAGTAATGCAACAAGGCTAATTAGCACCCACTTTTTGAGAATTTTATACTTGCGTATATATGTGGATATATATATATATATATATATATATATATATATATATATATATATATATGAGAGATTCCACCAAATCGAGTACCACTTTTGGGCCTGCATGTCTGCGATCACGTTCAAATTTTTTTGGCTTATAGTCCACATTGAGAAACATACTTACAAGTTTTTTAAGATTTTTTCCTCCATTATTTTAGCCGCCATATTAGGGAACATTTTACGTTTTTTTTTTTTTTTTTTTTTTTCATAAATTAATTGCGGCATTACGCGTGCTCTAAACAAATTTTTGTTATCTATGTTTTTTATGTAAAAAAACCTCAGCTTTCCAAAAAAAAATATTTCAAAATAAACGGACCCATATAAACTGCTGAAAATTCGATTTTAATCATAAAATCACAGTTTTTGGCAAGTGCGCCGTTTTTTAAAATTTTGAAACTTTTTCCATTGAAAAGCTGAGAAAATTTCGCATAGAATACGTAAAAATCAAGTTGGGATCTCTGTAAGAATTTATTGGGTCACTAAATGTTTAAAATCAAAAAATTAAAAAATTAAATTTTCCAAATTTTTTTCGATTTTTTTTTTATTGATGTCAGAATTACATGAACTTTGTTGGTAACTTTTAAGGTGCTGATGGCTTGTAGAGTTGAACGATAGAGTAAGTTTCTGAATTAGATACAAACTTCGTTGTAACCACACTTGGATTGTTTGGAATCGGAGCGATGAAATGTATCATTTGGGTCCCTTTTACAGTTTTTGATCGAGAAGATCGAGCATCTAATTTGACTTTTGAATCCAAATATCGTTCATTTTCAATAAAAACAAAAGTAATCGAAATGACCGGGAATTTTGAAATAGAATATATTTCTATTTCTAAAAATGATTTTAAATTTTCAGCGACAATACACAATGTGGAATAGATAACTTTTATCGTGGTATACAAAATTCTCTTGGAATCTTTGTCATAAAGCACTAGTAGTAAAAAAAAAATCGAAAAAAATTTGGAAAATTTAATTTTTTGATTTTTTGATTTTAAACATTTAGTGACCCAATAAATTCTTACAGAGATCCCAACTTGATTTTTACGTATTCTATGCGAAATTTTCTCAGCTTTTCAATGGAAATAGTTCCAAAATTTTAAAAAATGGCGCACTTGCCAAAAACTGTGATTTTATGATTAAAATCGAATTTTCAGCAGTTTATATGGGTCCGTTTATTTTGAAATATTTTTTTTTGAAAAGCTGAGGTTTTTTACATAAAAAACATAGATAACAAAAATTTGTTTAGAGCACGCGTAATGCCGCAATTAATTTATGAAAAAAAAAAAAAAAAAAAAAAAACGTAAAATGTTCCCTAATATGGCGGCTAAAATAATGGAGGAAAAAATCTTAAAAAACTTGTAAGTATGTTTCTCAATGTGGACTATAAGCCAAAAAAATTTGAACGTGATCGCAGACATGCAGGCCCAAAAGTGGTACTCAATTTGGTGGAATCTCTCATATATATATATATATATATATATATATATATATATATATATATATATATATATATATGTTTAAATTATAGTTAAAATTGTACCTGCAATTAAATATTATATGATGATTAATAATAATAGTAAGATAATAGATAATAGAGTGAACAAATACAAAATATGTAAAACACAGGGGCCTATTAGACTTGATGATTTCTTGCTTTGTTACTGATCATGGAGTGGACCTCGCTTCGCGTTGTAAAGTATATGCGTGGACACAGTGGGTTCCGCCACCCCTGCGGGGGGGCTCCACTTCCGGAAGATATAACCTAACCCAAACCTATTTCTGATTTAAAACTAAAATTTATGCTATGTACACGGTGTCGCAGACAATTACGTTCAAATCGTTAAATTTATTTTGTTAATAACTTTTTAATCAAAAACGAGCGACGGCTAAAACCTTTTGAATGTTGTTCAGGGTCATGACCTTGACAACATATGTCAAGGTCAAGGTCATCGGGACTGCCTCCCTTGATCGACATATTTACCGTAAAATTATTAAAACAACTAAAAAATTAATAAAAAAAAATATTAAAAAATTTTTACATACAATTGTTCATTTCTTAATTATATTGTGTGTAAACGTATATACAGGGTATCTCTAAAGTCTGACCCCATCCCTGGATCTCGGAAACGGCTTTAAATATGTAAAAATGTTTCAGACAAAAGTTGCATGGTTTGAAGGGGGCCACATGATGAAAATATGGACTTGACCTTAAGTGACCTTTTCAAGGACAGGTCAACGTGATCGATGTTTTCTTAAATGGAACCCCCTATTTTTTATTGCATATTCTTGTAGCCCTTGTTCAGACGTTTTCAAAACACTATAATAAAGTATTTTTTCATTAAGTATTTTTTGAGTTATTTTATATCTTAATCTGACATATTTTGATATAAAAAATAAAATATCTCGTAAAATATTTAGTTCTCGATAATCTTACCGTAATACTTTTATGTACAGAATAATGAGACGAATTAATTGGTGCAAAAAAAACAAATAATTGTTAAAAAAAATACAATGTAAAGTAAGTACATACCTTTTTTTTTAAAATAATTATTTTGTTTATACATACAGATGTATATATAGAATAATATATGTACTATACTCGTAAAGTGTTTATATATGAGAGATTCCACCAAATCGAGTACCACTTTTGGGCCTGCATGTCTGCGATCACGTTCAAATTTTTTTGGCTTATAGTCCACATTGAGAAACATACTTACAAGTTTTTTAAGATTTTTTCCTCCATTATTTTAGCCGCCATATTAGGGAACATTTTACGTTTTTTTTTTTTTTTTTTTCATAAATTAATTGCGGCATTACGCGTACTCTAAACAAATTTTTGTTATATATGTTTTTTATGTAAAAAACCTCAGCTTTTCAAAAAAAAAATATTTCAAAATAAACGGACCCATATAAACTGCTGAAAATTCGATTTTAATCATAAAATCACAGTTTTTGGCAAGTGCGCCATTTTTTAAAATTTTGAAACTATTTCCATTGAAAAGCTGAGAAAATTTCACATAGAATACGTAAAAATCAAGTTGGGATCTCTGTAAGAATTTATTGGGTTACTAAATGTTTAAAATCAAAAAATTAAAAAATTAAATTTTCCAAATTTTTTTCGATTTTTTTTTTATTGATGTCAGAATTACATGAACTTTGTTGGTAACTTTTAAGGTGCTGATGGCTTGTAGAGTTGAACGATAGAGTAAGTTTCTGAATTAGATACAAACTTCGTTGTAACCACACTTGGATTGTTTGGAATCGGAGCGATGAAATGTATCATTTGGGTCTCTTTTACAGTTTTTGATCGAGAAGATCGAGCATCTAATTTGACTTTTAAATCCAAATATCGTTCATTTTCAATAAAAACAAAAGTAATCGTAGATAGAATTTGTTTCCATTTGTAAGCAGGCTTTTCTTATCAATCGTTTTATTGAACCAGCCAAGCCATCACATGGTCCTTTGCCATGAGCAGTTGCAAAGAAATTCCATTCTGCTGTTATATGAAAGTCCTCCATATGATAACATAAATTTGTGAATGCATTTCGATTTTTGAACTGTTGAGGTGCTCCGTCTGAAAAGTAATGAATCTTCTGCACCTGACCAAATTTTTGTTTCATAAAAGAAATTAATTGTTCTTGGAACATGTAAACTGATACGTAATCATGTTTAAGACAGTCTGATACGCCTACAAAGCTACAATGTTTGCTTTTACCGTTCTCACAATAATAAATGACCATTGGCAATAATGTTGCTTGATCATTATTATAGTGAAAAGCTTGCACAGACTCTTGCACTATAAAGGCATAATTTTCGGCAAAATCTAACGTCACGATATATTCTCCTTTTTTTAAATTCTGCTTCAAATTAGCATAGTATGTGCTTTGTGCTTTTGCTGTATAATCATGTATCAATAAACTTTTCAATTGGTGAATTAAATTATCGATAAATTCATCGATTTCTGAAATTACTGTGATCATTGTACAACGATCTGTTGATACCCATTTTTTAAATATTACTTGCTCTAGATTGGCATCAGCACACAGTTTTTCAAAAAACTGTTTCATTTCATGACTATCGGGACATTTTTTACACAACCGATTGTAGCACAATTCCGAAGGTTCACCGCACATCAATTTTTTTAAGAGATTGGCATATATTGGATTAGATTTTTGAATCCAATCGTTGTTTTCAATCAAAGTTGAAAATTTAATACCTATTAAAAAAAAAGAATTAAAAATGTTTTATTAATTTTATATTTTTTATATATTTTTTATATGAAGGACCACAAGTATGATTAAAATTTTGGTGAAATTGGATAATATTTACGAGAAAAATATTATGTTTTGGTATGGGATTAGAAATATAGTATCCAAAAATAATTCGTGAGACTACTGTGAAGAAAAAAAGATTTAAATTATCATAGTATTTTACCTTCTAACATGAGTTTCATATTTTGATGAGTTATACACACACACACAGTATGTGTACCATTACTCCCAGCTATTACACAGTGCTGAGGTCTTAAACCAGCAAATTTTGAAAACTGAATCTTTGCTGCTGGATACTCGGTTTTAAAACTTGCGTATAACTCGCGTAAGTTACTGAGGATTAACCGTTTTTGTTTTAGCTCTCGAGTACCATCACTTTTTTAAACGGATTTCACATCTCTCATCCCTGCCATTTGCCTTGAATTCAAATCATCTTCGTAAAAATTCGTCACTAGTTGTTCAATTTCTCGATCTAATGGTTGATTTCCACGAATTCTAAGGCAAGTTTCTCCGGCATTTCTCGCAGCATAAGCAGTGGACTTTGAACAATTCATTTCAGATACTACTTTATTTAAACTCCAACTTTCTGGCAAAATTGTTAGCAGCTTTAACTGAAAAGACCTATTGAAGATTGTCAACACAATGTAAATCTATGAACAGAACTGTAAAAAGCCGTGAACGACAAAAAAGTCTGATTATATAATTACCTGTTAGTTTCAACTTCATAAATTCGTTTGACATTATTTATCATCGATTCGTAATCTTTAAGCAACTCATCTGAACTAGTTTGCGGTAAAATACCAAACTGAGCATGAATTTTGGCATTGACAGCTGCATGAATTTCATCAAATTTTTTGTTAAAATACTCAGGTCTATCCAACCTATAAAATATGAGAAAAGACATAAGTTGAGGCACTGCTAGAATTAAATGCTTGAATATTTGTTACTTTTGAATTTAAGAACACTATCATATCGTCGTTTTTCGACAGGACTTATACGTAATAAATTTTCCAACGAATGGTCGTCATAGTCTTTTAATGAATCACTAAAGTTACTTGTAGTGCTGCCAGATGCTGGCGTCAAAGTTAAACTTGCACTAGCTTGACTTAAAACCTCATCTGTAGTTAATTCTGTTGGTGCTTCGTAGGATGCAACACGCTTTCTACATGATGTACATAATTTGCTGGTTTCATCAGCGTCGGGAAACTTGTATAAGTCTTTCACAGGAAACGGACGTAAATCACTCAGTTTGGCAGCTAAAATAAAATAGATGTGAAGGTTATGTTGTATATGTAGACATTCAATGAATAAAATATTATACTTGCTGCATGCCGGATCGTTAGAAAACGGGTTGAAACACGTTTTTGTTGGCCTTTTGCGTTTGTTCATTTTAGACAAATTAATAATTAAACTTAAATACAATCAATTTTCACAATGTTTTTTGAAGAACTATCGACAATTGTACTGTCAACGTTATATTATTGACACTCCAGTAATAGAACGCTAACATATGGTGGAAACAACGAAATATTAGCGACACCCTACGATGCTGCTGCACTATTGAAGGCGCCATCACAAAGTAAAAATGACTGGGAATTTTGAAATAGAATATATTTCTATTTCAAAAAATGATTTTAAATTTTCAGCGACAATACACAATGTGGAATAGATAACTTTTATCGTGGTATGCAAAATTCTCTTGGAATCTTTGTCATAAAGCACTAGTAGTAAAAAAAAAAAAATCGAAAAAATTTGGAAAATTTAATTTTTTAATTTTTTGATTTTAAACATTTAGTGACCCAATAAATTCTTACAGAGATCCCAACTTGATTTTTACGTATTCTATGCAAAATTTTCTCAGCTTTTCAATGGAAATAGTTTCAAAATTTTAAAAAATGGCGCACTTGCCAAAAACTGTGATTTTATGATTAAAATCGAATTTTCAGCAGTTTATATGGGTCCGTTTATTTTGAAATATTTTTTTTTGAAAAGCTGAGGTTTTTTTACATAAAAAACATAGATAACAAAAATTTGTTTAGAGTACGCGTAATGCCGCAATTAATTCATGAAAAAAAAACCAGAAAAAACGTAAAATGTTCCCTAATATGGCGGCTAAAATAATGGAGAAAAAAATCTTAAAAAACTTGTAAGTATGTTTCTCAATGTGGACTATAAGCCAAAAAAATTTGAACGTGATCGCAGACATGCAGGCCCAAAAGTGGTACTCGATTTGGTGGAATCTCTCATATATAAACTTGCCAAAATTTAAATCGTCCTTTAACTGCTATTTTGATTTTGAAATGTATTTATAATATATTTTATGTGCAGATGCGAATGACTATGATACTTTGTGCAAGAGAAGTGAAGAATCACCTAACATAGCTGCAAGTGAAAAAAATCGAGACAATTTCACACCTTATCGACATATTAATAGAAAGGAGGAAATTGTTCGATCAACTATATATCCGCCAGAAAATCGACATATAAATAAGGAAAAGGAAAATGATAATTTAAATCAGTTTTCCCAAGCTGAAATTGGTATGTAAATAATATATAATAAATATATTATGCATAATATATAAGGCATAGTTTATTAATAATCATTTTTTAATTATTTATATGATTTTATGTATAATAAATTCTATATGTAACTCTATATATACATGCATACATACATATACATACATATATATATATATATATATATATATATATATATATATATATATATAAATTGAGTAGTATATTGAACACAATATACATTAATATATATTTATATACTTCTGTACTATTTACATATTAGGTGTACAAATAAGTTTCCGCCGTTTTTTATCAAAAATTGGGCATTTATTGTGAAAGAACGGAACCTAATGTTTTATTTGAAGTATTGTCCATCGCTTGCCACTACTTTTTCCCATCTTTCTGGTAGCATACGGATACCGCGTCGGAAGAATGCTTCATCTTTTGAGGCTATCCACGAATCGACCCAATTTTTGGTATCTTCATATGATGTGAAGTGTTGCTCAAACAGGCCATGCGCCATCGATCTAAACATGTGGAAATCAGAAGGAGCAATGTCTGGTAAATACGGCGGGCGGGGTAAAACTTCCCAATTGAGTGTTTCCAAATAGGTTTTGACCGGCGTCGCAACATGTGGACGAGCATTATCATGCAGGAGAATAACTTTGTCGTGTCTGGAGTAGTGGTCGCGCTTTTCCTTGAGTGCTCGACTCAATCTCATCAATTGTGTTCGGTAGACAGCCTCAGTAATGGTTTCGTTCGGTTTGAGCAACTCATAATACACGACACCAAGCTGATCCCACCAAATGCATAACAAGAGTTTTTTTCCATGAATATTTGGCTTAGCTGTAGATGTTGAAGCATGGCCAGATGGTCCCCATGATTTCTTCCTTTTTGGATTATCATAGTGGATCCATTTTTCATCACCAGTGACTATACGGTGCAGAAAACCCTTCCGTTTATGCCTGGCAAGCAGCATTTCACATGTGAACAATCGGCGTTCAAAGTTTCTCGGCGTCAGTTCATATGGAACCCAATTTCCTTGTTTTTGAATCAATCTCAATGATTTCAACTGATGTGAAATTGCTTGTTGAGTCACTCCCAATGTAAGTGCAAGTTCTTCTTGCGTTTGGCACAAATCTTGATCCAATAATGCTTCCAATTCCGCGTCTTCATACACTTTCGGCCTTCCGCTACGTTCTTTGTCTTCGATGTCAAATTCACCGTTCTTAAACTTTTGAAACCACTCACGACAACTTCTCTCACTTAAGGCAGCCTCACCATATGCTTCTACAAGCAATCGATACGCCTCAGCTGCAGATTTCTTCAAATTGAAGAAGTAAATCAAAAGTTCCCGCAAATGACGCTTATTCGGCTCAAAACTCGACATTTTCGCACACAAAAAAATATATTATACTGATAAAAAATCACTAATATTTTAAGGTTATGTTATTGACTGATGTCCAATCTTACGATAAGGACGTTTTACATCTGACAATTTTAACCATAACTTACTGGTGGCGCCAACTTTTGTCAAACGGCGGAAACTTATTTGTACACCTAATATATTATACATACCCAGTAAGCAATTTGATAACAAATTGTTGCCAAATTGGCATCAAATTCGCTCAAAACTTGGTAACAAGTCCAGTGCCATCTGTGTCCGTATTAAGCTTGTGTTTTGGTGACAAAGCTTGCTGACATAACCTGACAGCAAATTGACGGCAAAAACCGAGCAAAGCTTGACATGATTTGACGTAAAATTGGTGGCAAAAATCGAGCAAGATCTGCGCAAGACAATCTGACAGCAGATTGTCAGCAAAAACCGAACAAATTCTGCAGCTTTTGGCCATTCATATAAAATAGTATATTTAAATGGATTTAAAGTCTCAACCCTAAGTAACAAAATGATGATAAGTTTTGGTCATAAAATGACCATTAGATAATTAAACATTATATAAAATCATATATTAATGTGTTAAAACATATAGGTAAATTTAAATAATTTAATTTTTAAAATTAAAGATCTTTTTAGACAGAAATTGTTCGAATAAGTAAAAATCGAACAATTATCTGTCCGATTTGCCAAAAATCAGTTCAATGTCTGAATTTCCTGTATAAGAATTGTGTCGAAAATTGAACTGATAGAAATATATATATTATAATATTATTAGCATTTTGCAGGCTTTATATATACTCATGACAAGAATTTAAATACGGATATAGATAATGAATAACGCGCCGCATAGCGATAAGCGACTGAACTATTTTATAATACTTTGTAATAAGCTGCAGATTCTGTTCGGTTTTTGCTGCCAATTTGCCATCAGATTGCGCACTCCAGATCTTGCTCAGTTTTTGCCGACAATCTGATGTCGGTCATGTCAGCAAGCTTTGCATGGTTTCTGCCGCCAATTTGCTGTCTAGTTATGTTAGCAAGCTTTGTTTGGTTTTTGCCGGCAATCTGCCAGCTTAATCGGTAATAATAACTCTTGTACCAAATTTGTAGCCTTTTTGCTGACAATAATTTGTAGCAAGCACTTGGCAATATCTGTTAGAACAGACGTGGCTGACTGGGTATTTACACACATACGCATGCATACATACGCACACACATGAACATAAATGTACATATATTTAAATAGCATAAAAGCTATGTAAAGCTGTGAACATTTATTAATAATAAACGCTATTTACAGTAAATCAGTTAAAGAAACTGACAAGACAAATAGTGGCTATAAAATATGATATGAGAGATGTACTATCGCTATTGGATAAGTTGGTGGACAAAAGTAATAAAAGCACAGAATGCGATAATACAAAATATTCTAATGAAGGCGCTGAAAGGCGATTTCCTTTGGAAACTAGAGTTCAATTAGCGGAAATTGAGGAAATTTTAAAAACATCTAATTCCCAAGAAAGCACTGAAATAGTAAGTTAGCACATAAATATATTTATATTTTAATAATTGAATATATATAGAGTGAACCATTTTTAACGTTAATAATATTTTGTACAATTAATGTTTAATTTTTAGATGTCGCCAGTAGATAAATTAAAGGAGTGTTTATATATATTCGACCGAACTGGCAATTTATTGTTTGATTGTGATCACAACGTTTCGACCATATGGTTTTGGTCCTTATCAAGTGAACTAAAATTACAATATTAAATAATGACAATCACGTTATAAAAATGAAATAAACAAATTTATGTACCTGCGTTATAGTTAGAGTTGAAAGAGAAAAAAGTCGCTATGTCATAATGACACTGTGTCAACCTCTCTGTTTAAGATACTGAGAAAGACTAAACGACCTTTATTAATCTATCGTATATGTTATTTAAATTCTCTGTATCCTTTTGAGAGTTTGTAAAATATTTATTTTGTGAAATACAGGGTGAGTCATTTTAATCAACGCACGCAAATATCTCGTAAAGTAAGCAAGATGGAAAAAAATGTTTTATACAAAAGTTGTAGGGTTCAGAGGGGGACACATGATGAAAATATGGACTTGACCTTGAGTGACCTTTTCAAGGCCAAGTCAATGTGATCGATATTTTCTTAAATGGAATCCCCCATTTTTTATTGCATATTCTTGTAGCTTATCTCGAAAGCTTTTCAAAACACTATAATAAAGTATTTTTTCATTAAGTACTTTTTGAGTTATTTTATATTTTATTCTGACATATTTTGATTTAAAAAATAAAACATCTCGTAAAATATTCAGTTTTTGATAATCTTACCGTAATACTTTTATGTACAGAATAATGAGACAAATCAATTAGTGTAAAGAAAAAAACAAATAATTGTTTAAAAGAATACATAATAAATAATTACATACTTTTTCTTAAAAACAATTTTTTTTTTACTAATTGATTTGTCTCATTATTCTGTACATAAAAGTATTACGGTAAGATTATCAAAAACTGAATATTTTACGAGATATTTTATTTTTTATATCAAAATATGTCAGAATAAAATATAAAATAACTCAAAAAGTACTTAATGAAAAAATACTTTATTATAGTGTTTTGAAAAACTTTCGAGATAAGCTACAAGAATATGCAATAAAAAATGGGGGGTTCCATTTAAGAAAATATCGATCACATTGACTTGGCCTTGAAAAGGTCACTCAAGGTCAAGTCCATATTTTCATCATATGTCCCCCTCTGAACCCTACAACTTTTGTATAAAACATTTTTTTCCATCTTGCTTACTTTACGAGATATTTGCGTGCGTTGATTAAAATGACTCACCCTGTATACATATGAAGAAATGTTTTATACAAAAATTAGTGGCATGGTTTCAAGAGGGACATATATATGATACTATACAGTCATTGTTTTGCCTTGCTTTTTTATCGAGATGTAAAAGTCACCTTCGGTTTTTTAAATGGTTTGCCCAATATTCTTTTTTGAACTGATCTTTTTATATTTCGATAAAAAAACAAGATAGCAAAAAATTGACTAGTATAATACCATATGTCCTTCTTTAGTATAATAATGTAACTTTTGTCTAAAATATTTTTTAATAGGATGCAGATTTTATTATAGATATATTTGTTGTTAGCATTATAAATGATTCACCTTATATAGTACATCTCACAATTAATATCAATTTTTTTTGTTTATTGTATCAATTAATCAATTTTAAGTAAACTTTTGAATTCACAATGAAACATTGTATGTCTATTTCCGGAATTTTAATTTTTACTTTAATTAATTTTTAAACATATTTAATATAATTGCAAGTAAAGTAATTAGTATTGAAAGTTTTTTCTTATTCATTTATAAAATTATAACATTTTATCGGATATTAATTATTTAAAATTATTACATTATTTATGAGATTAATTATTTGTTAGATATTATCAGATAGATATTAATCATCTAAAATCGTTTTATGGAAGATATATTGTTAAGAAAGACACTAATTTATTAACTTTAATAATGTTACTTTTATTATTATTATAGCGCGCATATATAAAATCAATTGGAGGAACAGGCGTCGATGATGCGGTAAAGAGAACATTATATAAACTATTTTCAAATAAATTGGCGGAAAATTATAATTGGGAAGGCCGACATGGAAAAGAGCCACTACATAAATTAGAATTGATGAAAGTTATTTTTAGTAAACTTATACATTTATAAATAATTAAATCATAAATAACAATATTTTTGAATACACACGCACGCACGCACGCACGCACGCACGCACTCACGCACGCACGCACGCACGCACGCACGCACGCACACTAACAGATTAAGAAATGCATAACTTTTATTTTATATAATGTTCCAGGGAAAATTGCTGAAATTAATTAGTTGTCATGTATAAAACTATTATCATTTGTAAATTTATTAGTTTCTCAATTATTTAATTAGATTTAAAGTTTTTGATAAAATTTATTTAAACTAAATTTTATTTCCAAAATTTTAATATAACTTACAATCAGAAAAGTAATTCTTCAAAGATAATACACGCACTATATTAATTAATAATTAATCGAAAAAAAAGTTATAATAATAAAACTTTTTCAGGATCCATGCTTCACAATATCCCGAATTCTGATCAAGGAAAAATACAGCGAAGGGTAATGGAGTGGTTTAGGCATTCCAAGGCAAGATATGAAAACGAAAAGAAACGGACTCCTAGATGCGAAAACAATAATTCATGAATGGACAATTAATTATCTAGTAAAAGATGAGAAAGGTGAAAAAGTATTTTTAAAGGTATTCCTTATCAAAAGGAAAAAAAAAATTATTTATATTAACTATTACGTACTTTGATAAGATATTTTTAGTATGTTGTAACGTTATTGTAGAATTATTTGTCTAGGATTAATTGATTGTTATTTTTGTTTGTGCACAATAAAGGTGCGAATTCATGGGACGCTCGTTTCAGCGTTGCATGTGGTCACGTGACTTCGACTCGACGGTAGCGTCAAGAAAAAAAAGCTGGATTTTCTCAGCTTCAGCGTCAAGCCGTACTGTTGGCTATATGGATGAGATTTTGCTTGTCCAGTGCAAAAAAATCTAAAATGGAATTTCGATATGTAAGTAAAATATTAATTATTTAATTAATTTAAGCTTTTATTTTAAATTAATAATTTTTTTATTATTAAAAAGCAAAATATAAAAAATGAGAAAATCAAAATATATTTCTCCTCATTGATTTAGATGAAACTCTGTCTGTATGAAATAATAAATTTATATCCTTTGCAGGTAAAATAAGTGCAGAAGAAGCACAAAAAAGATTCAAGTCATTGCATGATACGTACCGTAAAATTATGCAATCAGAACAGCGAATGAGTGGATCTGGTAGAAGGGATACAGTCCAAAAATGGCCTCATTACCATTCGATAAGTTTTCTTAAAGACTCTTGTCTTCAAAAAATGTAAGCATAAATATTTATTAAATAATTATATGAATATAAAAATTTATTAAATATTTATATGAATTATATATTAAAGTATTTGATTGATTATAAACATTACAGCACGGTGTCTAATATAAATAATGAGGATAATTCAAATTCATCGTTAATAAATGATGAAAATAATGCAGAAAGCCTCCGAACAGGTACAATTGAAATATGTCAAATTATTATTAAAAATAATTTAAAAAACTTAAAAATAATTGAAAAAATTTTTATATTTTAGATTCCAATAAAGGAAAACGAAAAAAAAGTGATACTTCTAGTGCAATAGAAAGAATGGTGGATGCTATGTGTAAAGAAGATAGAATAGTTCTTCCTGCGCCACCAGAACCTGACGAAATGGATTCTTTTTTAAGTTTAGTGGGATTTAGGTTAAAGAAAATGTCATCAAGGACTAGGTTTGAAATAATGCAAAAAATATTACAGTTAACCTATGATATAATTATCCAAGAAATCATTAATGAATAACGTTTTATTTAAAAGCAACATTCAATAAGATATTTTTTTTTCCTTTGGAACAGCATATTTTTTTTAAACATTGGTTAAAATTTAATATTTTCTTTTATTTTTAAAAAATTAATATTTTTTTGTTTTT
>WHNR01000059.1:0-55000 GCA_009859135.1 Formica selysi | reverse complement strand
TTTTATTGTATAAACTTATATGTTATTTGCTTGTATATATTTGTACATTTGATATTATTTTTACAATAAACAAAATTTTTTCATAATTTCTGCATTTTTATGTATTTACAATTATCTTTCTTTAGTAATTAAGATAGAAATAGAAAATCGACTTAAAAAATAAACGAATAATTTTTCCATTTCATCAGTTGTATTTTTTATATAGAAATATTTATTAATACGTTTATTTTAGTAATTTTGCATTAAAAATAATTGTATATTCTTGGCTTTATAGAATACATTTTTGTATGTATATTTTGTACAATTAGTACACAAAAATTTGATTAATTAGTATAATCTTATAATTTATATATAATTTGAATTTAAAAAATTTTAATTTTTAATAAAAAAATAATCCATAAATAATCTATATAACATCTAGTGGATGTCCATTATTCATCCATCATCGTTTAGAAATATCTATAATTTCTCTATATAACATCTATATAACATCCATGAATGCGTCTAACAGATGTAGAATGGAAGTAACAAATGCGGAACTATGGATGTCTAGTAGAAGTCCATACGATGTTAGGTGGACGTCTAATGGAGGTTTTGAATCTCCACGGTGGTCGTCTATTGTACATCCATTAGAGGTTTTTGCTCCGTGTGGACATAGTGGCCCTTTTTAGACGTTTAATAAACATTCCATTTTTTGACGTTTTTTGACGTCAAAAATAAGACCAATTACAGTGTTAATATACTACGCAAAAAAATTAAAGGGCCACTTTCTTCTTTCTACAAAAAAGGCAATTTTCAAGTGGCTGCAACTTCGTCGCATATAATCGGATTGAGATCAATAAAAAAGTGTTACAAAGCTTGAAGTTTCTAGTTTTAGAATCTTTTAATTAAGTTTAATTCTTTTTATTTGTTACAAAGTTACATTATGAAAAAGCAATGTCCGTCGATTGACTAAATTTTTCAAAAGTTTGTCAAAGAATGCCAAAGAAAAAAAAATTGTAGCACAATTTCGTTAATTGGATTTTAAAGAGCAGAGTTTTATCTTTAATTTGCTTTTTTAATGAATGTCCTACGATTTTTTTTTCGCCGAGTTATTCACTACTGAAGTAAAATCGATTTATTGACTTTAAGCGTTCATAACTAATGAAAAAATTATCGCACAATGATCATTAAAAAAGCAGTTTAGAGAGAAAAGTCGGCACTTTAACATGCACTAATTGCTTTTTCAATTAAAATCCATTGTTAAAGTGTAATCGTTACTTTAAAACAGTGCTCGGATTTAGTTGCACATTTCGGCCCGATTCCGTGGCTCACGCCTATTGCCCCTCATTCACCGCTCATACGTTAGCGACGAGTCGCCAGATATGCGTAACTAAGGAGCGCGACGCTTTGTCTCAGGAGCGTCCGTATACAGGGTGTCCCAAAGCACCCTTGACAACGCTCGTGAACAGGTAGAGCACAGTAAACTGAACAGAGAACTCCTGTAACATTTTTTTCTATAACGCTTAATAAAGGAGTTATTATTGAGTAAAGTCTGGCCAATCAGCGCCGACCTTTAGCCGCGCGCCTGGTAGCGTACGTGAGCGCTCCGTCGCTACGGCGACGCACACTACTAGGCAGGCGGCTCACCGACGTGCGTCCGGCTAAAAGTCGGCGCTGATTGGCCAGACTTTACTCAATAATAACTCCTTTATTAAGCGTTATAGAAAAAGATGGTACAGGACTTTTTTGTTCAGTTTACTGTGCTCTACCTGCTCTCAAGCGTTGTCAAGGGTGCTTTGGGACACCCTGTATAAGAATATCCAAATATAATAGTAAGACAATACTTTTCTAAATGCACCGCGACAATTCTCAAAATTAAAAGTTTTTCTTCAATATTTTATATTTCATTGATATAAAATATTGAAAAAAAACTTTTATTTATAGAAAAGTATTATCTTATTATTATATTTAGGCATTCTTATATACGGACGCTCCTGAGACAAAACGTCGCGCTCCTTAGTTACGCCCATGAAGTAAGAGAGAAGGAGATCGAACTTGATAGCGCGCGAGTAGAAAAAATGGCCCTGATTCGTGACCCCTAATTGAGAGGGAGTCCACTGAAGGGAATAGTTTCTCATGGATGGACGCCATATTTAAAGCTAACCTAAAGCAGTGTCGTGGTCAGCTGTATCAGTTGCATCGCTGCACATGTTTGTTGCTCCGATTTGCGATTATAAAGCCAAATAAACTGAGAGCATTAAAAAAGAGTTTCTTTTATTGTGTGCATTGTTATAACGTATTCCGACAGCGGGAGATGGAAAATATCCTCGTCAAAAGCAATAAAACAGAAAGGTAAGTAATAGAAGTAAACAAGTAAACTTTTGATTAAGTAAAAGTGAATAATGCATAGTATTTTTTCAGTATAATGGAAGAAAACTCAAAGAATATAGAGCATGAGACAGATGAATTAAAATTCAAATATTTGCAAAGAAATTTGAATTTAGTCGAACGGCCTTCTTCGAATTGGGGATTTTCAAGACGAAACGATACATTTTTTGGTTTTATGAAGGCAGAAAGTGATTTCAGTGTCAGAAAAAGAGTTGCTGTGTTCCCAAATTTACATATTAATATTTATATTGATGACAAGATTATGCCCTTTTCAAAACATATAAAAGTAATAAGTATTGATGAGATGAGCGAAATTTTGAAAACTATATATATATATATATATATATATATATATATATATATATATATATATATATATATATATTGTTATAGCCCAAAACGGCTATAACCAAATTATAATAGTATAATTATTAATTATTAAATATTATTTAACGTCTTTCGACTATAACTCGAAGTCGAGGAAGACGTATAAAGTTACGAGCGCAATCGCTGACAAAGCAAGCCACGCGCGGAGGCCACGCGTTCGCGAGACTCGAAGACCGATACGCCGGAAATGCAAGCAAAGAATATACGTAGCTTGCATCCGGGGTTTTTCCACCCAAAATCGAGCGACACGACCACCTATGGTCCTGTCGCTAAGCGATCCCCTCCAAAAAACTAATCGAACAGGAGGTGATAAAACTACCCACCTCGAACGAGCGCTAGGCAGTCCTAATCATAAAATCACACGAAGCAGATAAAATTATGAAACTATACCGTACCGTCGAACTGAATAAAGGTAACTACGAGACAGACAATTGTAATCGTTTTAATAATAACGGACGTCCCAGCTGATCTCGCGACGGCAGCCGCGATATCAGGCACGCGAAGCAACTCTATACCGTGATAAGCCGAGTTGAGGTGCGAGAAAGAAAAGAAGATTTAAAGCTAATGTATCTGAATAAACGACTTTTATTCTAACACGATTACATATTTAATGAAAACGGTGAGAAGACACTGTGCGACCCTGAGCTCCTAAGTTCCAATTGGCCAACGATCCCAACAAAATCTCTGTACCTCCACGGAGGCACAACAATATATATACAGGGTGTCCCAAAGCACCCTTGACAACGCTCGTGAGCAAGTAGAGCACAGTAAACTGAACAGAAAAGTCCTGTAACATTTTTTTTTATAACGCTTAATAAAGGAGTTATTATTGAATAACGTCTGGCCAATCAGCGTCGACCTTTAGCCGCGCGCATGGTAGTGTGCGTGAGCGTTCCGTCGCTACGGCGACGCACACTAACAGACGGGCGGCTCACTGACGTGCGTCCGGCTAAAAGTCGGCGCTGATTGACCAGACTTTATTCAATAATAACTCCTTTATTAAGCGTTATAGAAAAAAATGGTACAGGACTTTTCTGTTCAGTTTACTGTGCTCTACTTGCTCACGAGCGTTGTCAAGGGTGCTTTGGGACACCCTGTATATATATATATATAGATTCAGTTTAATTCACATTCTGTAAATAATTGTACATATACATCAAATATACATTAACAATCATTGTAAACATCTAAATTTATTTTTTACAATAGAATTATATAAATTATACAATTATATAAATTATACAATTATACAAATAAAAGAAGACAATTGTACAAATGGAAAAAAAGAAATAAAGTTACAAGTTTATAATATATGTTATTTTTGGTTTTTTTTCTCTTTGTACTGTCACGCCAATTATTTAACATTTTTTCTGTGCGAGCTGTAAAAAGGCTTTTCTTTCTTGAAGCATCTTTTATTTTTCCTCCTTTGTTGGTGCATCCACGTATCCAACATGCCATTTTTTTGTCTTGTCTTTAAGAGAATACTTTCCAAAAAATATATTTCACACGTAAAAACTCGATGAAACACGTCCGCACAAAACTGAGGTCATAAACATAGTATATCTAGACCGAGCGTTTGCCTTTATTTAAGGAGTGGGGGTAAAGATGCACGTAGAAAAGGACATACTCTGTTTCGTGCCCCTTGCGTTCTCTCTCGCTCGCACGTAGCATAGCGTACTCTTTCGCTATGCTACATGCGAGTGAGAGAGAACGCAAGGGGCACGGAACATAGTATGTCGTTTTCTACGTGCACCTTGGCCCCCACTCCTCAACACTCTGTCTAGATATACTATGTCTATGACTGAGGTAAAGCCGGGCTGTTCGGGTAAGGTTGATAATTGCAAATGGCGTCTATCCATAAGAAACTATTCCTTCCAGCGTATTTCCTCCCTATTAGGTGCCACGAATCAGGACCACTTTTGTTTTACGGAGTTCGATCTCCTTCTCTCTTACTTCATGATTACGCTTATCTGGCGACTCGTCGCTAACGCATGAGCGGTGAGTGGGGGGCAATAGGCGTGAGCCACGGAATCGGGCCGAAATGTGCAACTAAATCCGAGCACTGCTTTAAAATCAAGTAAAAATTGCACTTTTTCTCTTTTTTATTTAAATCAATGCAATTTAATAGAAAAACGTTAACATTTTTATGAACTCTACAATTTTTACAAGTAAAAAGTATTCCAATTACACGTGCAATCGGCCGAATCGTCAAGATTTTTTTTTCTCTATATCTCGAAGACTTAAACCAAGTCTAAAATGAAAAATTCAATTACCGCCGGCATTAGCGTTATCCACAGCGTACCACGTGGAGGTTGCACGGTCGGATTTACGCTTCTTTGTGTGTGTGTGTGTTGTATGTTGATATAAAACAGAAATTTGATCTTGACGATACAAAGTGAATACTAGTATATGACCACAAATACGTTTTATGAGATTATTTTTCCAACAACAGAATTTTTCTGTTTTTATTATGATGCTATATACATATTGCATTAACATTTACTTAAGTAGTGTTAATAGGCGGGTTCTAAGTAGGGTTGCCACCCGTACTTTAAAATAAAGTATTGTACGTTATTTTGGACGTACATACTTTATATTTTGTAAAGCAATAAAGTACGCTAAAATACTTTATTTTACGAATACTAAGTTTTCATTAACACGTTCACGGCGGATGTCACCGTGTCACGTATATGTGATTTATTACTATGAGCGCATTCCGTTTCACACATTGAGCGCATAGATCGCCTGGAAATCTATAGTTCACGTAACATATATTAGTATTAGAGGAACAAAGCTTCTCTAAATTTAATTAAAAATGAGTTGTTGATATATTTAAATTTAAATATCGGTTGTAAAGACACTGTAGAAATCTTTAAAAAAGACAAACACTTATTAGATATTGCAAAAAGTAATAAAAAATATGTATGGAAAAATAAATAATATAAAAAATATATGTACTTTTTTTATTTAACGTACTTTTTTTTCGTTCTCGAAGGTATTGTTACATACGTTATTTGTTTTAAAAAAGGTGGCAATCCTAGTTCTAAGCCAGGTCCTCTGAGAGTGGTGCGGAGCGGGGGGGATTTCGGTAGCGAGGGGGAATGACGTCACGCGGGCGGGGAGGCATTTCGGTGGCGCGGGGGAATGACGTCACGCGGGTGGGGGATGCTTATCGCGGGAGCATAATCGGCGCGGTGTATTACAAAGGCGGGTGCCGATGTCCGGATGCTTGAATTTATAAACATTATAAACAAATAGCGTCTCGCACTATTGCACGTGCGGCATTACTGAATTTCGAAGTGCACGTGCGGCATTACTGAATTTCGAAGAAGGATGATAAGGCGAGCGTTGATGTCCGGCTGCTAGAATTTGCGTCGGGACATGTTTATCGGTATATTACAAAGGGCGAGCGCCGATGTCCGGCTGCTCGAATTTATAAATAATATAAACAAAATAGAACCATCGCGGTGGCCTCTCCATTTTTTTTACAGGAAAGGCCGTTTATCGGAGTCGCTTGTCGAGACACGTTTCGTGGTACCATAATACGATAGAGGAAATATACAGGGTGTCCCATAATTCGCGGATCACCCGCCATGTGCAGGTAGAGCACATGAAACCGAGAAGAAAAGTCCTTTACCATTTTGCGATTTTCGTAATAATTATTAAGAAATTAATTTAAAAAGATGGGCCAATCACAAGCGCGCGGCGAGAAGAGACTTCCTACTCAGGCGTTGTTAGGTGCGCGGCGAAGCGGTGGGAGGGGCGCTGTATACGGCTACGTACGAGCGAACGCTGAAGCTACGCATCTCGAACTATTCCCTCTCTCTCTCTCTCTCTCTCTCTCTCTTTCTCTCACTCTCTCTTTCTCTTTCTCGCGCGCGCGGCATAGGAAGCAGAGTTGGGCAAAAATCTAATTAACAATTACAAATTTCAATTACAATGTAATTCTTAATGCAATTAATAATTACATTTTATAATCGTTAGTTATTGCAAACAATTACATTGTTAATTATTGCAAACAATGTAATTGTTTGCAATAACTAACGATTATAAAATGTAATTATTAATTGCATTAAGAATTACATTGTAATTGAAATTTGTAATTGTTAATTAGATTTTTGCCCAACTCTGCTTCCTATGCCGCGCGCGCGAGAAAGAGAAAGAGTGAGTGAGAGAGAGAGAGAGTGAGAGAGAGAGAGAGGGAGAGGGAGAGGGAGAGGGAGAGGGAGAGGGAGAGGGAGAGGGAGAGGAGAGGGGAGGGAGGGGCAGGGGTGGGGGAGGGGGGAGAGGGAGAGGGGGGGGGGGGGGGGGGGGAGGGAGAGGGTGAGGGAGAGGGGAGGGAGAGGGAGAGGGAGAGGGAGAGGGAGAGGGAGAGAGGGAGAGAGGGAGAGAGGGAGAGAGGGAGAGAGGGAGAGAGGGAGAGAGGGAGAGAGGGAGAGAGGGAGAGAGGGAGAGAGGGAGAGAGGGAGAGAGGGAGAGAGGGAGAGAGGGAGAGAGGGAGAGAGGGAGAGAGGGAGAGAGGGAGAGAGGGAGAGAGGGAGAGAGGGAGAGAGGGAGAGAGGGAGAGAGAGAGAGAGGGAGAGAGAGAGAGAGAGAGAGAGAGAGAGAGAGAGAGAGAGAGAGAGAGAGAGAGAGAGAGAGAGAGAGAGAGAGAGAGAGAGAGAGAGAGAGAGAGAGAGAGAGGGGGGGAGAATAGTTCGAGATGCGTGGCTTCAGCGTTCGCTCGTACGTAGCCGTATACAGCGCCCTCCCACCGCTTCGCCACGCATCTAACAACGCCTGAGTAGGAAGTCTCTTCTCGCCGCGCGCTTGTGATTGGCCCATCTTTTTAAATTAATTTCTTAATAATTATTACGAAAATCGCAAAATGGTGAAGGACTTTTCTTCTCGGTTTCATGTGCTCTACCTGCACATGGCAGGTGATCCGCGAATTATGGGACACCCTGTATAATGCTTAAGATCGCGCGTGCGGTCTGTACGGTGGATATGCAAGGATGGGAAGCAAAAGAAATGAATAATCATTTTTTTTTCATTTTAACACATTTATTTACATTAACGTACATCATCTCGTCTCAAGGTTTCAGATATAAGTTCATCAACATCATACGCTAATAGTTCGCAATCTATGACAGATGTTTTATCATAAACCGCGCGCAAGACTTCGACCGCAGTATCTCTCTTGGCACGAAACATATTGCAAATCGAAACCTTGCAAATTAACGACAAGTCGATCGAAACTCTCATTTACAGCTTCTATATTCTCACACAGCTTCAAATATTCGTGATTAACGCAATGTTCGAGTTCGAATAAAAAAAATATAATTAACGGTTTCATGTACAAGCAAGAATCGCGTAACGTATGTTTCACAACACTCGCATCGTGTATTTTAACAATCTCAATTGTTAAATCGTTAATCCATATTGGTGTATGATCGGGCGTTTGTACAAGTCATTCAACGTCCGCTCGTTTCAGCATTCCCATGTGTCAATAGATAATACGATTTGATTGCCTCGGTTATCGCCGAGATGTAATTCCACGTAAGATGTTATTCCAACGCTGATTCCAATATCCAAATATTTATACATAGTACGCGTCAAAGCAAATCTGCGTACCAAAATACGCGGTATACAACGAGGTTTACCGCATCTGAAAAAATACAATTAAATATGAAATAGCATGGAAAAAACATATATGAAAAATATATACATATATGAAAATATATGAAACATTTGTGATACTTACAAATCATGTGGTTTCTTGTATGGGTTAATTTCATCTCGTGGTTTCTTGTATGGCTTAATTTCATCTCGTCCCTCTCAGAGGACCTGGCTTAGAACCCACCTATTAACACTATTCCTATATGTTACTTTTCTATGCATTGAAGTATTTTGCATTAATTTTTACCCACTGGAACATTATGGAACATTAATGCCAATTTTTTTTTACACGTTATATGTTTACTTTATACACTCGTTTTCTTATGTATTAAATTAATATTTTAATTACAATAATATTTTAATACACACTGGAGTATTAATGCTTTTTTTTCTACGCATTACATTTATTTTTCATTTATTTTCATATTGTTTATATTCACATTATAATCATCCTGCTTTTCCATATCAGATATACTTTCAGCGTTTTAAGATTCGTATTGCGAAACAGCTTCTTCATCGCTGTCTAATTTATCCTCACTTTGTTCTAATGTACTTTTAATCTCTTCATCTTTCATATTTTCTGCAGAGCTTTTGTTGATTAAAACTTTATAATATTACGTTAATAAATCTATATTATTTATAGAACATGTAGAGTTAAAATAAAAACATTTCTTTTGTTAAAATACCTTTACAATATTTTTGATTGATTTATTTGCACTCTACAATTGCCAATTTATAATTTTATTTTATTAATTTAAAAATTTTTTTATATTATAAAATTTATTAGATTAAAAATTTAATTGCTTTACATGTTATTAAAATATTATAATATATAGTAAAAAAAGAATGATATAATCCTTAAAAACTTACCTTTTTTAAAAAAGGTAAAAAAGGCGCCAAGTGCACGCGCCAGTTGTGAAAAGCTGTTATATGTATTTATAAAACAATATTACTTTTATTTAATCTGCACAAAATAATGTTATTATAAATTATTGAAAATAAAAACTTATAAAAATATTTTAACAAAAAAAGTTGTACAAATATATTCTACAAAAATAATGATATAAAAATTGCTCTAACAGAAAAAAAATTGTTATAAAATCTTTTTATTTTATTATTTCTAATATTAAGAAAAATTATATTTAATAAATCGCAATATAATTAAAGTAGTAGGGCGTAAAACTAAATAGAGTTATTTTGTAACACATTTTTTTTCTGTTGGCGCAATTTTTTATATCATTATTTGTACAACTTTTTTTGTTAAAATATTTTTATAAGTTTTTATTTTCAATAATTTATAATAACATTATTTTGTGCAGATTAAATTAAAGTAATATTGTTTTATAAATACATATAATATTTTTTCACAACTGGCGTATTACCTATCGCCACATGAATAAAGGATGTAGAAAGTAAAGAAGCTTATCTATGAGTAATATAATTTTGGCTACTGATTCATAGCACAGTACTATTTACACATGTTTCTAAAGTTTGGAGCAATATTGGGAGTTAGCTGCAGTCTGTTAATGTTTTAATGTATAAAAACTCTGGCGATTGATAATTTATATACAATAAAATACATTGCGCAATATTGACAATCATATTGGATTATCATATTGCTTATCTCTCTTTCTCTTTTTTTTCTCCTTCTCTATATTCTTATTTTTGCGTGCATATTTTTACATGTATTAGCAGTTTATATATTTGTCGATTTTTCCATTTGTTATTTCCATGTATATCTTTTCTTTCAAGTCAAGCATTGCAATTTCGAAACTAATCATCGATTTGAGATACATTTCCACGTAGATAGAAATTTTTAATAGTTTATATACATATATAAATTCGATTCAAACGATTTTTTTCAATCATTCTGCGTTTCAAAAAATATTAAACTAAGATTATGAAAAAGTATACGTGAGATATTTAACATTTTATGTGAAAAAATATATCGATATTTTCTTACAACTCTGGTAAATATATATAATAATACAAAAAAGCTGTAAAAGACATTTAAGGATGTATGTGTCATATGTCAAAACATTGACAAAGGCATGAAAATTTTGTAGACTATTCTACTATTTCTTGTGAGTATCTGTGCAAAACCTGAGCACAATTCTCTTAACGAGATTTGGAGATTATTTAAGTTTAAAGTTAGTATTGATTTTTATGGAAAATCGTGTAGTGTAGCACATATTGACAAATTTGACAAGGAAAAAACATTGTCAACGAAATAAAAATTCTCATATATATTAAAAAAACTAATAAATATTTATGCAAAACTTGATTTAAATCTACTTACTCGTTTAAAAGTTATTTACTAAAAATTGTAGAAAATATGATCTCTCTCTCTCTCTCTCTCTCTCTCTCTCTCTCTCTCTCTCTTTCTGCAAATTATTTGGTTTTTTCTTTCTTGCAGTTGATTTCAGGGAATATCCACGATCAAAAGTTTTTTTCATAAATTAGGAAAAATATGAATTACAACTATTTTTTTTACGAAGACATTAAAAACCATATTATTTTGTGATATTTTAATTCTTTTTATAATCCGGATTTATTTATTTGATTTTTCAAATAGTATAAACGTAAGAAATATTTCTTTTTCTAAAATTTTGACAGTTTTTTGCTACTATTATACAGCCAAAATATTTTTAATACTGTCACGCATATCAAGAAGCGAACAACGTCTTCGTTATCTGTTTGATAGGAAGGAAATAGAAAACAGTATAGCTGTCTTTTTCTGCTATCCAAAAGTTAACCGAAGCGTCAAGCTCACACGTACGCGGTTTTTGCTTGTGTGTGTTATCCCTTTCATTAGGCCACGTTCGAAAATATCACTCGTGTGCATACGAGCGTCGTTCTATCTTTGTTCAACTTTCAGTAACTAACAAAGATAGAACGATGCTTGGTGCACGCGGATGACGTTCTCGAACGCAGCCCTACGCTTGCGTGTTACTAGCTGATGAGTGATATGAATTCGGTCGAGATAAAAAAATTATGTTCTGATACACATTACTAATACTGAAAATTGATATTTATTTACATTATACACAATAGATATTAATAATAGATTTAATAATAATAATATCTATTGTGTATAATGTAAATAAATATCAATTTTCAGTATTAGTAATGCGTATCAGAACATAATTTTTTTATCTCGACCGAATTCATATCACTCATCATGCTATTAGCCGCAAGAAGCTGGAATCTATCTCATTTAGATTCCTGCGCAATGATTTCTGCGCAGACGATCGATGCTCGATGCTGCCATGTAATGGCACCTTAAGGTGCCTTTACATGGCAGCGTCAAGCGTCAAGCGTCGAGCGTTAAGCGTCTGCGCAGAATATTGTTGCCCAGAATTATATTTCATTTATTTTATTATATAACAGATGTGTGTGTATGTGTGTGTGTTATTATTATTATTAATCAAAGATATATTATGAAACGTTACTACTCTGGCAATGTAAATTAAAATAAAATTAAAATACAAATGCGGCAAAAGATTTTGGGTGGTTGAAATATTCAAATAAATAAGACACAAAAAGAAATTCACAAATGACAAAACGACACAGTTTGAAAAACTATTGTTAAAAGTAGGAAATGATTTAAAGGAGCAGTATGTTATAAACATGCAGGAAAAAAAATATGAAAATTATATCCCTTAATCCTTGATTAGATTCTAATATTCTGCTGGGGGATAGTAACGTTTTATATATATTTTGTTTAATAATAATAATATCTATTGTGTATAATGTAAATAAATATCAATTTTCAGTATTAGTAATGTGTATCGGAACATAATTTTTTTATCTCGACCGAATTCATATCACTCATCATGCTATTAGCCGCAAGAAGCTGGAATCTATCTCATTTAGATTCCTGCGCAATGATTTCTGCGCAGACGATCGATGCTCGATGCTGCCATGTAATGGCACCTTTAAAGGTACCTTTACTGATGCCGTATTCCCGCACATGCGCGTACAGCCGGTCCTTAATCGGAACACTGCCTAGACTGTATACTCTACATCAACCAGTCTAACTTCGAGCTTCGAAACGATCAGTCGTTTCTAATTTTCAGTTTCTAATCTTCAGTTTCTAGTGTTGACTTATTAAATTTTATCAATGCAGGCTCTCTCATTCGATTTCTATATTAGTGTAACTAACAAAGATATCTAGAATATAATTTTTTTCTGTTATTAAATTCAGTGTTCTTACAATCAGTGAAACGAATCTTAAATATATATATATATATATATATTCCCACTCCCATTAAGTATCTTTCGAACTGGCACACACGCAATAACAAATTATTTTCTAAAATTAATTACTCTGGATCTCGTGGTTGAAAGGATGGCTGAAAGGATGATCCACTCGTTGTCGCAACAATCGAAGTGAATCTCGCTAGTGAGGATCGTCGCATGGCAAGGTATTGCAACAACACGACACTCAGTCGTTTAATAAAAATTGTTATTTAAAGCTAATAATTTTGGAAATCTTTTTCAATGCTTAAAACACATCGGCTGTAAAAACCAATCCGTCGTCTGATCACATAATATTACAATCCTGTCTCTGCTAACAATTTCGCGTATATCGGAACAGATTATTGATGTGTTCTGTTATTAGTATAGTTTTTCTTTCTCTCTCTCGTGATACCTAATAATAATTTTGAATCATCTGCATTAATCGGATCTTGTCGAAACAACTCGCTTGTGGAGAGCGTCCAGGATTCTCGTCAACGATCCTCAACGCAGCGTTCAAAATAATCATACCGTTCTTATAATATTTGCCAGCACGTGATTTGGAACATTCTAGAATTATCTAGAATATTACACTACAATGCTAAGCTAAGTGGAAACCTTCTGTATTAGCCTTATACTTAACACAACGGACAAGGGAAGGGTAGAGAGTTGAATATGGAAAGGGTATTAACTACCCGTAAAACCGCTTATGAGCACAAATAAAAAAATACAGGTCAAATATTTTTGGTAGTTCTACATTTGTGCCAAATTTAAGAAAAATCGGAGTGTAATACTTGGGTAGGTTTACTTGTAAATACGTAGCGTTATTCCTTATCAAAAACTGAGACGAAAAGTTTGGAACCATTTTTTTTTATAATGCTTAATAAAATAATTATTTTTGAGTAAAGTCGAGCCAATCAGCGCCGACCTTTAGCCGGGTGCAGTGAGCCGCGCTCCTGGTAGTATGCGTGATCGCTCCGCCGCTAGCATAGAATATTCTTATGCATCGTAATAATAAAAGTAATTTTTTCTTGCAGTATTTTTACAGGGTAGACAAAATAAAGCGTGATGAATTTTTATCTCCAAAAATATTGTTTCTAGAGAAAAATGTTTCAAATAAAAGTTGCAGTATTTCAAGGAGGACATAAGTTAATGTTATAGGAATGTTTATAGATGATGTTTTTCAAAGTTATTTCAAGTCAACTTTATTTTTTTAATGGAAACCTTTATTCTTTATCGCATATTCTTATAGTCCTTGAAATCTTTTTAAAACACTATACAAAGTATTTTTTCATTAAGTATATTTTGAGTTATTTTATATTTTATATGAATATGATTTTTAATACAAGAAAAAATTATTTCTATTATTATGATGCGTAAAAATATTGCATGCTAGCGGCATGGGCGAAGGAAAAATGGGCGCGTTCAGCAGAGAAAACCGCGCAGTAGCAACCGAACGTGATTGGCTCTTACTTTTAGAACCAACAAATCAACGTCGAGTGTTGACAAGACAATAACTGAGCGCTTTGGGTGCGTTCGGGGAGAGTACTTTTGGCGCTATGAGTGCGCTCTGGCCGTTCGTGGACTCGCTTCGTAGCACCAACAGAGTGGCGTTGACGTCACTGTTTTTTGCACTGCAACGTCATCACTCGCGCTAACTCGTGCTCAGGATTTCGAGGTGAGGCACGACATGCTAATAGCTTTCATAGCGCCAAAATGTGCTCCCTGAACGCTATGCGAATGTTTTCTGCTTTCGTCTCGCTTTGATTTCTTTTTTATAATGATAAAATATCTTTATTTCTGTTATTAAGATAATAAGATGTTTTTTATTAAGATAATAAGAAGTTTTCATTATTAAGATAATAAGATGTTTAATAATATTTTTTTACTTTTAAAGATAATTAAAAATATTTATTTTTGAAGATTTCTTATAAAATAATTATATGAAGATGTATGATTTGTTATCAATTGACATATGTAAAATAAATACTAATTTTACATAAACTTCAAATAGAATATTTTTTTATCAAAACTGTTGCAATCCCACGCAAAATTTCAACTCGTTGCGGTGCCAAGTTAATATGGTTATCTTCATCCATATTCGCCATATTGCTCACGCTCACAATGCCACGAAAATCGTTCGAGGAGCTTGCAACCGTGAGTGCGCGCCACAATAGCTCCCCAAACGATTGAATTGGCGTTTGCGTTTCGTAGCGTGTAAGCGTGCTCTCCGAACGCACTCTTTCTCTGCCGAACGCGCCCATTGTCGCCGCGCCACCGTAGCGGCGAAGCGCTCACGCCATAGACATAGTATATCTAGACCGAGTGTTGAGGAGTGGGGGCCGATGCCCACGTAGAAAAGGACATACTCTGTTTCGTGCCCCTTGCGTTCTCTCTCGCTCGCACGTAGCATGACGAAAGTGAGCGCTATGCTCTGTGCGAGCGAGAGAGAACGCAAGGGGCACGAAACAGAGTATGTCCTTTTCTACGTGGGCATCGGCCCCCACTCCTTAAATAAAGGCAAACGCTCGGTCTAGATATACTATGTCTATGGCTCACGCACACTACCAGGCGCGCAGCTCATCGACGTGCGTCCGACTAAAGATCGCTGATTGGCCAGGCTTTCAATAATAACTCCTTTATTAAGCGTTATAAAAAAAAATGGTTCAGGACTTTTCGACTCAGTTTTTGGTAAGGAATAACGCTATATACTTAGTGGACGGTCATTGCGGGTCATCCTGTATAGGGTGTCCGATAATTTTTGACACACCCGAAGTGTGAAGGTAGATTGGCTCAAACTGAGAAGGAAAGTTCTGTACCATTTTGCGATTTTTGTAATAATTATTGACAAATTAATTAAAAAAGATCGACCAATTCGCGCGAGTAAAGCGCGCAGCGAGAAAATACTCACGCGAATTGGTCGATCTTTTTTAATTAATTTCTCAATAATTATTACAAAAATCGCAAAATGGTACAGGATTTTCCTTTTCAGTTTGACCCAATCTACCTCCACCTTTCGTTTGGTCACTTACTTGTCGGACACCCTGTATATACAGGTACACTTATTAAACATATACAGGGTGTCCGATAATTTTTGACACACCCGAAATGTGAAGGTAGATTGGGTCAAACTGAAAAGAAAAATCCTGTACCATTTTGCGATTTTTGTAATAATTATTGAAAAATTAATTAAATAAGATCGACCAATTCGCGCGAGTATTACCGCGCGGTGTGAAAGGACGGCCTGATATGGGCGGCATTGGTATGTGGTTGCTATGACGCGTGAATCCATCGTTATGTACCACTCATACGTCTGTTGTCATTTGTATTGAGCTCCTCCCAAAACTTTGTCGCGCGCCTACTTTTGGGTCGTCTCTTCTATATATATATATATATATCTCTTCTATATATACTTATATACAGGGTGTCCCAGATCATTTGGGACAATACTCGTGTGCAGATAGAGCGGACCAAACTGAGTCGAAAAGTCCTCTATCATTTTTTTTTTATAACGCTTAATAAAGGAGTTATTATTGAATTAAGTCTGGCCAATCAGCGCCGATCTTTAGCCGGGCGCACGTCAGTGAGCCGCGCGCCTGGTAGTATGCGGCAGCGCATACTTCACATATACATATTAATAATTATATATACATATGTATATGTATATGTATGTGTGTATATACATATATGTATATATAATATAATATATTAATGACATATTATATGTATATACATATATAATGATATAATAGTAATATAATAACAATAATAATTAATAATCTTTCAAATTTCCTAGGAAAATCCGGCAATTTTTACAAATTGCAAAAAAACTCTCCGCTTTCCTCTGCTATAACTCGTAAACTATTCATCTGAAAAAAGTGTTAAATACAAAAGTTTTAGGAAATTTTGTGCTCTACAAACTTTGTAATGGATAGTTTTGCTCTAAATTGCAATGAAAATGAGATATTCGCAAAAAACCGATTTTCGGCGGCATTTTTTCAAGATGGCGGCGTGAGTGGCAGCCTGTTGAGGTCGCAAATCTAGGATTTTCATTAGGACTTCAAAATGAACAAACTTGCCAAGTATAAACTTTCCTTGATCTTTTGCAAGCTGAAGTTTTTTTTTGTCTCTATTGACTGGGCTAATGTATGATCGTTGAACTTCACGCGTCATAGTACTTGAAGCATCTGCAGAGGCCATTTCTAACACTCGTCAATTCACAATGAACACGCACTATGGAAATCTTTAAGCCACATATTGCTTTCTCAAGTCCTCCAGTACACTATCCAAACATTTCGTTGGGATTGCATCATCCTGTGCGCGGCGTTACCACATTGTGCATTACTTATGAAATGACCCTCGTACCTTAAAAAAAGAAAAGGATATAGCAAACCTAAATTATTAAAACCAAAAATATTTAAAATTTTTAAATAAAAAGATGCTTGTTAATTACAATTTCAATGTTTGTTAATTACATTTAGAATTACACTTTAAAATGTATTTAAGTATTATAAATTATAAAAATATCTTTTTCTAAACTTTCTATAAGATATGTGACAAACATGCTACATTTAATACTACTTTAATATTTAAAATTATTTAATGAGCAATAAAATAAAAGTACAAATAATTCTATATTAATGTAACTATTTATTTTACTTCTCATATATATTACTTACTTACGTAGTTGCTAAGATCCTCTTTATTTCATGCAGTGGCCAATCATCCATTTTTAATATACATTTTTGCACAGCTTTTCTAAATTTTTTGTTTGATGTGAAAGTAGGCAATATGCATATTTCTTATCTTTTATTAGAGTTTTTTTTTCTAAGAAAAGTCTTTTCCAAGAAAAAGATATAAAATATACTATGGCTATGGTGATAAATTCTACTATGGCATATTGTCCCATAGCTGCAAATTGGCAGTACATGTATTAAATGTATTTTAAAAATATATTTAATATATGTAAATATAATGCAATATACATATGTTATTATACACACACAGACACATATATATATGTATATATTAAAATTTGATTTATTAATGTAACAATAAAAGTACTATATATTTATTTTCCAATAATGATAATTTAACATATTTTGTATGAATATTTTTTATCGATCACGTCTGTAATTAATTTAAACTATGTACACTAAATATTTTTAATAATAATAAAGGACATGGAGTGTTGTAAAAATCTTCCTTATATAAAAAATTGTGACCTATAATTACATCTACATTGAGATTTTTATTGTCTGCTATGTTTTTTATTATCACAATAGTTCCATCGACTATTGTACAACAATTATCAGTTATTACATTAGTACGTAAAGTCATATTTGTACTTTTTTATTATTTTATATTGTGAATTAAAACAAACATGTATTAATGGACCAGATGAATGAATAGAGAGAGAAAGAGAGATCTGAAGTCTACTATAAAATTTACAGTTTCTTCTGTCGTAAGTCTTTTGCTACTTTCTTTTTTTCATGTTCGATATATCTTCGAAAAATTTGTTGTAAAGTTTTGTTATACTTTTTTAACAGTTCTTTCAATGTTTGTAAAAAATGTTCATTAAATGAACTAAAATTACTAATGGACCAAACTTCTTTATATCCTTTACATCCTACAAGATAAATAAGATCATGTACATTATATGAGATATATTATATGTGTCATAAATTAATGCAAATGATGTAACGAAATATTCTAATAATTCTTGACCAATTAAATAAATCTTCTAATGTATTAGAACATAATATTCTAATAGCTACATGTAATGCTATAAAATGATTATATATATTGCTACAAAGAAAATTTTTAAAAGCTACAGGTCCTGTGCATAAAAACTGTTCACGATGTTCTCTGTAGCTTTCCAAAACAGGGTACAGGGGCCGCGGCCGCGGATTCCTACGATATATACATATACACACATATTTGAATTTTCCATATGTAAAATATAAATCAAGAATATATAAAACTTATTTTAAAAAAAGATTAAATATAGTAAATAAAAAGAAGATTAACGTTTTTGCAATACTTTTCCTAAATAGTGCTTTAACATTTTGTAGTTGACACTTCGAAACATGTTTCACATTTTCTAAAGCTGCATCATAGGGTTCTGTTTTAATCAATGCAGCTGCCCAATTATTATAAACTTTTATACGATCCTCTAATAAAATCTGCAATTCAGCATCACTAACCGACTCTTCCTCCTCATTTTGATTCAAATTTGAACTACTTTTTGTCGATGACAGATATTCTAACGCTCTCCGATAACATTATATCGCAAAAGGCAGCTCTCTATCCGAATAAACCATCAATTTCCATGTTAACATTTTTCATTGCTTTAAAAAAATAAGTTCAACTATTATGTCAAAAAAGTTAAATAGACTAAGGGGCCTATTCTGTAACTTTTAAAGATGTCATTACGTGTCATTGCGCAACTGAAGCGTATCGGAAAATAGCTGCGCAACGATACCTAACGACATCGTTAAAAGTTACAGAATAGGCCCCTAATCTTGTTCTTAAAATATTTAGTCCAAGAAAATAAATAATCTTTATTATATAATTTGTGAACAAAATTATTGCCTTATTTCTCTTCTTTGACTAATGCTTAACATTTATATTTCAGGTTCTAACTCTGATGCTTTTAATTCAACTGTATATGTAATATTTTTGATACAATTCCCACAAGATTTGTTTTATTATAATAACATAAACATGCAAACTCATTGCTTAGCTATTTGTAAGTGACTTAAAAATATTAATTATGCATTAATTACATTTATATATAAAATATAAATATTTATATTTCCAGAACCAAAAGTTACGAGTAATTCCAAATACACAAAATGTTTGTAAACACTATAGAAGTGCTCCAATATAATTTTACCATTTCAATATTCTATATGAAGTCAATTAATAAAAATGTGTATTCAATGTTGTTTTATGATATTTTTAGCAGAATTCCTACAGGACTTGTTTTGCTAGATTAACATAAACTCATTGCTTAACCATTTGTAAGTTAACGTAAAAATATTAATTACGCATTAATTACATTTACATATAAAATATAAATAAACATTATACATGAATGCGCGTTCGCGCTTATAATTACCAGTTTATCGTTATCAAAAACATGGCCAGTCAAAATCTCCAAATATTCCTTCAATGCTTCCATAATCATTTTCCAACAATGTATTTATCACAAATATGTTAACTGATAATGCACTGATTCATTCAAGTGTAAGCATTCGTTTAATTTCGTTAATATAATCTAATTTTGTTCAATATGACATCGATTTTAGAACAAATCACTTTTCTTCCTTGCATTATTCTGCGATACTCTTAATAATTACTTTATCACTTTTCTTTTCATGTTGCACTATTTCGCAATATATAAGCAAATTTAATAAATCAATAAATGCAAAGAAATATTTGATCTCTTCTGATTATATCATTTATTAGAATACATTTTAGAAGGAGTTATATACTATTTATGTGTATGCATTTATTCAATAGAATGGACTTGTTTCATATTCATATTAAATATATGACGCTTCGTAATAAAAGGAATTTCCTTTCTATTGCTTTCTATATTTTGATATTTATTCGCTTACACAATTCATATTATTATTGATTATACAGTTTGTATACGCAGTTTAACTTCTGTATTATAATTATATCTATAAAAATAAAATTATATCTTATTAAAATTATATCGTGTTTTAAAACCTGTTAAATGATTGACTGTAAGAGATTGAGCATTAAGACACGTTGTGATTGTGTCGGCTTAAATTCAATATGGTATATATAAGCTTTGTAAAAATATATACTGTTTATATAATTTCTTCTAAAAAAAAATTTCCTTTCTATTGAATACATCTTTAAAATCACATCTATGAATATACTGTATAATGTAGTAATTTATATTTTAAAGTTATTAGTGGAATTTTTCATTAAGATAAAAGTACAACTGATGGACATTATGCAAACATAGTACGTGCTAAAGGTACCGAGTGGCAATTAATAAATGATTTCAAAGTACAAAAGTGCAGTTGGCCTTGAAATGCTAAAAACGCATATATATTTTCTGCAGAAAAAATATAAATTTTTACAAAAAGCAATGAAATCACACTAAAAAAACCTCACAAAGGTAAAAAAAATACGCCAAGTATATAAAAAAAATCCCAACTTGTACGCAACAAAAAGTTTAATATTTATCCCTTGAAAGATAACTTTCAAAAAAATTTTCCCTTGAAAAATAATTTTCCCATAAAAAATAAAAAATTAAAAAATAATTTTCCTCTAAAAAATAACTAAAACATAAAAATCTTTAAAAAATAAAAAATAAAAACTAAATATGAAACAAGTTAACTAGCCAAGTATATAGAAGCAGCTCAGTTTGTGAGGGTTTGTAATTTGAAATAGTATTTATCAGAAAATCAATCTTGCATTTATAGAAATATTATAGATTCTTTCGAGAAAATTAAAATGCATTCTATTTTTATAAAATTACACTATTATGTCCTTCCTCAAATAAGTATTATGTATAATATATAAAATAGCACTATTATATTGCGGATTTTATTACAAATAGTAAATCATGAAACTACTTAACCCTTATTGTAATAATATTGATCACATCGATCACCAATTTTGAGTTTAAAAGTGCCTCGTGCCAAACTGATCGATTTGTTTTGAAATTAATCATAAGCTTTACCAGATAGGCCCAGAACGAAAAGGATTAAAATTAAAGTGACATACAAATACTTGGCATGCTCGATCTGAAATAAAAATTTGCAAAAGATTATCAGAAATCATTATCAATATATTAATAAAAATATATGACTTATAATGCGACCCGGGCACGCCAAGTTTTTAATATAATAATACTCTTATTATATGAATGATGCAAGTAATTTTCACATAATATAAGATATTGTACAACACAAATAAATCTGGGACAATATGTTTTAATGGGACCCAGGCACGCCAAGTTTTTATACTTTGCTTTAGTGTAAGTTTGTTTTATGCGACTTAGAGTTTATAAGAAATTTGTTTTCAATAAATATATCCCAAAGCGTTAGATGTGTATATATTGTGCATTTAGTTAATTACAAAATAATTTCCCTCACAGCACATCAACATCCCAATAAGGTTCCAGTCATCTTAAATTGTAAGGTAGTAACATTCCACGGAGATTAATAAACCTGCCATTAACCTCCCAGCAACATGAAAATGTTCGTCCAAATTCATCCCATTAACATTCCAGAGACCTTGCGGGTAACATTATATTAATATTCATACAATGTGCCAGAAACCTTATTCTAATATTATTTTTAATAAGAACCCCGTTTGTTCGCCAATAATTGAATAGTTTAAATTTTCTTTTTGTTCAATAAGGAATCATAAAAAAACATAAAATGAAAGAAAACAAGCTCTTTTATTATATTTTTTTAAATATAAAATATATGAATATATATTAACATATATATATATATATATATTTTGTACTTATTTACTGCACACTTACTTATTTATTGCACAATATATATAATATTTATATTATGTTATTATAATGTATATTATATATTATGTTATATAATAAACTACTTATATAATAAACTAACATATAAAATTTATGGACGGCTCGCATGTTCTTCTTCGGAGACATCTTCGAAGACAGTTTCGCGTTGCTGTTGTTTTCTCATTTTTGTCCTATAAAAATAAAATGTCTAAAATTACTACAAAATTTATAATACCATACACTGCATAAATCCTTAAAAATCACAATTTTTTACAAATGTTTTAAATTATTATTTATATTAATTATTATTTAATTATTATTTATATTATGATATATTTACGCTATAAAATATTTATATAACTGTCTCTCTGTTTCTACATTATTACCCAAATGTTAACTTTAAATATCTCAGAAACTATAAGAGACCGCCGGTTAAGTTATAAGGAAAAGTTACTCAAGGTCATGTCCTTGACAACATATGTCAAGGTCAAAATCATCGGTGAGGTGTAACCTAATATGCATATTTACCCTGTGTAATTTGCTGGAAAATATCCTGCAATTATAATAAACACTGGTGTAATGAATTAACAAATTTTATTATAAATAAATATGTTATTACTATTTATTACTATATATTACTATATCTTACTATATTTTTAAAATCATTAACCATTTTCTGTAATTATTAAATTGTTGTTTTCAGTACACATATTTTTATATTTTCCAGCCTTAAAATTATATGAGTTACTATTTTCATCTGATGAATTCCGTTCTATATATCTATTTATTGTTGCTTCTTTACATGAATTTTTAGTATGTATAGCAGGACTCATTTGACATTCAGATTTTGATCTTTCTACATTACATGACGATGGTATGGAAGTATGAAACTTCTGACTTGCAGAAATCTTATTGTTCGTAATATATAATTTCTCTGGAATTTTCGGAAAAGGTAGTAATTTTGTTCCTTTTTTATTTCTGCCAGAATCGGATTCACACTCCTCCGACGAAGAATAATTTTTCTTAGCTCGCACATGTCTTGATTTTTTGTCTTTGTCGCATCTTTTGATCTCATCTTCTGTATTTTCATCAGCCGTTAAATCTGATACATTTTCAGCAATGAGTAGTTTTTCTTTTGCTCCTTCGTATGAATCTGAAAATACAAACAAACATCATAAAAAAGACAAATCAATATATTTACAAATAATGAATATAATAATCAAATTTTTGAAAATTGAATCGAACTTGTTCTATAAAAAATCCGTAAGACATCATATATTTTCCAGTTCGGATTGTTTTCTTCAGGGAAGAATTGTGACGCGACAGCTTTTTTTATTTTTGCTAGATCCCGAAAAGTGGGATAAGTGCATTTTGTTTCATCATCGCTTAACCAATGTGAAGGCATTATTGCCAGGCCATCCTCAAATTCTATTATTGTATAAGCTTTCAATGTAGTCATATTTTTGCTGAAAGTATAGATAGTCATAATATAGTCATAATATAAATATAGAATGAACAAAAAAAAAAAATAATTTCATTTTATAGGAACACAAACAGAACCTGCAAATAATATAATTATAACTATTCTTTGAATCGTATTCTTATTCATGTTGTAAGTATTACATATTATATATTACATATATCAGTTTTTGTAAGTATGTATTAAGGGGCATATGACAAACTGTTCGCCATATAGAATTTTCCAAGCTTTTGCTGCCACGTTATCAATGGTCCATGCATTTAAATTTTGATTTTCATTATTTTTATTCACAATATTTATTTGTAAAAGTGAAGACTTCATAGGCACGTCTTGTACTTTCAATAATTTTTTCCCGATTATATATATTATTTCATCTGCACATTGAATAATGTTTTCCACTTCTATATAATCTCCATTTTTTAATATGCAGCAATTATTTCTTTTATCGTTATAGCGGATCATATATAATGAATTGCGCAACGTTTTGTATTGACCTTTAATATTACTGTTTTGGTGTAGAGGACCATCAAAATGTTTATTTTCTAAATATAATGTAGAGCTTCTTATTTTTTCATATTTTTTATTTACACTTTCGATTTCGCCATATCTTCTTGAAAGTTGTTGCAATGGTTTGTCTCCTTTTCTCAATAATTTTTTAATTGTTGACATATAATTTTCAAATCTGAAGCAACTAAAGTTGTCTAATATTCCAAATTTTCTTACGTCTGCGATAAGATGTAATAAATTGTGTATATTGTGAGATGCATGTGCTTTAGCATATAGTTTTGCTAAAGAATGAATGAAATGTTTTAATAGATTTTCAGCGTAATCTAAATAATAATCTTCCTTACAAGAAGCTTGATTCGATAATATTGAAATAGTAACATAAAGCGTTAAAAATTTTTTATACATGTCATTATCTAATATATCTCTTAAAACAACAAGCCCTAAATATAAAAGAAAAGTTCTAAATTCTGTAGCTTTCCATTGTTTATAATCTTTCAGAGATCTAGGCCTTCTATTAAATTCTGATGGAACTATCGATCTTATATTTT
This sequence comes from Formica selysi, assembly GCA_009859135.1. Lineage (NCBI taxonomy): Eukaryota > Metazoa > Arthropoda > Insecta > Hymenoptera > Formicidae > Formica > Formica selysi. The sequence continues at coordinate 30,276 of WHNR01000059.1, read as the reverse complement.
TGAGTAGTTGAGAAACTCGTTTGCAAAAGGTTTTGGCTTTTCTTTTTGGATATACATGTTTTAATCATAAACTTTTAATTTTCGCATCACTCCTAAACACACTAAATGCATGTAATCAAGTGGCACACAAGAAACTAATCCAAAATTGTCAATTTCTTTTAATATATATTCCTCTTGTTGATATTCTCCCATATATTTATTATCTGCCAGTTCTAAATCAGTTCGTAAAGAGATGTTTTCATTTACTCCACGAAAACATACATGTCCATCCCATTCACCTCTTATGGTACATTTTGTATAGCTAAAAAGTCCTGTATGGCTTTTTACTCCAAGAACAAATAGTTTTGCTGGTGCATCGCAAATCAATGCACTTAAATTTACTTTTATTATTATTCCATTGTCAATAAATCCTGTTGTTACTAATGGTTTTATATCAGACATAAATTTTTTTAAGAACTCATTGGAATCTTTTGGTTTCGTATACCCATAATACAGTCCTGCAACATATGCTTTAGCATACAGATTTTCTGATACAAGAATAGGCCAAAAACAACCTTTCGAGGATCGAGATATAGACATTCCATCAATATTTATTAACAAATCTAATGTGGCAACATTCATACCACTTTTTTTTATGTCAGTTATCATTTTTTTTATAATACTTTCAATATCAAAGTGACAATATTGACCATTGCCCATTTTAATAACATCAGTATTTCTAGAAGTTTGTAAAAGAGTTCTGGGATCCTTCGGAAACGTAGTATTTGTAAAAGTATTTAAAATTTTCAAAAGTTCTATCAGCGCACAGTGTGATTCCATATTTTATTGCCCATGCAGCTACAGATCTGTTAAAATTTTTATCTGCGTGTTCATTTAAAGACTTATTGCTCATTTCAGAAAAGTTATCATCTATATCACTAATATCTGTACTTATTGATGGTTCTATAGAGTCAGGCAATAATACATCACGTTCAATAGAATTCAGTTGCAACTCACACAGCAAGATGATAACAGAAAGAACTCTTAATGTTCTCTCATTTAAGATTTGGACATCCAAAAATTCCTTTAGAAAGACAACATAATGAGATCAGAAAGAGCTTTTATGCGCCGTATCCAGAGGGAAAAAAGACTTCTTCCGATAGTCATCAAAAAGATAATATTTTTGAGATATCTTGTAATAGATACCAAAAAGATATCTCAAACTAGATATCTTTAAGAGTTCATGTTTATGATGTCAATAAGACATCTATTTTAAGACATTCAAAACACTAAAAGAGCCTTAGTGGAGATATTTAGCAAGCTCTCCAAAGGGAGTTTTTGACAAGGATGGAGATAGCACGAAAAAAAATCAGTCGTTCTCTGTCCTTTATTGTCAAAAAATTTCTTTGGAGAGCTTGCTAAATATCTCCCAGAGGCTTCGTGTTTTCTTGGTGTTCCCAATTAATGTCACCTCAAATAAAATTATCATTAAATGGTTTTCTAAAAGTGACACTGAAATTTGTTTAATGGCCATTAAATATAACTTCATGCGTTAGAATTAAATTTAATCGATTTTTACAGATTAGTATTTAAAACAAGCTACCATTTATATATTAGAGACATATTAAATTAAAATACATATTAAACATATTAAACTAATTTCAGTATCATTTTTCAATGGCTATTTTGAAATGAAACATCACCTGGACTATTTTGCTGTTTTTACATAATATTTATAAAAAAACAATATTGTAATATTAATTAACAGTATATTATATATATATAAACTAAATAATCCCATACAAACTAATATTCATTCAAAAAAAAGAAATATTCTTGTTTTCACATTACTAAAATATGTTTGAATAAGTAAAATATTTAATGAAAAATTATTTTAAGTTGTTATTTCTTTTTTTTTTGTTCCTTCTTCTTTAGGAAGACGATCGCCAGCATGTTGTAACCATGATTTAATAACGGCTTGTATTTTATCAATCGTAGAATCTGTTCGAGAATTAATTATGGTCTCTGAAATAAGAAAATAATAAAAATAATTAAATTATTGGTACAGACTAGGGTGTGGTCGTTAAAATGGTCAAGTCCGAATTTTAATAAATCCACCCCCTAGTTTGATTTAGAAAAAAGAACAAATATTTGGAGCCCATATTCAAACCTCCATCTCAATTAGAAGGGGTGCCTGTAGGTACAAACACATAGGATAAAAGGATAAAAATATTTGTAAACAGTACAAACGAAATGTTGATAGATATTGCAGTAAAATTAATAATTTAATTTTTTTTTAATAAGATATTAAAGTGACTAAGTGAAAAATGATACTTAACTCAACTCACTTATAAATAACTTACCTCTTAAAATTGATTAATAATTGCAATAATTGATGCTTTCTTGTACACACGTTGTTCGTATTGCTTTAATTTTGAGGTTAGAAGCAGCGCTCTCAGCTCAGGGCTTGGCTCAGTCAGATATTTCGTTAGAAGGAATTTTATCATCTTTTCGGTATCAATTTATTCTTCCACTGAAAAATTCTATTGCGAGGGTATCTACTAATTTTTATTTATTTTTAGGCGACCGGCGCGGTTTCGTCACCGGTCTCTCGCGTCTTTCTCACGGTTACTCATAGATATAAATATTGATAAGTGACTAAATGTTTAAAGAAATGTGTGGCGCAAGATGCTCTATTTACCGAATGACTCATTTTTATCACCGATCGATTACCATTGCCGCAACTTCGTGGAAGGAAGAAATCGTGGAGTCGCCAGGACGTAACAAAATTAAAAAAAGGGTTATAGTACAGTCACTTTAGGGTTTGACCTTGGAAAAAGTGTTAGCCAGCTGAATTTTGGCACAGACCTTCGTTTTTGCATAAGATTGAAGGAGAAAAAAAGTTTACCATTGTATAATGGCCGCTAAGAAAAATAATTAAACAAATAGGGCTTAAATTCCGTTTTTCTGCAAATATCTCGTTAAATATCAATTTTACAAAAAAAATACAGGAGTAGAAAATTAAAGAGTGAACAATTTTGCACAAGAAATATTCTATAAGTTTTTTTCGTACGAGCAATACTTTTCACGTAAGAATTTATGCAAGATATACGATTTTCGGTGAATTTACGGAGCGCGCCGACAGACGTTACGTGGATTGAAGCATCACACGCGCGCACATAAAGTGTCATAACTTTTGAATGAATCATCGTACAGAAATGAGCAAAGAAACGTTGAAAAGCTGAAGGTTTCAGCTTTTTAATGCAATCTGTTTTGTTATCGTACGACAATTTTTTTAAATTCTACGATGGTTTAAACAAAATGTTACATGTCATTTTTGCCTTCTTTCATAAAATCAGCTACAAGTAGCTTCCAAATCGTTAAAAAAAAACGCCTGCAGGATATTACAGTATATACTTCATACTTTGACCCTACGAAAGGAAAAAAATTACAAAATTTTTTTTCTTTAAAATCAAGCTACTGACATTTTCAGTAATATTCAAAATTTTTGATGAAACGTTAAACTTGAAATCGTTATAAATTTGCGAAAAATTGCGCTAAAAAAGTTTTTAAAAAAGCAATTGAAAGCTTGGAATGTTTACTTTTAGGTTTCACATCCCTATATTCTGTCATTTTTTGAATTTTCATTTATTTACGTAAATATGCGAGTTATCGCGAAAAACTTGTTTAAACTTGTACTGATTCTGATCGTCATTGACATGATGTATCAGAAATATGAACACATAAATATATACTTACTCAGAATAGATTTTATAAAGATTAGGAGTAGAGGGGAGAAGAGAGGGCGCTTGGGACCAAGAGTAGAGAGAAATAACTAATCGTCACAAAAAACAGTTCTATTTTACAAAAATGTACTTCTATATTTTAAGAAAACCTAATTTTATAAGAAATTTTGCGTAAATTTATATATAATATACTTTTATATAATATGGAGATGGACAAACTGAAGTCAAAAGAAAATTAAAATATGAACTAGTCACAAAATCACATTGTGGGTCAAATATAACAAAAAAATGAGATACATAATATACAATAAATAAGTTTGAATATTACTGAAAATTTAATTTTGAATATTACTGAAAATGTCAGTAGCTTGATTTTAAAGAAAAAAAATTTTGTAATTTTTTTCCTTTCGTAGGGTCAAAGCATGAAGTATATACTGTAATATCCTGCAGGCGTTTTTTTTTAACGATTTGGAAGCTACTTGTAGCTGATTTTATGAAAGAAGGCAAAAATGACATGTAACATTTTGTTTAAACCATCGTAGAATTTTAAAAAATTGTCGTACGATAACGAAACATATTGCATTACCTAACCTTCAGCTTTTCAACGATTCTTTGCTCATTTCTGTACGATGATTCATTCAAAAGTTATGACACTTTTTGTGCGCGCGTGTGACGCTTCAATCCACATAACGTCTGTCGGCGCGCTCCGTAAATTCACCGAAAATCGTATATCTTGCATAAATTCTTACGTGAAAAGTATTGCTCGTTCGAAAAAAACTTATAGAATATTTCTTGTGCAAAAATGTTCACTCTTTAATTTTCTACTCCTGTGTTTTTTTTGTAAAATTGATATTTAACGAGATATTTGCAGAAAAACGGAATGTAAGCCCTATTTGTTTAATTATTTTTCTTAGCGGCCACTGTACAATGGTAAACTTTTTTTCCCCTTCAATCTTATGCAAAAACGAAGGTCTGTGCCAAAATTTAGCTGGCTAACATTTTTTCCAAGCTTTTGCTCGATTTTTGTCTAAAGTTACTATAGTATTACAGATACTTACCTCAAACATAAAGGTATCGGCTTCTTCTCTGATGTCCAAATCAGTCAAAAAATTGTCTCGAGATGCTGTTATTAAGAGATCCAACATGGCTAGCCGCTTTTTCTTAACTAGAAATAAAAAAGTACATTAGCTCTCCATCTCATTTTTGTATGTTACGCTTTAATTATATAACATTGTACTTGTTTAAAAAATTCAGATTTTCTATAAGAAATAATAATGATTTAATTTTACGGCAGACATATGTTGCATTATTATGTATTAAGAATAAATATTACAAGCATAATTTAAAATATTTTAGATTGCGTAAACCAACTAAAATAGAAGCTGTGATCTCTTACGTACTTCCAAATACTTCGACATCATGTATCTTCGTCTCTTTGTCATTTTCAAGGTTTTTTAAGTATCGATCATTGGTGCATTCGTAATGAAGTTTTCTTTCCGCGATGATTTACATACGAGTACGATATTAAATTTTTTAAATGATTTTTTGTATTGAATAACAATAGCACATCATACTATATCATAAATATTAATAGCATAATGTGTTATTAATATTTATGATTAATCATGTAATCTTCCGATACGAAGATTACAAGATTTATTATAATTTTATATAAAAAAGAGAGTTTGGAGACGATTTTATCGGACAATCTCTATCCCAAAATTACATTATATAACATTTACCATCGGACAACATGGGTGACTCACTCTTGATCTGCGTATTATTACTGTCACATTTTCGATATAATATATTCCATATACTTTGTAATTGCGCTGAGGATGGTCCAAAAAAAGGGACCGAAAGGTACGTTTTTTGTGAATTTGTCTATCACGTAGTCAAAATATCAATGTAATTTGATTGTAATAAAACATATGCGCACAAATTACCGCGCTGGCTCTTGATTGTCTTTTATCTCTTTCGTAGAATAACTATTAAAAAAAAACTTAAACTTGTTTGGAATATTTATATAAAATCTTTCTATTAAACAAGATAAAATAAAATTGTATTATGTAATTTTTGTCTTATTGTAGCTTTATTGTCTAAATATTCTAAATATAAGATAAATTTTGGTTTTTGCGTAAGAATGCAGTCTTAATTTTGCAAATGATTCAACTATGAATTTAATAATGTTAATTTTATGCACTTCTTCACATTGATTAATTGATACAACTGGATGGGCAGATTGAAATAATGTTGATATTTTTGATAAAAAATATTTGATAGTTGTTGCAACTATTCTATTTTTTAAATTAATTGCTCCAATAAATCCTATATTAATTCCTATTTTAAAAATTTTTTCACGATATTTAACGATTTCAAAGGCGATGTTTGATGGAATATATAATTTTTCTCTATTAATGAAAAAAAGGAATGCAGCATAGTTTCTAAAATCGATAGTGTTATTATGATCTTCTATTTTTAATAATAATAATACAATATTGTGACAGTGTGAATAGAAGTATTTTTTTATGAATTTTGAAATGATATTATCGGTAATATAGTATAAAATATTCGTTTCATAATACGATAAGTTAATGTTATTAAGATTATCAATAATTGTCATATTTTAGATTCTCTTCTTGACTAACATTATTTTCATAATTATCTCTTTTTTTTATCGATAATCTAAAATGGAAGATAATTTTATATTGTCCGATATACAATCAGTATTGATACTAGACTGAATCTAACAATTAGCATTGATACTAAACTGAACTGAATTTTTATAAAGTATATGCCGTGCCGCCCACTTGCATAGGATTATTATTCCAATGATAAAAGACAGGAAAAATATAACTCAATATGATCTTGGGAAAATTTATTATTGAGAAGATATTTAAAAGATTTGCTTTATATTATTTAAAAGATTTAAAGCTAATTGTCGAACACTTTTTATATCTATCAAAAAGCTAAGTGCAGAAGTTTTTTTTGCATGCTGTAAAACAGGTCGACCCTCTAATATTACAGTTCACAAATATAATTTTCGGTATCTGTCAAAACTTGATCTCAATATTAAAAATTTAACAAACTAAGAAGCGATTTATATTCTGTCCCATACGCATTTCTACTGTTCAACAAATCAAACAAACTATCAAATACCCGTAAAAATTCACAGGTTGCTTCGCTATCACAAAATTGATTATTTTTACTAACTACAAGATAATCTACACATCTACAGCATTAAGCAACGCTATTGCTGATTGTGAATTGTTTGTACTGTTAAAGCGACTTTCATTTTCTTGTCCTGCAATTTAATATGTGAGAATGATAAATGATTCGCAAATTTCAAGCCTTCTTCTTGTTCAATTTCATACAAATTCTTTACATATTGAAATAATATTTGTTTTTTTGCAGAAAACATTGTTTTTTCCGCAAAAAAGTATTTCAGAACTTAAGCTTATGACTTGGATCCATAATTGCATAAATGTTGGAATTATTGCATGGATGTTTAAAATTTCATATTTTGTGCATTAAAACTGCAACCTAACTCATTGTTGCGAAATTTATCGGTGCTCCATAGTAAGTTATTGACCAAACAATAATCTCAATTTCATACAATTTTTTTATTGCAGCCAAAAATAATGTACTTTGAAATTTTGCTGCAATTTTATTTATAAAAAAGTGAGTGATCGGAATTTTGAATTTAGTGGTATATGATACTATTTGAAATATTTAATATTTCTGTCGCGATAATTTTATTATTGTATGTTATAATGAACTTTTTTGCAGCATTTCCATAATCTACAAATCCTTTCAATAAATAATCTTTCGTGTTTAATATGATTTGATTTCTAATTGACACCGAATCAAAAATCAATGCTACATCTTTCAAAAAGTTAAGATTCAAACTTTTCTTACCTACAAATCAAAAGCTACTCTTAGAAAACCTGCTTCACAGGAAGATCCTGCATTCTGCGCAATTCATTTCTGTAAAGTAGCTTGATGAGGCAGATTTAATTTGGAACGAACAAAATTATATGCCTTTGGCGAATAATAACAAAGAGTCGATACAAATTGTTTCCTTGTTTCAGAATAACATTTTTTAATTTTAAAAGTATTTTTTATTTCATTATAAAAAAGTTCCAGATTAAATTCCGAAACATTTTTTAACAAAATTTCTTCTGGTTGATCTGAGCATTTACTTCCACTTTTTAGATATTTTATAGTTGACAAATATTTGATACTTTACGATTACTTTAAAAAAATATCTTATAAAGAAATTAATAATTTTAATGTAGAAGTTTTAATGATGGATGTTATTGTAGGGTAACGTATAGGAAGAGGGTTCTTGTGGGTTCATAAACTTGGTTCATAAACTAGGCGTGAATGCCGACTATAATGTTACATCAATGTCCTAATGCTATCATACTTATGAGCCCGTCAAGGGAGAAAGATTCTTGCAGGTTCAGACCTAACAATAAGTGTGAATGCCGACTATGACGTTATGTCAATATCCTAATGCTATCACACCTGTGAGCCCGTGGATGAGGAAGGAAGAGAGAGAGAGAGAGAGAGATAATATGCAAGATATTTAATAAACAATACAAAATATAAATATCGTTAATAACATGTACGTCAAGTCATTAAAAGCAGTAGAAATAAAAATATTGATAGTAATTAATAAATCTATGTAGTGTCCCTCATGTCAAATATCAATTTTAATGTAATAAAGATACAAACGTCCGAAACTAATAAAATATGAGAGAAAAAGATTACACACAAAAATATAATAAAAGAATTAATTAGAAGAAAAACATATTTAACATAAATTATACACACAATCATACATTGAATCATTTTATCATACAAAACATTTTCACCAATTTCTTACACTTATATGGTATCCGTGTTAGTTCTAAATGATTGTTCGCGATTGATTGGGATGAATTTTATATGAACCGGATAAGAAGGATGAATTACGATATCGGTTTTCAATCGGATATCCTTTAAATAATGTACAGGCTCCAAGTAAAAATTGTGCACCAAAGGAGCTATCATAGCTTTCAATTCCAGCAAACCGAATCGTTTGCATATAATTCGAAATCTTATCAAAAACTATCAACACGAGGAAAAAAGAAAATCGCGAACAATTTACCTATACAATTCCTCAGTCCTGCGCTGAAGGGTAGGTAGGAATAAAGATGACGATTCTGTATTCTTTCGGGCAAAAATCTATCCGGATCAAATATTTCTGGGTTTGACCAAAAATTGGGATCTCTGTGAACTCCGTAAATATTAAGATGTAAGATCGTTCCAGCAGGTATAACATATGAATCTGAAAAGCGTATTATAAAATTACAAAATATAAAAAATTATGAAATTTAGAGTTCTTTTGAGAAATAACATGAATATAATATTATATTCTTAAAGTGTTAAAGCAATTAAACTTATTTTACATTTGAGAATATATACTCTATAAAATGTGATATATTCAAAAATATGTGCAGCAAAAAAAGTGATTAATTACGTAATTTTACGTCCTCTTTTTCGCATTATAAAAGGCACAATGGTATATAAACGTAGCGTTTCCTTTAAACATATGTCTAAATATGATACATTTGAGAATATATACTCTATAAAATGTGATATATTCAAAGATATGTGCAGCAAAAAAGTGATTAATTACGCAATTTTACGTCCTCTTCAACTTTTCGTATCATAAAAGGCGCGATGGTATATAGACGTAGCGTTTCCTTTAAACATCTGTCTAAATATGATAAATTTTGCAACAATCTCATGGTAAGTTTTCCTCTGTTCTCTTGCATCACGGTATCGATTTCAACCCTCACGCGTTCCTGTGTCATCGATAATAATTAAAATGTATTTTTTAATATTTCGTTTTTCATATGCATAGATACAAATAAATTTTTAATAAACAAAAAAATACATTGCAACGAAAGTTTGATATCTATACTACTTTCAATAATAATTGCAATTTAAATAATATATCGCAATATACTGAGAAAAAGGTACCTGGATATCTTTGTGTTCAGCTAATAGTAATAAAGCGAAGGTCATACTCATCGCTGTAGTATCGTGACCCTGTAATCATCGTCATATGCATATCGTCATATCGTTAAACGCGGATGTTTAGATGATGTGTATACACAAAATTTAAAAAAGATTACAGATACTTACCGCAAACATAAAGGTTTCGACTTCATCTCTTATTGCCTTTTCTTATCTTGTTTGTTCTATTTATCTTTTATCTTCTTTATTCTAATATTTTTTTGATGATGTAATCCGCTGTCGTCATTGCCAAAAAATATATGCACATGATTAATTATTTCCGGTAAGTAAAAGCATCACATAATCGGACTAATTATATAATACATACAATAGATTCATTTACTAAATCGAAATATAACCGGTGAAAAAATAATTCAAGATAAAGAAATAAAAAAATTTGAACATACATGATCAATTGATTGTATTATTTTCAAGAAAAATATATAAGCTTGGATGTTTTATAATTATTTTAGTATAATGACATGTTGTTTTTTTCAAAATTTCTTTTTTTATTTTTTATGCGATTGTTTAGAGAGAAAATTAAATAAGAAACACTCAGTTGAATTTTGATTCGATATCTTCTACCTGATAAGACACGAAAATTATCATTCGGATTATGATTTTATAACCGTTTTATCATTAAAATCAATCTTTTATTGATTCACAGGAATGAAAGTGGGCCAATTACACGCTAAAGTTGTTTTGGCATTGCTTCTGCATGATTACGAAATGTGGCAAACTAAAGACAACAAGAGTTTTCTGAATCCACGATTAACTTTTACGGCCGCGGCTAATGGAATTAATTTGCACTTCAAAAAAATCATAACACGTGCGTCAAATTAAATAATTCTTTGTTTAAGGTAAAAATAAGAAATGCAAGGTAATAATCGATAAGAATGGCAAGATGAATCTGATTCGTTCTCACAAAAGTACAGACTATACGAGCTTGTGTAGTGAAACATGATTTCCTAAAGACATCCGTGAAAATATATATGTCATGCAGAATATTTTCTGGATGTCAAATTTTTAATGCAAATTTCTCGCGAATGCTTAAGTATTGCGTCGTGCCACTTGTCCATGAATTAGTGGGGGGTTAGTACTAAAACATATATAAAGTTGAGCGAAATCCGTGTGTGCACGACTTGGCCCTCCCCTTGTGAGCCATAGCGTTACGCGCGCGATCGGCGGCTCGGCCGTCGAGCCTCGAGCGGTAGTGGGGGGACCGTAGGCGTCGCTTCACATATCGGCCCGAAAAGGGCAACTATCTCCGAGCACTGCTTTAAATAATGTACAGGCTCCAAGTAAAAATTGTGCACCAAAGGAGCTATCATAGCTTTCAATTCCAGCAAACCGAATCGTTTGCATATAATTCGAAATCTTATCAAAAACTATCACACGAGGAAAAAAGAAAATCGCGAACAATTTACCTATACAATTCCTCAGTCCTGCGCTGAAGGGTAGGTAGGAATAAAGATGACGATTCTGTATTCTTTCGGGCAAAAATCTATCCGGATCAAATATTTCTGGGTTTGACCAAAAATTGGGATCTCTGTGAACTCCGTAAATATTAAGATGTAAGATCGTTCCAGCAGGTATAACATATGAATCTGAAAAGCGTATTATAAAATTACAAAATATAAAAAATTATGAAATTTAGAGTTCTTTTGAGAAATAACATGAATATAATATTATATTCTTAAAGTGTTAAAGCAATTAAACTTATTTTACATTTGAGAATATATACTTTATAAAATGTGATATATTCAAAAAAATGTGCAGCAAAAAAGTGATTAATTACGTAATTTTACGTCCTCTTTTTCGCATTATAAAAGCCGCAATGGTATATAAACGTAGCGTTTCCTTTAAACATATGTCTAAATATGATACATTTGAGAATATATACTCTATAAAATGTGATATATTCAAAGATATGTGCAGCAAAAAAGTGATTAATTACGCAATTTTACGTCCTCTTCAACTTTTCGTATCATAAAAGGCGCGATGGTATATAGACGTAGCGTTTCCTTTAAACATCTGTCTAAATATGATAAATTTTGCAACAATCTCATGGTAAGTTTTCCTCTGTTCTCTTGCATCACGGTATCGATTTCAACCCTCACGCGTTCCTGTGTCATCGATAATAATTAAAGTGTATTTTTTAATATTTCGTTTTTCATATGCATAGATACAAATAAATTTTTAATAAACAAAGAAATACATTGCAACGAAAGTTTGATATCTATACTACTTTCAATAATAATTGCAATTTAAATAATATATCGCAATATACTGAGAAAAAGGTACCTGGATATCTTTGTGTTCAGCTAATAGTAATAAAGCGAAGGTCATACTCATCGCTGTAGTATCGTGACCCTGTAATCATCGTCATATGCATATCGTCATATCGTTAAACGCGGATGTTTAGATGATGTGTATACAAAAAATTGCATACGGTCTTATACCTATGCAATCCGAGCTGAAGAACTTTGCTAAACAGTGTAACATATTGGGTTACACAGATTTGGCAGTAACAGACAGTAAGTACAATTAATTAGCACATATGAAACCAGATATGTAAACTAAATTAAATATTATAATTCTGTTCTTTTCTTCGCAAACAGATAGAGAAATTCACTTGCAAAGAAATAAAGGAGAGCCTAGCCTGCCCATCTCCAACAAGAAACAAGTAGCGAAAGATTTGATACGGTTTGTCGAAGAATCAAACGGCAATTTTCGAGAATTATCAAATGATGTCCGACACCACCTTTAAGGCATTGCGAAGACAACTACCAGTAATGCGAACAAAAATTGATTGGAACAAAATAGTGTCATACAGTATTAGCAAAAAGCTTGAAGTCTGGACGTATGATGTGCATGGGAGCAAACTATAACAATACTAAATAGGATTCAATAAAATTAACGAATGCCATGCCAATTCTACATAAATAAAACTGTACTATATTATTGTGAGATAATATAACGTAAGCACATATACAGGGTGGTCCTCGTAATGGTCGCCACGATTTTTAAGGCACTTACAATAATCTGACATAAAAAAGTCATAAACAGAAATTTATCAGTTTCTAACCGGCAACAAATTGCAATAATAAAAATTGACCAAACATTTCTTTTTCCGTAAATAAGCAAGGTCACCTTCAATTTTTTAAATGGAACTGCCTACTTTTTATTGCATATTCTTGTAGCTTATCTCGAGAGCTTTTCAAAACACTATAATAAAGTATTTTTTCATTAAGTACTTTTTGAGTTATTTTATATTTTATTCTGACATATTTTGATATAAAAAATAAAATATCTCGTAAAATATTTAGTTTTCGATAATCTTACCGTAATACTTTTATGTACAGAATAATGAGACAAACCAATTAGCAAAAAAAAAAAAATTTTTTAAGAAAAAGTATGTAATTATTTATAATGTATTTTTTTAAAACAATTATTCGTTTTTTTTAAACTAATTGATTTGTCTCATTATTCTGTGCATAAAAGTGTTACGGTAAGATTATCGAAAACTAAATATTTTACGAGATATTTTAATTTTTATATCAAAATATGTCAGATTAAAATATAAAATAACTCAAAAAGTACTTAATAAAAAAATACTTTATTATAGTGTTTTGAAAAGCTCTCGAGATAAGCTACAAGAATATGCAATAAAAAGTAGGCAGTTCCATTTAAAAAATTGAAGGTGACCTTGCTTTTTTATGGAAAAAAAATGTTCGGTCAATTTTTATTATTGCAATTTGTTGCCGGTTAGAAACTGATAAATTTCTGTTTATGACTTTTTTATGTCAGATTATTGTAAGTGCCTTAAAAATCGTGGCGACCGTTACGAGGACCACCCTGTATATTATTGTTGAACATTATATACTAAAAATAAAATTAACGGATGCCAATTCTACATAAATAAAACTGTATTATCAACAATAATATATATGTTCAAAAATAATATATATGTGCTTATATTATATTATCTCACAATAATACAGTATAGTTTTATTTAGGTAGAATTGGCATCGTTAATTTTATTGAATCCTATGTAGGAAATAAAATATTGTGTAAAGTAGTTCAATTTAACTGTACCTATAAATTCATTCACTTATTACTGTAACATCATACAGTTGAAGAATGGTCTATATTGAAGTATGATGTTACAGTAATACAAAAGTGAATGAATTTATAGGTGTAGTTAAATTGATATTATATTATTAAATTATATTATATTATATATAACTATATTATTGTTGAACATTATATATTAAAAATAAAACGAATGCATGGCATTTAACGAATGCCAATTCTATATAAATAAAACTCTATTATTGTGAGATAATATAAAAAGAAATAAAAAATATTTAAAAGAGAATACTTAAAATAAAAAATACTTTGTCTTCTTTGGTATCTTCTATGGCACTTCATTTATCTTTTTTGGCATCCTCTATGGCACTTTATGTTATATTACCTCACAATAATACAATACAGTTTTATTTATGTAGAATTGGCATTTTTGTATTACTGTAACATCATACAGTTGAAGAATGGTCTACATTGAAGTATGATGTTACAGTAATACAGAAGTGAATGAATTTATAGGTATAGTTAAATTGAGCTACTTTATGCAATATTTTATTGCCTATATAGGATTCAATAAAATTAACGAATGCCAATTCTACATAAATAAAACTGTATTGTATTATTCTAAGGTAATATAATGTAAGCACATATATATTATTGTTGAACATTATATACTAAAAATAAAATTAACGAATGCCAATTCTACAATAAAACTTTATTATTGTGATTTACTTATTATTATTAGATATTCTACATGAATAAAAAACTATATTATATTATTAAATATTATATGCTAAAAACGCATATACATATATTTTTTGCAGAAAAAATATAGATTTTTACAAAAAGCAATGAGATCACCTAAAAAAACCTCACAAAGATAAAAAAAAAAATACGCCAAGTATATAAAAAAATCCCAAAATTGTATGCAAAAAAAGTTTAATATTTATTCCTAAAAAATAACTTTTAAAAAAATTTTTCTTTGAGAAATAATTTTCATACAAAATAAAAAACTAAAAAATGATTTTCCTCTAAAAAATAACTCTAAAAAATCAAAACCTTTAAAAAACCAAAAATCAAAACTAAATATGAAATCAAGTTAACTAGCCAAGTACATAGAAGCAGTTCAGTTTGTGAGAGTTTGTAATTTGAAATAGTATTTGTTTGATAAAATCAGTCTTACATTTATAGAAATATAGATTCTCTCGAGAAAATCAAAATGAATTTTATTTTTATAAAATTACGCTATTATGTCCCCCCCCCCTCCAAATAAATATTATATATAATATATAAAATAGCACAATTATATTGCGGACTTTATTACAAATAGTACATCATGAAACTACTTAACCCTTATTGCAATAACGTCGATCACATCGATCACCAATTTCGAGTTTAAATGTGCCCCGTGCCAAACTGATCGACTTGTTTTGAAATTAATCATAAGGTTTACCAGATAGGCCTGAAACGAAAAGGATTAAAATTAAAGTGACATACAGGAACTTGGCGTGTCCGTGTCGCATTATAAGTCATATATTTTTATTAATATATTGATAATGATTTCTGATAATCTTTTGGAAATTTTTATTTCAGATCGGGCACGCCAAGTATTTGTATGTCACTTTAATTTTAATCCTTTTCGTTTCAGGCCTATCTGGTAAACCTTATGATTAATTTCAAAACAAGTCGATCAGTTTGGCACGGGGCACATTTAAACTCGAAATTGGTGATCGATATGATCGACGTTATTGCAATAAGGGTTAAGTAGTTTCATGATGTACTATTTGTAATAAAGTCCGCAATATAATTGTGCTATTTTATATATTATATATAATATTTATTTGGGGGGGGGGACATAATAGCGTAATTTTATAAAAATAAAATTCATTTTGATTTTCTCGAGAGAATCTATATTTCTATAAATGCAAGACTGATTTTATCAAACAAATACTATTTCAAATTACAAACTCTCACAAACTGAACTGCTTCTATGTACTTGGCTAGTTAACTTGATTTCATATTTAGTTTTGATTTTTGATTTTTTAGAGTTATTTTTTAGAGGAAAATCATTTTTTAGTTTTTTATTTTGTATGAAAATTATTTTTCAAAGAAAAATTTTTTTTAAAGTTATTTTTTAGGAATAAATATTAAACTTTTTTTGCATACAATTTTGGGATTTTTTTATATACTTGGCGTATTTTTTTTTTACCTTTGTGAGGTTTTTTTAGGTGATAAGAGTATCGCAGAATAATGCAATAAGAAAAGTGATTAAGTGATTAAGGTAAAATGATAAGAAATTATTCAGTTATAAATTATAAGAGTATCGCGGAATAGTGCAAGGAAGAGAAATAATTTCTTCTAATCGATGTCATTTTGGATTAGGTTATATTATGATTATCGATTATCGAGGACAAATTAATAAGTATCGCAGATAATGTAACAAGAAGAAAAGTGATAAAGTGATTAAGGTAAAGTGATAAATTATTTGGTTATAAATTATAAGAGTATCGCGAAATAGTGCAAGGAAAAGAAGTGATTTCTTCTATTCGATGTCATATTGGAGAAAATTAGTTTATATTAGCAAAACTGAGCGCTTATACTTGATGAGTGAATCGTCAATTAATACATTTGTGACAAATAAATTGTTGGAAGATGGAAGCATTGAAGGAATATTTGAAAAGTTTGGCTGATCATGTTTTCAATAACGATAAACTGGTAATTATACACGCGAACGCGTGATCATGTATAATGTTTATCGCTCTTCTCCGTTTTCTGTCTTTCTCTCTCCTTCTTTCTCTTTCTTTCATCTCGCATTTTGTTGCGTTCTCGAGCAATTCGATATTGCTTGTTGAATGTATATGTCGTAGATTATGCCTAGATATGCCAGATTAATAAAATCCGTTTATAAAATGTCTAGACATTTTATAAAGTGCGGCCACATTTTCAAATCATGGTTGAAAATGAAATATTTTGCAATCTGGGTAAGAATTTTAGTCTTTTTATAAAACGCTAACAAGCGACCCGTCACATTGTCAAATGCAACGATATGTACATCGTTTTAGATTCTGGCTGGTTCATTTCAGTCATTTTATGAACTGTCTTCGTAGAACAGCCATTTATAGAAAATTAATAGGTAATTATATTATAATATTAATAAGTAATTATGTATATTTCTAAATGAGAAAAAGCTTGTATGAACACTTGTTGTATTTATTACTTATTGTATTTATTACAATCAAGGTTTTATATTAAAAGTAACATAAACAAAATTTTTGAAAATGATGTTTGAAAACAAATAAAAAGAAAGATAAAATTGAAAGTGAAAAAAAGATTTTAAAGCACAATTATTATAACTATTTTATCAAATGTAACATAAAGTAAAGTCGCTATAAACGCGCCGTTCATAAAATGATTAAAATGAACCAGCCAGAATCTAAAACAATGTACAAATCGTCGCGTTTGACAATGTGGCGGGTTGCTTGTTAGCGTTTTATAAAAAGACTAAAATTCTTAGCCAGATCGTAAAATATTTTTTTTTCAACGATGACTTGAGAATATGGCTGCACTTTATAAAATGCCTAGATGTTTTATAAAACGATGGATTATGTAATCTGGCTACGACATGTACATGTTTATGTTAATGTAGCAAAACAAATCTTGTGGGAATTCTATCAAAAATATCTTGTGGGAATATCTATTTAAAAAAAATAACAACATTGAATGTATAAATATATATATATATATATATATATATATATATATATATTATATATATACGAGTTTTACAGATAGCTTTTGGAAGCAACCACTATGCTCACAATAAAGTTAAGTTTAAACTATTTAATTTGATATATATTTGTTACTGTCTATCTTTTTTAGTTTAAAAGATAAAAAGGGGTGGCCACTTTTGGTGGGACATCCTGTATATATATACATATATATATATATATATATATATATATACATATATATATATATATATATATATATATATATATATATATATATATATTCCAAAAGCTATCTGTAAAACTCGTATAATATGTAAAATATTTACATTATATCATACATTATTATATTCGTTTCAAACAGCGCTACAATATATATATATATATATATATATATATATATATATATATATATATATATATATATTGTTTATAGAACATGTAGAGTTAAAATAAAAACACTTTTTTGTTAAAATACTTTTACAATATTATTGATTAATTCATTTACGCTTTACATAGGACGCTGGCTCCAATTGTCAATTTCTAATTTTATTTTATTAATTTTAAAATACTTTTTATAATACAAACTCAAGCTGTTGATTTATTTTAACTCTACATGTTCTATAAACAATATATATATATATATATATATATATATATATATATATATATATATTGTAGCACTATTTGAAGCGAATACAATAATGTATGATATAATGTAAATATTTTACATATTATACAAGTTTTAAAGATAGCTTTTGGAAGCAACCACTATGCTCACAATAAAGTTGAGTTTTAACTATTTAATTTGATATATATTTGTTACGGTATATCTTTTTTAGTTTAAAAGATGAAAAGTTGTGGCCACTTTTGATGGGACATCCTATATATATATATATATATATATATATATATATATATATATATGCACATAGAATCTATTGGGGACATTTTTTGGAGCGTGCGTATACTTTGGAGACATTTCGATAATTTGGGGACTGGTCTCAAAAAATCTTAGAGATTTTTCGCATACTTTGGGGACATTTTTATTCTTGTATCGTACGTATATTTTGGGGTTTCAAATTTATATGATTTTGATTGCATAGTGGCGCCATCTAATAGCATATGTCCTCAAATTATGCGTTGACTATCTTTCATTTATATAGTGGATTTATGAATTTTATTTATTATTAACATGAAAGAGAAAACTTATTATGTGATCAATAAAAATTAATTTTAGTTTTATTACTGATTCTCTCTCTTTCACTCTCTCTCTCTCTCTCTTTCTTTCTCTTTCTTTTTCTCTTTCTCTTTCTCTCAGGATACAGAAAAAGCTTTTGATATAATTCTCAAATTATTTAAAATATTTATATATATATATATATATACAGGGTGAGTTTTTTAACTTGAAACTGTAAAATATCTCGGAAAGTAAGCTTTATCGAAAAAAATGTTTCAAACAAAAGTTGTAGGGTTCGAAGGAGGCCACATGATAAAAATATGGATTTAACTTTGAGTGACCTTTTCAAGGTGAGATCAATGTGATCGACGTTTTCTTAAATGGAACCCCCCTTTTTTTATTACATATTCTTGTAGCTTATCTCGAGAGCTTTTCAAAACACTATAATAAAGTATTTTTTCATTAAGTACTTTTTGAGTTATTTTATATCTTAATCTGACATATTTTGATATAAAAGATAAAATATCTCGTAAAATATTTAGTTTTCGATAATCTTACCATAATATTTTTATGTACAGAATAATGAGACTATAACTTTTATCTAAAACATTTTTGTCTTAAACTTATAGATTTTAAGATATTTCAGTGGATACATTAAAATGGCCTACCGTGTATATATACAGGGTGTCCGACAAGTAAGTGACCAAACGAAAGGTGGAGGTAGATTGGATCAAACTGAGTCGAAAAGTCCTGAACCATTTTTTTTATAACGCTTAATAATAGAGTTATTATTGAGTCTGGTCAATCAGCGCCGACCTTTAGCCAGGCGCACGTCGATGAGCTGCGCGCCTGGTAGTATGCGGCCAGACTTTACTCAATAATAATTCCTTTATTAAACGTTATAAAAAAAGATGGTTCAGGACTTTTCGACTCAGTTTGACCCAATCTACCTCCACCTTTCGTTTGGTCACTTACTTGTCGGACATCCTGTATAGTATATATACATATAAATATAGAATAGTAAATATATATACAAGATATCCGGCAATAACCCTATCACCTTTCGTATGCAGATAAAGTGGGTTAAAGTGAAGAGAAAAGTCCTTTATCGTTTTACGATTTTCGCAATAATTAATGAGAAATTTATTTTAAAAGATCGGCCAACTCGCGCGGCGAGAAGAGATAGCTCACTGCTACGGGGTTGCCAGGACGCGAGGATCTGTTATACACCGCTCATACGTAGCCGTTGTCATTTGTAGAGCGTTTCTTCCAAACTTCATCATGCACTAATGACCGTATAATAGTGGGTTGTCTCTTCTCTCTTCTCATCACGCGCTTATACTTGCGCGAATTGGCTAATGTTTTTTTAATTAAATTCTTATTAATTATTGCGAAAATCGCAAAATGATAGAGGATTTTTCTATTCGGATTAATCCGCTGTACCTGCACACGAGAGATGATACGATTATTACCGGATATCCTGTATATATGTATATGTATACATATATGTTTTACATATTATTATTAAGTTATTATAAGTAGTTATTTAGCATATATATATCTATGTATAAAGTATGTTTCGGGATATTCCCCTTTTATTTGTTTAATTAGTACTATGACATATCATAAACAACATACAACTGGGATTTTTGTTTATAGAGCAATAAACAAAAAAATATTGGCAATTTTGTTGTCATTGTATACTTTGAGATTTCTTTGAACAAAAGTATTGATTGAAAACTGTCCTCAAATTATGCAATCGATATACGAAAGTGTCCTTAAATTAAACATTCTATCTCAATATTTTTAAGGCATATTTTAAGCTCTCAAAGTAAGCGTTTTATCGCAATGCTTCTCAAGAATATTGTATATATATGGTTTAAGTATTAATTTCTTTTGTTGAATGTATTTTTTTAGTCCACGTTTCTTAAAAGAGAAATTAAAGATTATGAATTATAATTTCATCAATTAAATATTATTTTATAAATATTCAAAAGATATAATTATCATCAAAAAATTTACATTATTATTCTTTACAAAAGCCGTCTTTTAAGCATTCATTGCACGTAAACGTAAAGTCTCAAAGTATACGTCCTGAGTAAATATTATATATACAGGGTGTCCCATCAAAAGTGACTACCCCTTTTTATCTTTTAAACTAAAAGAGATAGACCATAACAGATATATATCAAATTAAATGGTTCAAACTGAACTTTATTGTGAGCATAATGGTTGCTTTCAAAAACTATCTGTGTTAACGAACGAAGAGGTATGCATAATTTTTTTATAATAATGTGAATATTTCGATATGATAAAAGTTGTAGCACTGTTTGAAACGAATACAACGATGTATGATATAATGTAAATATTTTATATATTATACGCGTTTTATCAACTTGAAACATCGCGGGCGATGTCTACCTTTTCATTTTCGGCCCTGCGATATGGCCAACTTCGGATTGAATATTATGATCAATATTATGATCATAGACATAGTATATCTAGACCGAGTGTTGAGGAGTGGGGGCCAAGGTGCACGTAGAAAAGAACATACTCTATTCTGTGCCTCTTGCGTTCTCTCTCGCTTGCACGTAGCATAGCGTTCTCTTTCGCTATGCTACGTGCGAGCAAGAGAGAACGCAAGGAGCACAAAACAGAGTATGTCCTTTTCTACAAGCATCTTTACCCTCACTCCTTAAATAAAGGCAAACGCTCGGTCTAGATATACTATGTCTATGGTTATGATAAACATGACATATATCAATCTTTAATGCACGAGTCAGAAGTTGGCCATAACGCAGGGCAGAAAGTGAAAAGATAGACGTCGCCCGCGATATTTCAAGTCGATAAAACTCGTATAATATGTAAAAAATTTACATTATATCATACATCGTTGTATTCGTTTCAAATAGTGCTACAACTTTTATCATATCGAAATATTCACATTATTATAAAAAAATTATGCATACTTCTCCATTCGTTAACACAGATAGCGTTTCAAAGCAACCATTATACTCACAATAGAGTTCAATTTGAATTATTTAATTTGATATATATTTGTTATGGTCTATCTCTTTTAAAAGATAAAAAGGAGTGGCAACTTTTGATGGGACACCCTGTATATTCAGCATTCTTTCATAACAAATAATTGTAGCTAATTCCCATTCGCGAACTTTTTCATGTATTCATCATATCATAAGATTAAAAAGTTTTCAAAATATGCATTTGAATAACTGATTAACAAGGTCTTTAGCATTCTGTAAATCATTAATTATTTAAAGTAATTCAATTGATGAATAGTTTTTACTGCAAATTAGTTACGTAAAGATAAATAAATTATTAAAAATATTATTAGTTTTTATTTATGAAAATATTGTAATAATATAGTCATTTGCAGAAAGGTTGACATATTTTTTTCGATAAATTTTGAAACGCGTCGCTATTAAATGAACATTTGCTCATGTAAGTCTTCGCAATAATACAATCACTAGAATAAACATTATAAAAGAATGAAGAATCATTAACCATTGTAGACGATTTATTTACATTTGCATTATTTCGACGTTTATTGCGGAAACTCATGATCAAAGGTTCGCATTTAATAGCATTGCAAAACCCATCGAAAAAAAGTGTATTAATTTTTTTGTAAATGACTATTGTAATATATATATGACTATAATATATTATACTGGAAACTTTTTACTCTTCTGAGTTTTCCGTTTAATGCGCTTTGCAAATAATATAGTTATTGATACTTGAAAATTGAAAAATTTGTAGTGTGTTATAAGGCAGAAGATGCATTTCTAACATCTACGCAGTCCAGTCAGTGAGCGCTGGATCAGTAATGCTGTGTTCTGGATACGATGCCAATCTTCCCTTTTCTTTATTAGCATTTTTTCTATTTTTTCGTTATCTATATTTTTTATTTTTTTTATAGCGCCCTCTCTGTAGGTCTCGTTGCGCGTATCGTGCATGTATGTATAATAATGCCTCATTCTATCTTTGTTATTTACTAAAAGTTGAATAAAGATAGAACGACACTCGTGTGCACCAGTGATGCCAGAATGCCCACGCTAGCAACACGCAACCGTAGTGGGAGGGATACGCACACAAACAAAAACCGTGTACATGTAATGCGCAGAACGCTCTGCGCATTACATGTACACGGTTTTTGTTTGTGTGCGTATCCCTCCCACTACGGTTGCGTGTTGCTAGCGTGGGCATTCTGGCATCACTGGTGTGCACTCGGGTGATGTTTCCGACGCAGCCAATATTATACATATATGCACGATCACATGTAAAGCGGAAGGCATTGTCCCGGATCTCGGCAGTAATGCCAGAATTAAGACGCAACATGAAACCGTAGTGGAGGAGATAACGCACACAAGCGAAAATCGCGTACGTGTGAGCTCGGCGCTATGACTTGATTCAGCAGAAAAGAACAGATATACTGTTTTCTGTCTTCTTTCTATCGAGCCAGTAACAAAGGCAACGGGCGATGTTGCTTGTGCTTCTTGATACGCATAACAGCTTTAAATATTTATAACAGCTTTTTATATTATATATTAAATATTTTTTTGTACAATTTCCTTGCATTATCTTTGCATTAAATGGTTTTTTACAGCCTTTTGGTATTATATATTTATACCACAGTTATAAGAAATTGCACATTATTACATTAAAACAATATTGCTTTAATTAATATTTTATTATTTAAGCATATACTGTATATAAAAGTATTCAGATAAGATACTGGAAGATTGAACATTTTATTAAACATTTCATATTTTATATACTGAGAAAAATTAACTTGATACCAGAAAATTTTATTTTATTCAAGAAAGTTATTTATTCGATAAATTTTAATAACGTATTTGTTTATATTAAAAACTCTTATAAATTTTCTTAATTAAAATATTTATTTAAATAGGAATGAAGAATTTGTATGTACTATAAAACAAAGATAAAGTTTGACGAAAGATATATTAAATATAATAAATATTAAATATATTTTTCTTATTAAAAACTAAAAAAATATTTAAATTATTTAAAAAATATTATGTAAATAAATAAAAATTATATACAGGTGTCCCGGAACGTGATGTCAATTAGTGCAAATCAATTAGTGCAAAAAAAAACAAATAATTGTTTAAAAAATACATTGTAAATAATTTTCTTAAAAACAATTATTTTTTTATACTAATTGATTTGTCTCATTATTCTGTACATAAAAGTATTACGGTAAGATTATCGAAAACTGAATATTTTACGAAATATTTTATTTTTATATCAAAACGTGTCAGATTAAAATATAAAATAACTCAAAAAGTACTTAATGAAAAATACTTTATTATGGCGTTTTGGAAAGCTTTCGAGGTAAGCTACAAGAATATGCAATGAAAAATAGGGGGTTCCATTAAAAAATTCAAAGTGATTTTTATGTGACCTTGACGGTGCTATTCAAGGTCATACTAATATTATTATATAATGCGCCACTTGGAGCTGTACAACTTTTGCATGAAACATTTTTCACGAAAATGCGTTGTTTCCTCAAAAGACTGCTGATACGGGCGCTCTGTTACACCCTGTATATTATATAAAATAAAAAATGTATATTATTAGAATCAATTAAATAATTTTTGTTAATAAAATAGTTATTGGAATAATGAAAATATATATTTTATCCCAATATTTTTATATACTTTAAATAAAAATAAATATATTAATTAAAACAGTATTATTTTAACGTATCAATGTATCTTTTTTTATAACTTTGGTATAAATATATAATACCGAAAGATTATAGAAACCATCTGATACATAATGCAAAAAGATTGTAAAAATCATGTAATACATAATGTAAGAAGGTTGTAAAAAAACATTTAATATGTAACACAAAAAAATTGTAAAAAAACATTTAACGCTATCACGCGTATCGAGAAGAGAACATCGCCCGTTGCCGGCTCGGTAGAAAGGAGACAGAATATATCTGTTCTCTTTTGCTATTCGAAGCGCCGAGCTCACATGTACGCGGTTTTCGCTTGTGCGCATGTTGCTTGCGTCTCAGTTTTGGCATCACCGCATTGTCCCGTCTGTGCCAGCATGCTCTCCCAGGCTGAAGATGAGTCGATAGTTGTCATTGCTATAATAATTGTTTTGCCGTCCAAATAAAGATATTGTATTCTTCTCTACTTAGACTTTTAGTCAGGATTTTTATGAGGATATATATTAGCTAAGCAATTCTTTCAGTCATGTATTCGTTAGTAAAATTTGATAATCAGGAATACCTCATAACTCTTTCAAAGAAAGTGAAAATCGTTCAAGGAGAAACTTGTTTGATTAAAACAAAAGGATCATCATACCAAGGTTATTTATTAAACACTGATGGTAAGTTAATTTTAATAATATCTAAATATAACCTATTAGATAAGTTTTATGAAGAGTATAGTTTGGGCACAGACAACTATTTACTTTAAAAATTTGGTTATATTTATTATTATAATATCAATATATTTTACACATATTTGCTTGATGCTAAATTCTAATTATTAATTGTTAGATTCATATGAAGTCTTGCAAAGGAAAATGAGCGATATTAATAACGTAAATAATATAGAAGATGAATCGAGATCCCTGCCATCATTTGACCAAATTCGAATTTCCGATCCTGTAAAAAGCACTGGTTATTCGACACCCATTTCGAAAACACCACCACCGATAGAAAGTCAAGTTGACAAACGTTTAACTACAATTCATCAATATTTGTCAATAGATTCTAATTTATCCATTGAAAGTAGTACGCCTAGTGGTGCGACCGAAATTATGAAATTTATCGGAGATGATTGGTTAAAAACCTCAAGTGTGGAATTGAATATTTCACCCCAAAAAAATATTTTATCTAATGTTGTGGAACAAATTATCGAAGATTCTGATAAAATAATCGAAAATGAGCAAGAATCTCGCGATCACATTGCAGATACACCATTACAAAACGTTGAATCTAGTATTATTGAAGAAACTGTCTCGAAGAAATTAATGACACAATGACTGATAATGGACATGAAGGTAAAGTTCAGATTATGTACCGAGCAGCAGTATCATTACAATGGAACAAAATGAAATAAATTCTAATATAAGTGATAATTTGAATTTTCCCATTAATAATTCTGCACCTCCTGTTGATATTCGCGAGGTTTACATACCTACCTCAAAAAACGAGAACGTAGGTTATTCACTCAAACAATATTTTTGCCCATATTGTAAGAAACTGCAAACAAAGTTTGCTCGACATTTGGAACTGAAACATAAAAATGTACCAGATGTGCAAAAATTTATATATTTTCCAAAAGGCAACCCAGAACGACGCAAAATTATTGAAAAGATTCGAAAATATGGGAATTTTCTTCATAACACTGATGCCGATTTAAATACGGGAGTTCTCATAGCTTGTCGACGTCCTCAAGCGAAATATAATAATACCGCCGAAAGCTATGTTTGTTGCAGTCATTGCAAAGGATTTTTTTCTAAAAAAACTTTAAGGCTGCATTACAAAAAATGTAACCCAATTTACGAGAAAGGTCAAAAGGATCAACTTGTGAAAGGAAAACAGTTAATGGGATATATACATTGTCGTGCTGACAATGTGATGCGTCGAAAAATTTTCCCATCATTCCAAGATGACGATGTTTCAAGGTCAATTAAATACGATGAACTTCTGATTTTATTCGGGAATAAATTATGCAACACTTACACACTTCCTCATCAGTATGATATGATCAGGAATAATCTACGGCTTCTTAGTAAATTCAAATTAACAATCAAAGAAATTAACAAGAAAGTAACTGATTTCGCATCCATTTTCCATCCTCGATATTACGATGACGTTATAAAGGCTGTAAAAATATGTGCAAATTATGATTCAGTATTACAGGTTTTTCAAACACCTTATAACGCAACTACTCTAGGGACAATGCTGAAGAAGTGTGCTCGTATACAAGCTGCTGAATATATTAAGCGAGAAGATTTTGATGGAAAAAAGGCTGTTGATGATTTTATGGTGTTATTTGAAAATGATTACCCAGTGACAATTAATAAAAAAGTTATAGAGGATCAGACAAATAAACGGCGAGAAAAACAAATTATCCTTCCTTCAAAATCAGACATCCAAAAATTGTATAACTATACAAAAAATTTATGTGAAGAAGCGATGGAAATTCTTCAGAAAAAATTTGATCTTAATGCATGGAGAAAATTATCAGAAGGCAGTCTTATTCTCGTTCAAATGTTTAATCGACGAAGAGCTGGTGAAATTGAAAGACTCTCCATTGAAAACTATGAAAATCAAGAGACGATTGACAAAGTTTTCAATCTTGATATATTTGATAATATATCAAAAGAGTCTCAAAAACAAGCCAAGCAATTTGTTCGATTAACTATAAGAGGCAAGTTAGGGAGAACTGTCCCCGTATTATTGCATACATTTTTAATTTCATACATCGATGTTTACTCAAATATCGTTCTGAAGCTGGAGTAAATCCAAAAAATAAGTACGTCTTTGCTGTACCTGGAGTAAAAAACTCTCCGAAGAAAGGTTATATCAGAGCTTGTTATATAATGCGAAAGTTTGCTAATGCCTGTGATGCATCGATCCCTACTAGTTTACGAGGTACTATGCTTCGAAAGCATATCGCTACTTACACTGCTATGTTGCGAGTAGAGGAAAATCAAGTTTCTGATCTAGCAAATTTCATGGGACATGATAAACAAATCCACAAGGATGTGTATCGAGTCCCTAATGGACTGATTGACATGACTGAAGTATCTCGTTTGCTGCAAGCTGCAATAGGCGATAACGATGAGAATGAAGATAGTAATGAAGAAAATGGCCAAACCAAAGATGATACCAAAGATGACAATATGCAAACAGAAAATGCATCGAGTGATGATGATTTTTGTAATGGTAATAATAATGTCAACATTATTGATGATGAATCTCAATCACAACCTTCGAGAAAACGTACTCGCAAATGTGTATTAAATTATGATGATGATAGTGACGATGAAATTTTAAATTCCAGTACTCATTGCTCAAGCTGTAAGTTTATGAACAATTTATTATTATTATTTGTTTATTTATATTAATGTTTTTTATAAATGTATACTGCTATTTTTTACCTGAATATTAATTTTTATAATTTTGTACAAAATTTTTTTATTAATGTGTAATAAGTTGAATTTTAATTACAGTCTTACAGCAAAGATCAGTCAAACGTATTAAATGGACAGAAATGGAAAAAAAGTTATTAGGAAAAACTTGGGCGATATTAGTAAGCTGCTCAAATTACCATCACTGGGAAAATGTAGAGCTTTGATTCAACAAAATAGTTGCTTGAGAAGAAGAACTCCTGAACAATTAAAATCCTGGATTGACAATCAGCGCAAAGACAAAATCAGAAAAAGAAAATATATGCATAATAAAAATGCTGAATTAATACGAAAAAAATAGAATCTATTATAAAAACGAAAATTTTTTTATGTTTGTTATTAACTTTAAGTTTATTATTAAATATTAAGTATAAAGTTATTGAGTTTATTAACAGATATTAAGTTTATTATTAAGTTCATTATAACTTTGAAAAATTTTCATTTCGAATTCACAGTTTATGTTTTGAAAACAATGTTTTGTTTGTCTTTACAACTATAATTATATTTTTATTATTTTCTTTAATTATTTAATTTTCCAGAAAAAGTAAAACAACATTATAAAATTAAAATTTTTTATGATATTTATAATATTTATAATATTTTTATTTAATAATTTTATGTTGACTATCACATCATTTTTGAGATTTTAAAAACAACTAATGCATTTATTTTTGGAAGACTGAGACTTTATTTTTGAAGAATTTAAAATGATAATTATCGAAAAATGTACGACAAAGAAGACTGATTATAGAATACTCATTATAACTGTTATTGTGCCAACATATAGATTTATAATATTCTAAAGTGGATATATTTTGATTAATCTTTAATGTAAGTTATCATTTTCAAGAAAAGAAAAATGTTTAATAATTTAAATAAATTTATATTTTTAATATTAAGCACAATAATGTGATTGCTATAGTCTTTAAAAGTTATCTTTAAAAAGTATAACAGTATTATACCATTACAAATTTTTTATCAATAAAAATTAATATTTTTAAAACTTTATTTACTTTTACAAACCTGACTAACAATACGCAGTAAAAATCATTTATATCTATAATTTTGTTTATATATAGAGCAATAAATAAAAATATTTGCAATTTTATAGTCAATGTATACTTTTAAATTTTTTGAACAATGGCATTGATTGGAAATTGTCTTCAAATTATACAATCAATATATGGAAATGTCCTCAAATTAAACATTTTACCTCGACACTTTTAAGACGTATTTTATGCTCCCAAAATAAGCGTTTTATCCCAATGTTTCACAAGCATATTTAATACAATTCAAGTACTAATTTCTTTTGTTGAACGTATTTTTTAGTCCAATTTCTTAAAAGAGAAATTAAAGATTTTGTATTATTATTTCAGGTTTATCAAATTTCAAGACATTTTTATAATTAAATATTACTTTATAAATATCTAAAATATAATTGTCACTAAAAAAAATTTGTGGTATTATTTTTTATAAGAGCCGTCTTTGAAACATTCATTGCATGTAAATGTAGAGTCTCAAAGTATATGTTCAGATAAATATTACATACATATTCAGCATTCTTCAGGACAGATAATTCTCATCTGCGAATTTCTTCATATATTCATTATAAGATTAAAGTCTTTAAAGTATGCACTTGAACCACTATTCAAGTTTTTTAGTGAACCTTTGTTAAGTGCATACTTTACTAAAAAACACTAAAAAAACAAGGTTTTTAGCATCCAATACCTCATCGATTATTTAAAATATTTTAATTAATGAATATTATAAATATTCATTGTAAATTTCTTCGAATGATAATTATATTTTTTAAAATATTTATAAAATAGAAATGTCCAAATTTGAACCTGAAATAATAATCTGTAATCTTTAATTTCTCTTTTAAGAAACGGGGATTAAAAAAATACGTTCAACAAAAGAAATTAGGGTAAAAGTGACGTTTAGGGGATGCAGCCCCGACGACCTTGACCTTAACAACATATGTCAAGGTCAAGATCATCGGGGCTGCAGCCCCTAAACGTCACTTTTATCATGCCTTAAAAGTGTTGGGAAATGTTTAATTTGAGGACATTTCCGTCAGGTATGTCGACGGTATAATTGAGGACAATCTCCAATCAATGCCTTTGTTCAAAAAATCTCAAGTATACAATGACTATAAAATTGCCAATATTTGTTTGTTTATTGCTCTATAAACAAAATTCCAATTGTATGTTGTTTGTGAGGTATCATAGTACTAATTAAATAAATAAAAGGAAGATGTCCCGAAACATGCTTTGTGCAT